>OW964834.1:38348271-38948271 GCA_943142095.1 Ophonus ardosiacus
AAACAGTAATTATTGAGTAATATTAAGTACACTCCTGTATTAAATATGTGATTTTTAATTAATAAATGTATGCTTTTATAAATTCTGCACATAAAATTAAAGTATCATACAATTTATATTTTATAAATCAAATATAATTAACACAATTTTTTTCGATCAATAATGTTCAAAATGCGGGTCCTAACTTTTTTATTTTAATAGAGGTACCTACAGAGAATTTATTTTAAAATGCAACATTATAGTTCATCACTTCCATGGTTACTCACTATTGTCAAAAAATGACAGCAATGTAATATTTGTCCATTTTAAAATGCAACATTATAAATAGTATTGCAGCACAGGAGATACCTCCATAATACATCACAAATGGTGTCAATTCTTATTACGACCAACTAGAATATTGCCTCAGAGTGATTGGGGGTATTTTTTAACATTTATTACATGAAAGTTATGAATTTTTGTAAGCTAAAATTTTTTAAGATGTACAACATTCATGTTTTGATTATTTGTTAATCATATGTAGGCGAATTTATTGGAAATTAGTTTTAATAATACAAAACTACAAATTTTGTATGTTGCATTTTAAAATGGACAAATATTACATTGCTGTCATTTCTTGACAATAGTGAGTAACCATGGAAGTGATTCGCCATATGTTGCATGTTAAAATAAATTCTCTGTATATAATTATTCTATTCTTGCCGTCAAATAATTATGGACTGGAAATTTCTACTCTGATGCCATTTCTTTTAAGTGTCTACCTGTACAAAAATCTGTAATCTGTCAATGTCATTTTATATTTTGACATTTTTGTTAGTACTTGCATGCGCTTTTTCCCCCAATCCTATAAATTGCATTATATTTAGACTTTTGAAAAGAAAATGAGTGAAACTCATGAATTATATAGTCCTGTTTCTTATAAAAAACGTTTAGGAAAACAAGATTTAAATAGGCAGGCAAAAACAATTTTGCCAATGTACACAATTTTTTCAAAAAATTGGCGTTACATCCTCCTAAAAAAATTATAATTTATTAAATAAAAAGAAAACTTTGGATTTGACTGCAGAAGCATGTTGTGTTGGCAGATCTACTGTTCACCTAATAATCAATTATTCTTACCTTTTATTTAGATTTCACCGGTTATTGTATTTTTACGCAAATGCGACCTTAGCTTGATGTGTTGAAACTGTGGTCAAAATATAAATATAAATTTTCCACAAAGGCAATTTTTATATTTTATATTACGTATTACTGTCTTACCTTACTTATTTGTTATTATATTTTCTTCATTTACGATGTATTAAAAATTTCATGTCAATTTACAAGCGGCAACACCGCTGGGCAAGGGACAGGGCGCGGAAAGGGATAAAAGTTGAACATCAGTCCATAATCATTTTACGGCGAGTATAGTTCTATCTTATATTTGTTAGAGAATTCACTTGTCATTCTGAATTCAATGATATAATATTTTCATGCGTTTTTAAAAGAGATTATTTTATATATTATATTTTCTTTATCTCTAAATCTACAGAAGATATAATAAAAATTTTAAATGTGTTAGATGGGGAATTTTATGTTCTTCAATATTTGTAATAACTAAAATTTTCAAAAAATAATATTTACAAGATTTTTTTTAAGGGACTAGTACTTCCGGTTGTCCATTTGTTATCCAAACCTTTTCAGCTCTTCCCATTTATGTCATATTGAGGGATCTTAAAAAATATACTATTCACGTTGTGAGAGTAAGAAAATATTTTTCCTATATTATATGGTTTACTACATTAGTTTTGTAAAATAGAAATTGTTTGCCAATTTAACATTCTTGGCAACTTTTATTTCTCCTGAAAGCAAGAGTAGACAAATTTTAAAAATGAACAAATAAGTAAGTACAAGGCAAAACTATTTCACCGTACAGATATTTTCGGAGTATCGGCGTGCCTTTGTAGCAAATGACTTCTAAGTATACGCTTTTATCTACTTAAAAATAAATACTAAGCACTACAAAACCATGGAAATAAAAATAGACACCCCCTATCTCGTCCATTTTAAACTCACTAACCCTCCACCGACAAAAACTTCCTCGATCCCAACCTACCACAACCCAACTCTTATCCCCTCCACTTTTTCCTTCCTAACCTAAAAACGGCTCTAATCGCCTCTTGATACTGATAGCAGTGTTGCCACATCTCACATCACTTCACGATGGGAAGAGTTACTTTTTCCTCCAGTGACACCATGGCATCATCGTAAATGGTTTTTATATGGTGCACTCCAACGTAGAGTACGGCGGATATAGCTCCAATGTCGGGAATGGATGTGATTTAGTTATTTACAGAGAAGATGAAAGATTAGAAAATATGAGATAGTGATGTATAATAAATTTAATTTTGATTATTTCGAACAATAGGGGTTTCCAAGTTTTTTTAATTTTTTAATATGTTAATCTCTATATAAAAATATTAGACCCGTGTTTTTTATTTTCGCCGAAAAGCGTCTAATAAGCCAGAAAAAAATTATTAAAGTTTCTATAAATGAGGATCGAAAAAATCATCGGTGCGTGTGACGTCATCGACACTGCGAGAACATACGTTTCTAGAGCTGAGTGAGACGGATATATAACAAACACGGTGGGTATGTCGTTTCGCACATGAACATGTACACAAATGATACATAACCCAAGAAAGTAACTACTTGTTGAATTCTGTTCCTCAGCTTATTTTGTAATACTTATCGAAGATATTTTTAAAGAAATTGTGATTGTACATGCAAATCAAGTAAAACTTGAGTACTTATAGTAATTTTGGAAATAATTAAATATTATTTTTCTATTTTAAGAGATGGATGATTTTTTTTATTTGCTATTCTGGTTACTATAGCTCTAATAATGAGCATTTTTGTAGTGATGAAATACTGTTTCGTACCGGGCTGCTATAATTCCTCAGCAAATAATCCAAAGAAAATATATGTAACGGTTCCAAAAAATGAAGAAAAACGTGCAAGTTATAATGACTAAAAATAAATATTCCGTATTATAATGGTATTAAATATAAACATGTTAATTAATTTACTAATTTAATTATTTGTGTATTCGATTTACAACCAGAAGTAAAAACGCTGTTCCTTATTCTTGTCCTATCCTGTTATCATTAAAATTATAAAATTAGCACATGTTAAACTTTCTAATTAATAATAAATTAAACTATTGGTAAAATGATGTTTTATTTAAGACAAAAAATAACAAACAACTATGAAACTATTTATTTGACTTCATAAATTTGAGGAATACTGCAATTTTCCAAAATGTTGTTGTTGTTGCCTCCTCCATCAACTGCTGACACAAGTCTTTCTCGAATTCAACTTCTACAATAACAGATTCGTCTCCATACTCTTCTTTAGTTGCTCTGTAAATGTTGTTGTATTAAATAAATATTCCATAAATCTGCGTACAAAACATTACATACCTTTGGGCTTTCACATTTCTTATTTCTGCACTAACAAAACTAGGATTGTCTTTGTAAAACAACATGACTGTATCTAAATACGACAAATTTCGACTATCTGCTTTCACAAATTCAGGATCCATATTCTAAAGAAAATGAACAGTTTTAATATAAACAGCATTACTGGTTATTTACTTCACTTACTTGATTTTTCAAAAGATTCTTCAAAGAAACTAACAGGAAATTCAGTAAAAATTTCTTGTAACCTTAAATTTCATCAAAATAACAAATGTTCTGGCTGAATGTCACGTCAGGTCACAGCGTGAACATGATCTGCGCGCTCTAAAAGCCATTAGCCAATCAGAATTTTCAGAGTGCCGTTGACGTCACAAAGATGGCCGATACTGAATTTTATGCACTCAATTTAAATGCATTAAATTTTAATTTTGATTTTAGAGTAATAAAAATTAGCAAATTAACGATTATATTCATCTTAATATTACTTATACATGATGAACACTGATATCCAATAAGTATTTCTTAAAAAGCTGTAGCCTTGGAAACCCCTATTCGATCTGTATAAGATTCAATAAGGAATACCTTGTCTCATATGCAACTCTCTTCCAGTCAGATCATTCCAACTATCATTTTGCGCCATTAAAATCCACTTACATCGACATTGTGCTGCTGCCATCATCTCCATGTACAAATCCCTTATTTTCTTCAACCACATCTCTCAGCTTTCACTTCTCTTTGCGTTTCCCGTAGTAATTAATCATTGCATGACCAGCCCAGCCGCCGAACAGCCCTAGCGCCATACAGCACACAGCGGCCTTTGCAAAAACCACGTGACATGCCGCCTTAACATGTTCGTGTAGCTGTCAAACGCGCCTGTTGGTAAGGTTAGGTGCAAGAAATGCAGTGAAAAATGACCAGGTTTTTATGATGTGTGTGTTTTAATTCTGGGAGTGGATTTATGTGCGAAATTATTAGAAGATTAAATAAAAGAAACGAATGGGTTCTGATGGGCTTTGTTCTCATATATTTCATTTGTTTGCAAACTGTCACTTTTCAATCAAACTCAAGCCTCCAAATCCAAATATTATTTAACTCATTAAACTCAAGAAAGGTGTTAAGTACATAATTTAATTTTGTCGCTTAATTTTAAATTGACCTACGCTGCCGCCTCGCCTGGCCACTCTGCTGTTTTGATGAAAATGTGAAACATGTGCAGATGTAGAAAGAATAAAATTTATTTAAAAATAATAATAAACTAATAAGGCTGCTGACTGTAACAGCACAAAGTGTTTTTATTAAATAATTAAATCAAATACAAATCAAGGCCCATAAGTGAGGTTATCAAACCAGCTCATGAGCGAAACGTCAGATAAAAACAAATGCAGCCTACTTTGTTTTTGTGAATATTAACAAATAAGTACCGTAATTATTCATGTCAAAATGATTGTTATTATTAATAAAAAAAAATCTGATGTGGCCAACACAAAATCTCCCGCTATTTAATTTTTATTAATTTAAATACATCCCTACGTATTTACTAACGCTGCAAACTGTTCCATTGCATAAAACTATTGCTTTATTTACTATTTTCTTTTTAAAATGTCACTATTATTAATTTGAAGTGATTAGTTTTTTGACAGTGACATTTACTGTCAGTTACATTCATTTGAAATATGAACCGTGTAACAAAGGAATTGTGTTTATCTTAGGCTTCGGGACTCATAAAAAAAATCTGATGTGACAACACAAAACCTCCCGCTATTTAATTTTTATTAATTTGAATACATATATACATACATACATATTTGGCAATGCTTCAAACTATATTATGTTCCATTGCATATAACTATTGCTTTATTTACGATTTTCTTTATTATTTAATATGTCACTATTATTAATTTGAAGTGATTAGTTTTTTGACAATGACGTTTACCTGTCAGTTACATTCATTTGAAAGATAAACTGTGTAACAAAGGAATTGTGTTTATCTTAGGCTTCGGGATTAAAAAAAGAAAAATGATTTTTAAATTTATCTATAAAATATATAGAAAAAGTATTAATATATACCTTTACAAAATTCAATAAACTATAATTTTCCAATGATATAAAATGCGAAAAAATGGCATTTAATGGTATTTTTTGAAGAAAAACCATTATGAGCTTTAAGTAAAGTGCCATTTCTAGAATAGGGTAGAAATACAAGGTTTCAGAATTTTCTGAATGATAGTATTTGAGTTAGAGCGAAGACAAAATTCATACACATACACACACACATACATACACACATACACACATACAGACAACATCGTGAAAGTATTAAAATTGGATTCTAGGGACCTTAAAACGTGGTCATTTACTAAAATCTCGATATGTGATTTTTAGCACGATCCCTATACCTCCCTTACCAATGGTAGCGGGAGGTAAAGATATTTTTAAATTTATCTGTAAAATATATAGAAAAAGTATTAATGTATTTGTGTAGAAAATTCGATAATCTTTAATTTTCATAATGACAAAATGCGAAAATGGCATTTAATGGTATTTTTTTGAAGAAAAACCATTATGAGCTTCAGATAAAGTGCCATTTCCTGTTATCCGATTTACACCAAAATCTAATGGCTTGTTTTCTTATTAGAGTAGGGAAGAAATACAAGGTTTCAGAATTTTCTGAATGATAGTATTTGAGTTAGAACGAAGACAAAATTCTTACACATACACACACATACACACATACACACACACACACATACAGACATCATCGTGAAAATGTTAAAATTGAATTCTAGGGACCTTAAAACTTGGTCATTTACTAAAATCTCGATATGTGATTTTAGCACGATCCCTATACCTCCCTTACCAAGGGTAGCGGGAGGTAAAAATTCAAATAAGATTTATGTGCTAGTAGTGAAAAAAAGTAATATATAAACCACAGTTGAGAAGTCATTATTGACCCGCGCCTTGTATCCCTCGGTCTTCGCCCTCGGGTTACAATATTGGCGGTGGGTCAAAAATGATTTTCTCAACCTTGGTGTATAATATACTATTTCGAAATTCATAAATGTCCAGTTTATTTGTAGTAAATAATGAAGTTAATAAATCTCATTTAAATTATTTATTGATATTCGATGTTTTCATTTTTATAAAGAGTGCTTCATTTTTATTGAAATAATTAATTTCAACAACATTTAAAACCGATATTATATTGTCAATAATAAAGCAGGCAATTAGTTTATAAATTGAAAATTGATGAAGTCAAATAATGTACAATCCTTGTTTTTAGGCGGCGTTGGCGTTAAGCCCTGTCCGAAATCACTGGAACATTTTTGACTTTAATTTTAATTAATTATGTTTTCTGCTGCAGAATATTAATTTTAATATAGGTTAATTATAAATGTTGTAAATGTGGCAAATACAGACATATTTGTAATTTTGATTAATTAATCATCATGACTGCCAGGTTCCCAAATGAATACTAATAAATTTAATTTGTTGTACGAAAATTTAAACGTGACGTACTGTCAAAAGAGCAGAAGACAAACACATCATGGAAATGTTGATGCTGTACTGTTGCTGTAGCTATTTTATATTTTTACTCAACAATATTTTTCTTCATTACATATTTTTTTTATTTTTAAATAATCCAGTGTAACCCGAAAAGATTGTGAAATATTTGGAAAGTTCGCTGCCTAATAATGTAAATATACAACTTTTAGAAGCCAAATCTGGAGAATAAGATTGATGGGAAAATAATTCGAACTTGAATCCAGTTAGTTCTGCCGTGGACACAACACTTACATACAGAATGTTAATGAAATGAAGAATCATAAATACTGAAAAATATGAAACAATTTTGGAAAGGGAGTATTTAAAGTCATTTGTTCAAATGATTGCTGGACGAGCTATAACTAGGTAGTATTTTGTATTTGAATTGGTTTGTAAATATATGAAAAATAGTCGTTATAAAAGTATCCTATAGTTGTTTCAATTTATGTTTTGAACTAAATATTTATCAATTATTTATGTCTGATATTTATACATAATTATAAAGATAGTTCAGAATTAAAAACTACAATAATCAATAATGATCTTCTCAGCCGTGATTTATATATTATTTTTTTCACTACTAGCACATAAATCCTACTTGAATTTTTACCTCCCGCTACCCTTGGTAAGGGAGATATAGGGATCGTGCTAAAAATCACATATCGAGATTTTAGTAAACGACCACGTTTTAAGGTACCTAGAATCCAATTTTAACATTTTCACGTGAATGTCTGTATGTGTGTATGTGTGTGTATGTGTGTGTCTGTGTGTGTGTGTGTGTGTGTGTATGTGTGTGTCTGTGTATGGATTTTGTTAGCGCTCTAACTCAAATACTATCATTCAGAAAATTCTGAAACATTGTATTTTCTACCTTATTCTATATGGACAGACACCATTATATTTTGGTGTAAATCGGATAACCATAAATGGCACTTTACCTGAAGCTCATAATGGTTTTTCTTCAAAAAATACCATTAAATGCTATTTTTTCGCATTTTGTTATTATGAAAATTAAAGATTATTGAATTTTCTGCAGGAATACATTAATACTTTTTCTATATATTTTACAGATAAATTTAAAAATCTTATTTTTTATACATCCCGAAACCTAAGAAACACATTTCCTTTGTTACACAGTTCATATTTCAAATTTTCAAATGAATGTAACTGACAGGTGAATGTCACTGTCAAAAAACTAATCACTACAAATTAATAACAGTGACATTTTAAAAAGAAAATAGTAAATAAAGCAATAGTTATATGCAATGGAACAGTTTGCAGCGTTAGTTAATACGTAGGTACGTATTTAAATTAATAAAAATTAAATAGCGGGAGGTTTTGTGTTGGCCACATCAGATTTTTACCTCTCGCTAAGAGAGGTATTGGGTTCATGCTAAAATTCGCATATCCAGATTTTATTGAATAAGCACGGTTTAAGGTCCCTAGAATCCGATTATAGCATTTTTAAAATGATGTCTGTGTGTGTGTGTGTGTGTATGTATGGATGTTGGAGGGACGATTCTAGTGATTCTGTCGAGACGAGATATTTCTCGATTCTCGTCTCGTCTCGTACTCGAGATTTCTCGTCTCGACGAGACGAGACAGGAATATAAAAAATATTTTACGAGACGAGAAATATTTGCCGAGATCTCGATTCTCGGAAAACTGTTCCGAGATTTCTCGGTTGTTATTTTTCTCATAAGTTATATTTGCAAACGTGTGAAATTTAACATATTTTAGTGATAGCTGTCTGTATTTAGCTATGGCATTTTTGAACAAAAAGATAATAAAGTATTTGACATTTTATATGTCAGAATTTGTTGAGCATGCATTGCACGATAAAGTTTTTCTTTTCAAGTTTTCTCTCTCACACAATGACATGAGAGCAAGAGAGACAAATGAATAGACTTTTAACAAAAACTTTTAAAGAAAAAGTGGAACATGCGCTATTTTTTTCTTAAAGGTCCCCACAAATTTTAACTGTCAAGTAACTGTCAAATGCCATTTGTGTTTATATTTTTGATGTATACAAGTAGTGTTACAAGCGATCGATATTAAACTGAAAAATGGCAAAATGGGATAGAGAAGTAACTAAAATCTTAATGTAAGTATAACTTGAATTTTGACACTTGGATATTTTTATTCGCGCAAAACTTGATCGTGTAAATATACTTGTAAGGTCACTTATAAAGAAATTTTTCAAGACACTTGGAAATAAAAACTTCATCGTGTAATCCAGGCTTTAGCTAAGATTTTTAGCGTTATTTTTTTTTAATGTTTTATAACAAATTTGAAAATACTAGATAAATATTAAATTAATAAAATTATAACAAAAAATTTGCACAAGTTTTAGGTTTTATCAAATTTTGACAGATAGAACGACAAATATTTAAGTTTTTGTTCAAATTACTATTAATACAAAATTGTATAAATTTAATTATTAGTTTATGGGACCAAAATATCCATATTAAATTTCCGTCGAGAAATCTCGGCGAGAATCTCGGCCGAGACGGGACTCTCTTAAACTAGACGAGAAAATTTTCGAGACGAGACATAATTTTATAAATTTGAATCGAGACGAGACGAGATAATGAATTTCTCGTCTCGTCTCGTCTCGACCGAATCACTAGACGATTCCTCAAAAACTATAAGAATTAAAAAATATTTAACTGCAGTTTCCTCAATCTGACATTCCTGGGAAGAGCTGAAAAGGTTTTGGTAACAATTGAACAACCGGAAGTAGTAGTTTCTTAGAAAAATTCTTCTAAATATAATTTTTGGGAGTTTTTTTTATTAAATATTGAAGAACATAAAATTCTCCATCTAATACACTTAAAAATTTTATTATATCTTGTATAGATTTAGAGATAAAGACACTATAATTTATAGAGTAAACTAATAGCAGAGGCCAACGCACTAAGGAAACCAGTTGACAAATTCCAATGTTTATAACATGACACATGTCATTGTCAAATATCAACAGTTTTAGTGACATTCTGATACCTTTTTCTGGGAATTATATTTAATCTTATAGGTAAAATTGTGGTAAAATGCATATATCCATCAGAAATACCGCCAATCTTGTTAATGAATTGGAAGAATCTCTGACATTTAGAAACTTCCTCATACAATGAAAAATAGATATAATTAGAATTAAATGTGTGCAGAAGACATGTTAAATACTATAAAAAACAATATTTGGGTAAAGTTCTGTAATATATTGTTATAAAACGACGGTTCGAAAGCGAAGTGCAATACAATACTTATATAGCCTAATATGGAAATGGCGAGAGGTCTTGTGCTGGCCAGACAGATTTTTTATTTACAACTTTTCTCTAAATTTAATAGGTCAGTAACTACATCAAAATGAAAAAGATAACATTGTATTCCCTATATTACGGATTTCAAGTAGACACCCAGTATGTAGCAAAACGTATGTAGGGCATGTGTGCTTCTTTTCTAATTATCGAATAAATCCAATGGCACAATTGAAAATAAATATAATAACAAACAAACAGCAATTTACAAATTAATAAATTTTACACGTAAGAATCATACAAAACTAATATCAATAATGTCATTTTAATTATTAAATAAATAAATAAATTAAATAGGTACATATATGTATAACATTTGTCATAATATTTACAAAAAACATAACTGAGTCTAATCTCTAGGTATTTCATTATATTTAGCCATAAATTACACTACCAAAAAAAAAAAAAATTCTTATTGTCAATACAACTTATTCAGGATAAAAATTAAATACATTGTTATACAAATTAATCAAATTTTCCAACTTTCCATTATCATTATTATTTAAACTTACACATTTTTCATTTTTGTCATATTCAAATTCGTTTATTCATCATCTCCTCCTCTCATGCAACAAAGTAACTTCTCCTGTCTTCTCCTCTTTCTCTTCCTGCTTTTCACTTTCTCGTCCTCCGTGTCAAGGTCACCGAAAGCAGGAACATCGACCTGCACTTTGGCTGATTTTTTCGCTGTATCATCATTCTTTAACATTGGTGACACAACTTGGACAGAACATGGGCTGGACTCAGACTTGCAGGGTTCTTGATTTTTTATTGCGCGTTTTGGAACATTAGTAGGGATGGAGATATTCTTGGAAAGGGGAATTTCTATTTCTGGAAGAGATCTGAAAGAAAGAATTAATTTAGAATGTTTAATAAAAGAAAAGAATTAATAAAATAATTATACCCAGATTACATGTTTTTCTAATTTACTGAAATTCTATCAACTTTCAACATAGGACATGTTACATAAAGTACCCTTATTTTTTGTCGTAGTACACATTTATGTAATAAAAAAGGGAGGGTTCCATTTAAAAAAATTGTCTTTTTTGAAGTTTGTCAACTGTAATTTTGGTGTAACGTACCCGTCACATTTTTATAAATAATCGAGGATTCTATGGATAATGTAGCTTAAAGTCTCCTTTATAAAAGGCTTTTTTCAGATTATAAAAATTCGATCTCTTTCCCGATATACAGAGTTTTGAAAATGTGCCGAATTTCAGACAAAAAATCAAAAAAAGTTGAATAACACCGGAAGTAGTTGATCATGAGTAAAATGTTTTTATTGTTTCATATGTAAAATTTTCCGCTGCATTCAATGGTAAAATAAAATATAGCGTATTCCATTTAAAATAAGAAAGTTTTCAATTTCCGGTCAAACCGGAAGTGCTACTGCTTTGAAAATATTTTAGTTGAAACAGGCATGTTGGATAACCCCTAGATACCAAAGTTCGTTAAATTATATTAAATAGTATTTAAAATATAGATAGCGTAAGCTCGTCCTGAGACACCCTGTATAGCCTAATATGAAAATGGCGAGAGGTCTTGTGTTGGACAAGGATAAAAAAGAAAAGATTTTACATAAATGTAATATTGGTTGATTCTAAAAGAATAGCAGACGTCATGCTCTACTTATTGCTATATTCAACAGTAAATAATAACGTTTTAAACAAGTCCTCTGGTAGCCGTGATCGTCTAGTGGTTAGGACCCTACGTTGTGGCCGTAGTAACCCAGGTTCGAATCCTGGTCACGGCAATGTGCAAACATTGTCACGGGAGAGGTTATTTTTACAATTATTCTTTTAAATTGGAGGGATACGCATTTTCTTGTATGTACTAGAAAGGTTAAATACAATATGTACTTATACAGGTGTCTCTTAAATAGGGGGGCATGGCTTAACCACAGATTCCTGAGGTTAAAATAAGACGATTTAACTAAACTTGCTTCCACCGGAAAGTGTACCATTTAGCCAGAAATCTTCTTCAAAGTTCTTCGAAAAAAAATTAATTTTGCTTATAATAATCGGACGCTTTATTCGATTTGGATGAGATTTGGTATGGCAGTTTATATGGTTATAAGTCATCTTTTAAGGTGATACTTGTTATTATTAGTGAACCACTAGTGTATGAAACTTTTTAATGGCAATGCCGGAAACGTGAAATTATTTTTCTTCAGAAAGATACATTCAATAGTAAACTTTTCGCTTTCTGTGTAATTTGTGATATCTGTTACGGTTCACACAGAAAAAAATAAAATCTGAGTGTCTGCACTGTTAAATTTTTAAAATAAATTTAATCTAGCAGTCTATCCAAATGTCAAACAAGTAATTTTTAATGACAGTAACGAGTTATCAATCTTCACAACTTGTTTAGGAGTAAGCTGAGATATGTAATCGTCTTATTTATAATAATGGTAGTAAAATACTATTAAGCCGAACAAACGGATGTTACTAATTTTAGAATATTGAGAAGAAAATTTTCGACAACCCATAAAACAATTGTTACTGTCATTAAAAATTACTTGTTTGACATTTGGATAGACTGCTAGATTAAATTTATTTTAAAAATGTAGCAGTGCAGACACTCAGATTTTATTTTTTTCTGTGTGAACCGTAACAGATATCACAAATTACACAGACAGAGAAAAGTTTACTATTGAATGTATCTTTCTGAAAAAAAAATAATTTTACGTTTTCGGCATTGCCATAAAAAAGTTACGGTCTAATTAATGTTGGGAGACCTAAGTTTCATACACTAGTGGTTCACTAATAATAACAAATATCACCTTAAAAGATGACTTATAACCATATAAACTGTCATACCAAATTTCATTCAAATCGAATAAAGCGTCCGATTATTATAAGCAAAATTAATTTTTTTTTCGAAGAACTTTGAAGCAGATTTCTGGCTAAATGGTACACTTTTCGGTAGAAGCAAGTTTAGTTAAATCGTCTTATTTTAGCCTCAGGAACCTGTGGTTAAGCCATGTCCCCCTATTTAAGAGACACCCTGTATAACCACAACAATTTTTTTTAAATTTTAGTTCATAATTTTGTTGCTTATGAAATAGTTAACTATTAAGTATTACAAAACAAAGTAAATGCATTTTTTATTATAAAATAAAATTGTTGAAATTTGAACCAAAACTTATTGAACATACATACATACATTAGACTATTTACCTAGATCCAGATCATCAACTCACCTCCACAAAGTGGGAATATCAACCGAAACACTCCTTACAAATCTCCCTCGCACGTGTTCTATCTCTTCCACTTCCATAGATCGATACTTGAACAATAACTTCCTCTTCAGTTTCCAACTTGGTCGACCTTGAATCTGCAGGTCTCTCGCAGAGAGTAAATCGGGCGCTAACACCACAGAGTAACTGCTTCTGGTCCTCACTAAAGAGAGGAGAGAATCACTTCGATGGTGAATACGTCGAGAGCGAAGGGGACTCTTTGAAGGAGAGTTGTAGCAATGGAACATTTTTCTAAAGAGTGAGAATTAGTCTGAAAATAGAAATAACAATTTATTGGCATATTTTATCAAATAATTAATGACATTTGTATCCTATGTTAAATACTAAATAAATATTAATAAATGTTTATTTATTAAAGCATAGGAGCTTATACGAGCAAAGAGTGATCAGTATTTACAATATATATGTGTATGTATAATATCTGAATATAGTGTTAATATAGATTTATTTGTATTTATACCTATTTATTTTTATTTATATTTAAGCCCTGAAAACATTTAATTTAATCAATAGATAAATAAATAAATAATTAATTAATTAGCCATATATGTAATACTTAGAGATTAAGTTTTAATTTTACTTATATTCATAATTCTAATGCAAAAGATCTTAACTTAGTTGCATTTATTGTGTAATAGTATATTTTTACCTCCCGCTACCTTAGGTAAGGGAGGTATAGGGATCGTGCTAAAAATCGGATATAGAGATTTCAGTGAATAAGCACGTTTTGATGTCCCCAGAATCCGATTTTAACATTTTTACAATGATGTCTGTAGGTATGTTTGTATGTCTGTGTATGTGTCTGTGTGTGTGTCTGTGGGTGTGTGTGTGTGTGTGTGTGTGTGAGTGTGGATCTTGTGGACACGATTAAATTTTGAAATTTTGTATACCCATTCTATACTAATGTGGGAAGAGCTCATTAGGTTTTAGTGCATATCGGATAACCGGAAGTATCATTTATACAAGCTTTTAACTATTTTTCTTGTAAAAAATTCATTGAATATAATTTTTTAGCAGCTTTTACCAATACAAATTGAATATAATGGCACAATCTTCAATTCTATGATAATAGCATTTAGTAAATAACTTTATATTATATTATAAAATAATTTATTTTTGTACATCACTGCCTCTGCGTCAAACAAAAACAATACTTTAATAACAAATTTGACATATTTCAACAAATGTCACTGTCACGAAGCAATTTTCAATAAAATTAATAATGAAACCGTGTTAAGAAGAATATAGTAGTTGATTCTAATGAAATTAAGGTTTGTAAAAATAATATATTTTCCATCATACATAAATATTAGATATACAGGATAATTCGATTTAAGTTTGATGTTTGCAGCATTATATATCAAACAGCTCTCACTAGGAAGGTGATTTCAAAGTGTCAAATAATAGTTTGCAACTACACATTTACGAAATGGATAATTTACGGCGAAGAATTTACACAGATTGCGTTTTAGAGCATAAGGAAGTTGGTGACGATTTTTCCTTAAAATATATTAACTTCGCAAAGTTGGTAGGTATTTAATACTCTTATATAATTTGAAACAACATATTAGATTTTGACTATATATTATAAACCGGATGTAGTACTTAATTTGAAGCTCTTAATAGATTTTTCAGAAAAAACATAATAAAATATAATCCAAAATTTCGTATTACAAACTTTTCTAATTAATGGAACAACAAAGTAGATTGGTAGGTATTTAATACTCTTATATAATTTGAAACAACATATTAGATTTTGACTATATATTATAAACCGGATGTAGTACTTAATTTGAAGCTCTTAATAGATTTTTCAGAAAAAACATAATAAAATATAATCCAAAATTTCGTATTACAAACTTTTCTAATTAATGGAACAACAAAGTAGATTTTGTTTACAAACGATCAATCGGAAGTGAAACTTTACTTAAAGCTCATTGCTATTTTAAACATGGAATTGGTGGGAGGTCATATGCTAGCTACATCAGATTTTTTTGATTATATTTTCATCTTCTCCTGCAAAGAGAGTTTTCTGAAAATTGTATCCTATGTTAATACTGCAAAATATATTATTCACACTGTAAGTTTATTGTTGCTTCAAATCACTGTATCACTCAGCTACATAAATTTATACATTGGGTCTTCTTGTACTAAGCCATAGAACTCTTTTTATTTTAAGAACTATCTTCTACGTAAAAGAGAATATAAAACATGTAATAGTTTTACCATAAAGTCTTCTATTCTGGGAACAACACACACTAGTCACTAGTCAATATCCATCTGCAAACTAACTAATAACGTGCTTATACAGCCATTAAATATTTAAAATAAAGACTTGTTTACAAAAAAATCAGATATGATCAGTATAATAATTGCCACTGTAATAATAAATATATGCATATAGCTATAAAAAATTGGAATATCGTCACAAAATATTAATATATTTATCAATAAAATTTACAGTTTAGTTGTTTATCCATTTAACCGTATTTTACCTCCCGCTTAAGAGAGGTATTCGATTCATGCTAAATATCGCATATCCAGATTTTAGTGAATAAGCACGTTTTAAGCTCACTAGAATCCGATTTTAACATTTTTACGATGATGTCTGTGTGTGTATGTGTGCGTGTGTGTGTGTGTGTGTGTGTGTGTGTGTGTGTTTGTCTAGATGTTGGAGGTAATAAAGACCAATTTAACTACATATTCCTTAATCTGACATTAATGGAAAGAGCTGAAAAGGTTTTGGTAACAATTACTGGACAACCGGAAGTAATAGTTTCTTTTTTCTTTAAAAAAATCTTCTAAATATCATTTTTTGGAAATTTATTTTATTACAAAAATTAAAGAATATACAATTATCTATCCGATACATTTAACATTTTTATCACATCTGTTATAAATTTAGAGAATTATAAATACATAAAATAATCCGTTGTAATGAATTTCACAGCCCGAATAACTCCATGGAAACCAGTTGAAAGATTAAAATATTTGTAATTGACAGAAAAATGTCAATGTCAAAAATCTAGATGCATTACTGAAGGTTTTTTCTGGGAAGTACATGTAATATTTCTTATTGTATTATTAATTAAATATTTAATAGATATTTACACATCAAGTGAGCTAAGGTAATGTTTATTCATGAGAAGAAAGTTTAGCTCACGAGCCCGTAAGGGCGAGTGGGTTAATTTCTTCGAGTGAATAAACATTACCTTAGCTCACGTGGTTTGTACAATATTTTATTCAATTTTGACGAATTAGTAATAAAAACTATTATAATATTTAATTTTGATAAAATAAAAAACTGATCAGTTAGTAGGCTGAGCATGACAATCGTCGCTGATAGACGTCAAGTCATATATTTAAAATGCCTTATTGTCTGTCATTTGTGCCTTGAAAAATAATGAAAATGGCTGATAATGTCTTATAAATATTATGGTGTTATTTTCGTACCTGATGTTATTTTAAATTATTTTATTTGTTGCAGAGTGAGTTAAAATTTTGTGAGAGTGATTTAAAAAAATTTAATTTACATGCGAAAAAAGTGTTACTTATAGTTGTTGCTATGGAGTTAATAATGACAGTTTAAAACGTCAAAATTGAATAAAATTATAGATACATATATTACATATAAGTCAAAAAGACTTACAAGTGCTAGGGATAAAAAAAACTGGAAAGAAAGGGCACAGGACAGAATACAGTGGAAGAATATTACAAGATAAGCCACGGGCCTACACAACCTGGAGAGCTACCGCCAATCTCGTCAAAGATTTTGAAGAACATTTAGAAGAGAAGAAGGAAAATTATGTATGCAAAAATATATAAAAATATATTAATAAAAGATGTAACTAGAATTTTTGTGTGTGTGTACCAGAAATGTTAAATACAATATGTACTTATAGAGCCTAATACGGAAATGGCGAAAGGCCTTGTGCTGGCCACAACAGTTTTTAATGTTCGCCATTACAAAATATCCATAACAGAAATGCCGCCAATCTCGTCAATAAATTTGAAGAATCTCTAACATTTAGAAGAGTAGGAGGAAACTTATTTATAGAATGAATTAAAAAATATAAATAAATAAATATATCATCACGGCATATTACCCATTTCTGGGTGTGCCAGTATCTACAACACATGTAGACATCGGTAATGATGACGATATATTTTACCGTGTGGGCGCTTACCAGGCGTCACCGCACGGGCACTCATAGCTGGTGTGGAGAGTGCACCACAGGGGTCACTTTTGTGCCATTTAAAATTGGAAATATTTGGCGTCTGTCGGGATCGAACCCGGTTCCCCCGGGTTCGCGACCAGACACTCAGGCACGCGGCCACGGGACCCCATAATAAAAAATATATGTAATTAGAATTTTTGTATTTGTACCAGAAATATTAAATACAATATGTGCTTATATAGCCTAATATGGAAATGGCGTGAAATCTTGTACTGGCCAAAATAGATTTTTATTTCTTGTAGTTTTCGACACAGCGGAGGGGCCAATTTAAAATGAGCACCATGTATAAAATGTTTAAAGATATTGTATGTTGACTTATATTACAGACAATTTGTCAACAAATTACGTTAAGCTAATATTAATTGAAACCAAAATTTTTAATTCATTTCACCGCAAAATATAAAGTTTATTAATTTTCCATCCCAACTTTAATACCCTCTGTACTACCTCTAAAATTCCTGTGGGACTTTTTGCCGGGTCCACCTGCTATCCTGTAAATCCTCTATCCTTATATCCTACCATATCATCCTGGTGTATCCTGTCGTAACCTTGCTAAAACGCCGATTAAATATTGAGGCCCTAAATGAATGAAGCTTTTACGACACTGCGTGTTTTACACCCCGGGTTGAGTGCTTGTTGTGGCAACCCTGTAAAACACCACGTGACCGGAATGCGCCAATCAGGACGGCGGTAAAAACCGCCAAGTTTAAACGTAGATGGAAAGAGGCAGTAAATGTTAATATATTATGAAGATACGAGATATGGCAAAAGATATACCTAACAATATTTTTATATACGATAGTGCGTAAAATTGAGGTTTGGTTGTTAGTTTTAAGTTTGTAAAACGGTTGTTTAGTAACAAACATTCATGCACAGCTACAAAAATAAAAAAATATAAATAAAATTAGAAATAAAACATTGTGGATGGTGTTCACAGCTTCGAAAATAAAACGTAAATTAACATCAACTGCCATTTAATATATTCATAATTAACAAACAATAATAGCTCTGTTCGATGAGAAGTGCTTGAAGTGCAGAGCAGAATAGTGCAGTGCAGTGTAGTATTCACTAGTACAGTCTAATTATTGTGGTTTCATAAAACACACTAGTGTATATTTGGGCAAGTTTGCTCAGCTGTGAGTAATCAAGCCAAGCATAGCCAAAGGTGTAAAAGGTTAGGTTGTTTATAAACACAGTCACATCATAAAGCTGCAAAGAAGTGACTGCAGAAATGTCTGTTTTAAAGAACATAATGTTTGAACTAATAAACGATTCTGACGAAGATCAATCATCACTTGATTCTTCATCAGATTCAGAGACAGATATATTAATTAATTCTTTGTATAACAAAACAAAGAGAATATACTAAATCTGAATCCATTATTTTATTTTCTCAATGTGTAAAATTTTAGGTTAATAAACAGATGTGTAGATAGGATAGAATTAAAATGTCTACCGAACAACATTTAGTTACCCCCACTCCTACTCTGCATTTTCTACACCACCTCGCGAGTAAGGTCAGAAACGTGAGCACTAGTTCTTAAAATTTTTGTCATCAAACAGCCTGCTAGAAGCTGCCCTTTTCTCATAAAACATGTTATAGTGTAAGAAAGTTAACACTAGGGCGGCCTAGTACATGTCATCGAACAAAGCTAATAACAACTTCATACCTTTTAAAGCACTGTACGCAATCATATATGCAAACCTTTCTCTTAAGACATCTTTTTAAAATTATATATAAATTGAAATTTTTTTGCCAGAACGTAAATTGACAGCTCAAATGACAGTTGTATGTGCTTATCTTTGTGTAAAATATTTAACATTTGCGAATCTTTGTATTTGTGTCTTATGTTTAATTATATTTTCAAGAGCTGTTAACACTTTCATAACAATATATTGTTTAGATCATTATTTTTATAAGTAATTTCAATTTTTATTTTCGAAGCTGTGAATGAGACTTAAATTTGCGAAACCAGAGTGAATATTTTGTTATCATGGCTAACTAGTTATTTAGTATTATAATCCTAATTCATAAATAAAAGTATTTAATGGTCGCAAAAGTGCACAAATTAAAAGCTCAGAAATCGGCACTAAAGTAATCCATTATACGACGATTTTATGCAATTTCAGTGTTGCCAACCTATATGGTACTACATAATTTTAAATTTTCTTTTGTTGCAGACTAGATATGGCCACCCGACTTAATTTCGAAGAAAGAAGGAAGGTAGCAGCTTGGATGGAAGTATTTGGGTCCCCCTCAATAGTAAGAAAAAAGTACGCACAAATTTCTCATGTAGCTGACGGATAGTTTAACGGCTTGGAGGATCCTTATGAGACCATTGCTAAAATTTTTTTCTTACTATTGAGGGTGACCCAAACACTTCCATCCAAGCTGCTACCTTCCTTCTTCTTCCAAATTAAGTCGGGTGGCCATATCTAGTCTGCAACGAAAGAAAATTTAAAATTATGTAGTACCATATAAGTGGTAACATCTTTTTGGACAACCCTGTATAAGATAAATTTGGGCAGATGTACAATAGTAAATTTGTATACGTAAAATGACAAAAATATATGCAAAAGAGGAACTAAATAATTCTGATGAATATGTTTGAGATAAAACACATAATTTTGAGTGTTCTTTACGATAACTTCAATCACCCAAATTCTATAAGGAACTTGTCTTAGCAACGTTGCTAAAAATTATAACCAATAGAAACAAATGCAAAGACTGTCATTTTCATGTTTTATTCAGTGTTCGCTATTATTATTGGTTAGTTGCTATAGCAATGTTGCTAAGTCTTAACAACTTTCTTGCCGAATTGGAGCGAATGTCCGAGGTTAGCAACATTGTATATCAGACTGACAGATTATATTTAAACCAAACTAATAAAATAAATATTCCTTTCATTTTAACAATTTTCCGATTTCAAATAAAATTTAATAAGCACCTCGGCTCTGAAGTTCCTTTTTATCACTCATAGTTTATCTTCCCCGGCCCTAAGGACCTTGGTAACTAAATTCCATATTCGTGATAAAAAATAAAACTGCAGTGCCTTGATACATAAAAAACTATTTTTTATATTTATTGAGTTATTAGATTCTATCGTATATAAAATATTATACGATACATATACATAAAACATCTTTAGACACTGACGGGTCTTTAAAACCCTAGCTGCGCTCGTGTTTTAATTTACTCATTCATGATTAAACAATAGCTTTACATGCTTGTATCGTTAATAAGTATTCAAATAATATACGTTTCTTTATTTATAGCATATTCCAAGTTAGTTTTTTTTTTTGTGAACACTAGGTATATAACAAATAATGTGAAAATACGCTATATTTAACTTGATGACATATAATATATCTTCTAACCAGAAGTAGTATAATGCAAAACAAGCTTTAATCTTTAAACAACATAACTACTATTATATACAACTTCTACAATAAGATTAAGCTTAAAATGCTTTACTAGTAGTGTTATTATAATTTCCATAATAACTTTCCAGCAAACTACCCCTTTACTCTCAATACAGTAACTCCAAGTTGAACAGCCGTACACTTATAAGTGTAAGTGGCGTTTCTATTCCTGAAATTGCCGTATAGTATATCGCTAGCACTGGAAACTTTGCTGGCCAGAGACTGGAATCATAACTCGAGCCCAGAGACGCACAGCACAGCTAGAGAGCTAGACTGTTCAGTGGAGACCAGTGGGAAACTTTCAGGGTTATTAATTCACCACCGAAGATACGGATAGTAGAGGAGAAGGGTTTTGTACTGGCAGAATACGTACGAAGATCAGGAATAATATACTGTACCAAATACATTTCGGATGCGTATAAAGTTTTGTCGTAATTACAGAATCAAAAGTACTGATAATTTAGTATCACCTTTAGGTAAGGAAGGTATTGTCTTTGGTCGAAAAAATCAGTGGTGAGTTTTTAATGAATAAGCACGTTTTAGGGTCTCTATGTACGAATTTATTTTTAAGATGATGGCTGTATGTGTGTGTGTGTGTGTGTGTGTGTGTGTGCATGTGTCCGTGTGTGACAATTTTTTCCCCGACGATAACTCCAATACTACAATTCTAAAAATTATAATTCTTTCGTATTCCTCTTCTTTACATCCATATGAAGAGGTGATTAGATTTTGGTTATAAGTGATCCACCGGAAGTAGTCTTATTTGAAGTTTTTAACAGTTTTTCTTTTAAAAAATGCAGTTAAATATTATTTTTTGACATTTTATGTTATAAATATTAAAGAAAATGCTCTTCTCTATATGGTTTGATTATACGAGTACATTTTCCTCCATTTTCAATAGGTATAGAGTTACAGAATTAGACAAAGATTTAATTTTCAAAAATCAGTCATCTTTGTTATTTATCATGGAAAGCTGATATATTCAAAAAATTCTAATTGACAAATGTCAGTCTCAAGTGCAAAATCTAAGATGGAAAGTATAGGATCAGAAAGTAGTATAAGTCATAGTGTTCCTCGCAAGTGACATGCAGTTGCAGCCTCGCCTCAGGATCGGAACTTTCGACGCCGGGAGTACGAGGAAAGCCAAAGAGAAGATGGAAGGACTGTATCGAAGTAGACTTGAGAAAGCAAGGACTGTGTGAATAAGATGCGTTGGATACGAATGAGTGAAAGAGAAGAATAAAAAACAGCGAACCCTAATAAAATAGGGAAAAGTTGAAGAAGAAAGAAGGAAGTATCAAGTGCAATTTACATAGTGTATGTTCATGTTAGCATTTTATTGGATTTATAGAATCATTCCAAAGGAATTGTATGGAATTTGTAAAAAATAGTATACATTCGTGTTACAGTTTTACAGGATATAAAGAATCTTTTCCAAGGAACTTTTGGTATAGGATTTGTACAAAATACATTGAATTGATGGGAGGTTTTGTGTTGCCCACAACAAATTTTTTAATTTACTATTACAATTTTCTTTTTAAAACGGTACCATTAATAATTTGAAATGATAGGTTCTTTAACAGTGATATTTATCTGTCATTTACATACATTTAAAATCTGAACTGTGTAACTAAAGAATTGTGTTTATTTTTAAAACATAGACTCTGGGATTTATAAAATAGATTATTTATATATTTATTAATAAAATATATAGAAAAAGTATGAATGCATATATGTAGAAAATTTAATAATTCTTAATTATTATAATAACATAAACCGCGAAAAATTTTTATTTAAAAGTATTTTTCGAAGAAAAACTATTTTGAGCTTCAAGTAAAGTGCCATTTCCGGTTACCTGATTTACAGCAAAATCTAATGGCTCCTTTCCATATTAGATTAAAGTAGAAGTACAATATTTCAGAATTTTTTGAATGATAGTATTTGAATTAGAGCGTTGACAAAATCCATACACATCCACACACACGCACATACACACATACAAACATCATCGTGAAAATGTTAAAATCGGATTCTAGAGACCTTAACACGTGCTCATTTATCAAATCTCAACAGCGATTTTTAACACTATCCCTATACCTCCCTTACCAAGGATAGCGGCAGGCGAAAAACTGCAAAATTAATTTTTTCATCAATATCTCCACGCCAGCTATGAGTGCTCGTGAGGTGACGCCTGGTAAGCGCCCACACGGTAAAATATATCGTCATCATTACCGATGTCTACATGTGTCGTAGATACTGGCACACCCAGAAATGGGTAATATGCAGTGATGATATATTTATTTATTTATTTATCTAGTGACCCATACATTTTTTCTGATAAACAAAACTTTATTGGAGTAATTTCTGCGTAAATTAACCAAATTCGTAACTCTTAAGGCTCATTCACAGCTCTGAAATTAAGCGAAATTATAATTAGTATTTATAATTATATTTATAAATATAAGTTTATGTCAATGCATTCAAATGTCAGCGTTCGAAAGCTTCAAATTAGTACTGAAATTAATTTAAAATAACTTAAAATAAGAATTTTATGCAAACTTCATATATTTCACTTATAATTATAATTATAAATATAAGTGAGCCAATCAGATTGAACAAAAAATTACAAATACTATCGTCACGTCAAATTTGACACTAATTTCATCAATATGAACATAAACAATTTAAATATATTAAAACGTGTAATATTAAAAGGACGATTCATTGCTTTCCTTGCCTGCCAATTAAATTACCTACCCGTCATTTTGAATTTAGCTCCAATTTCATTCCACGTTTTCCCGAGTTAATGGTAACCTTAAAATTTTTATCTTTTTTATTCCATAAATGTGAATTTTCTACTATAAATAAAGTAAATTCTTCCATACTCATGTTCATTTCCACGAAAGCAAGGACGAGAGAGGAGATAAAGAATCAAAATGAACAATGTCTATAAATATTCTATGCTGTATCTTAAGTGACGTTGACAATATTATGTCAGATTATAATAAGAAACAAAAATATTGTAGATGTCAAAAAATACTAATTATAAATTGTATTTATAAGTGAACATCTAATTAACAGGCATTACGACGGTCATTTTTAAGTATAATTTTTAATTATATTTTTTAATTACAATTATAATTTCTAAATATAATTTCAGTGCTGTGAATGAGCCTTTATAGTTCTCAAGATACCAGTATTCGACATATTATCCTAGACTCCTGTACATTTTGTCTATCGGATGAAACCTTTTTCATATCAATATTTTCACTCTTCATTCATCTTCTCTTATTATTTATCCTATCCGCCCTCCGCACAAACTACTCCGCCCGAACAGCGAACCCTCCTGTCCAGCCATCTGTTGACGCCAGCTCCAGTCACTTGTGCGTCCTCTCATTAAATTATCACGCATCTCCAGCACTCGCATGCCGGGCCGGCTGAGAATGCATTAAGTTAAATTGCCATATTCAAATCCCCACCCCCTGCCCTCTGCCGCGGCAGCCCGCTCTGAAATATCAAACTCATAGAGGGTAGAAATAAACGTTTTAAAGTTAGTGACAGAGGCGGTAATTGAAAGATTTGCATAGTGCAAGAGTGACAGTTTAAGTTTAAGGGTTGAATTGAAGGAAAATATGTTAAAAGTGGAAAGTTTGTAATTAAATTCGTTTTGTTGGATTTTATTAATTGCTAAAATAATATAGCAATGAACTAGTGTGATTGAAAATGTTATGTACAGTTAATTTTCTAACTCTAATAATAGTCATAAAAAGATGAAACGTCTTTTAATTATAGGCCAAGCAATAGGGAGTATATTGTTGGCATATTTGTCATACTTGTTATACAATCATGGAAACTATTTTTTTCACTACTAGCACATAAATTCTCTTTGAATTTTTTTTTTATTGATAATAACAATAATTTTGACATGAATAATAACGTTACTTATTTGTTAATATTCACAAAAACAACGTAGGCTGCATTTGTTTTTATCTGACGTTTTGTTCATTTCGCTGGTTTGATAACCTCACTTATGGGCCTTGATTTGTATTTGATTTAAATATTTAGTTATAACATTTTGTGCTGTTACAGTCAGCAGCCTTATTAGTTTATTATTATTTTTAAATAAATCTATTGAAATGTATTTACCTACAAATTCAAAAAAATAGTGATTTGTTCAAGTTCAATCCTACATCTACAAATATTTCACATTTTCACCAAAACAGCACAGTGGCCAGGCGAGGCGGCAGCGTAGATCAATTTAAAATTATAGTGGCAAATTTAAATTATATACTTAACACCTTTCTTGAGTTTAATGAGTTAAATAATATTTGGATTTGGAGGCTTGAGTTTGAATGAAAAGTGACAGTTTGCATTATAGATCAAGGTTAATAATAAATTATTATTGACCTAGGTTACCATGGTTACAAGCAATCGGTAGTGGAAAACAATTTCTCATGTCAAATAAAGGTAATAAATAGTGGGTTCCTAGGCTAGTAGTGAAAAAAATTCTTTATTACAGACGTTTCGGGCATCTTCAGCAATCGTTGCATATATAGTAATTATTAAAATTTATTACAAAATACTCCGTATTTCACCAATTCCGAATTGATTCGGAAGTTTGTTGAAATGCTGCTATATTTAAAATTGTTATCGACCTTAAAAAAAAAATTAAATTTAGTATACAATTCTGTGGAATTGGCCACTAGTTAGTAAAAGTAGCTGGAAATGGTATTCTAGTAAATTGTCATAATGCGTTAGCCTTATGCATTAATCATTATGAATTAAACCTTAAAATATTCGGTGGAAATGAGGCTTTAGTCTACATATTAAATACATAATACGGCAATTTTTTTGCATAATGTATTTTTTTCCATAAATTGTTATTTTGGTCATCTTTTTATCATAACTCTTTGATAGTTCATCCTGATTAAAAGGGTTAGAATGCTTTTTTGTTTAAAAACTGGCCTCAACTTCGGTCCCTTATACTTTTCGTCTAAAAGATACTGGAAAGGAGATAATGCCAAAAAACTGATTTTTGCCACCATTTTTCCAATATGGCCAAGCGTAACAATTAAGTAACGTTCATTCCCCTTATGAGACGACTCTGGTTGAAATACAAAAGCAGAAGGAAATATAAACATAGATCTAAATAAGAAAGTATCTCACCAAGTTTAAAAATTTTAGTGCAACTAGTATCAGAGTTATACAATATATATAAAATCTCTCTGATGAGGTGCCCTTTCAAATGCTGTAACTTTGTAACAATACATTTCGGACCCATAAAAATTATTTACTTCTTTTTAATCATATTATATGCCCTTTAAATATTTAAACGTTATTTTTAACACCCTTTATAACAATAGACACTCGGTGTAATAAATAAAAGCATTGATTGAAAAAAGTCATCCAGAAAAAATATCGTGCATTGAATTCCAGTTATAACATATTGCAGGATGAGTTATACGCTTTAATAATATTTGGTAATCGCCACAATAAAGCTATTTTACAGCTAAACTAATCAAAATAAAGAAAAAAGTGGCTATTAAAACCAATTTATCACCAACAATCTCATACGGAAACCATAAATTTCTCCGCTAATACCCAGTGAATATAAAACTGCATATTTAGCGCAATTTCCACACGTGAATAATGCCCAAGTGACAACTAGAAAATCAATTTTTCATACTGAATTTATTATATCTTTCACGGTTTTATTTATAGCTGTTTAATATTAGTTTAAAATGTAGTATTCACATTATGAATATTGTTCTTAAAATGCGTACAATACAAACAAACGTAAAAATCAAATACAAATAGAGAAAAAATAGTGATTTATGTATAAAGGCACTGAAGTTCTATTTTTTATCACGAATGTGAAATTTATTTGCCGAAGCCCTCAGGATCGAGGAAAATAAACCATATGAGTGATAAAAAGGAACTTCAGTGGCGAGGTGCATATTAAATTTTAGTTAAAATCGAATAATTGTGAAAATGTAAGGTATATTTATTTTATAGGTTAAGTTAAAAATAATCTACCAGTGATCAATATTGCTAATCTCGGACATTGAAGTGATCGTAAAGAACACTCAAAATTATGTATTTTATCTCAAACTTATTCATTGGAATTATTTAGTTCGTTCCTCTTGTACATGTTTTTGTAATTTTACGTACAAATTTACTATTGTACATCGTATACAGTGTGTCCCATTTAGAGGTGCCACCATTGGGTTCTCGAAAACTATAAGAGATACGATGTCGGTTAAATGGAACTTTTTGTGCTACTTTGGGAGGCCATCTCAGATGTGCTTTTGTTTTTCCAAAAATTCTCATAGGGCACTAGATAATGACGAAAAACTGAATATTGTTGTTTTTTTCTTTTTCAGATAACTTCTAAACTATTAGTAATTGAGAAAAACGTTTCAAATACAAAAGATAGATATTTTTATTAACTAACCAGTGGTGTACGAAATAAATTTTTATATCCGTAAATTTTCGGGATATAATACAAACTTATATTTTTTTAAATAGAACCCATATCTGATTTTAGTCTCAAAAAAATCATTTTTTTTTTCTCTTTTCAACGATGTAAGGTGTTATTATGTTTTATATTTGTTTTGCCTTCAAATTTATTATTTTTTCCTTATTTTGTATGAAATTTATAATTATTTTGAAAATATTGGTAGATTTCTATTTAGAAATACTCCTTGTATTTAAATAATTTATTTCGTTAGAAAATTTTGCTCAAAACTCGTATCAAACTAATTTTTATAATATTTTGTATCTGGTCGCCCTTGGCACATTAGTGTAATTTGTAATTATGAGTCTAGAATGAAAATATTAAGTAATAAAGGCATAAAACAAATTATTTCGATCAAATACAATATAATTAATAAAAATAATAATGTTTTTTTGAGAAATAATAAGAAAGTTCAGGAAAATAAAGAGAAAAATTAAATTTTAGGAACAAAACAAATATAAAATATAATAACCTTTACATCATTGAAAAGAGAAAAAAATAATGATTTTTTTGAGACTGAAATCAGATATGGGTTCTATTTAAAAAAATATAAGTTTGTGTTATATCTCGAAAATTTACGGATATAAAAATTTATTTCATACGCCACTGGTTAGTTAATAAAAATATCTATATTTTATATTTGAAACGTTTTTCTTAATTACTAATAGTTTAGACGTTATTTGAAAAAGCAAAAATCAACAATATTCAGTTTTTCGTCATTATCTAGTGCTCTATGAGAATTTTTGGAAAAACAAAAGCACATCTGAGATGGCCTCCCGAAGGTGCACAAAAAGTTCCATTTAACCGACATCGTATCTCTTATATTTCTCGAGATCCCAATGGTGGCACCTTTAAATGGGACACACTGTATATATACCCAAAATATCTTACAGTAGAGTACAGTAATTGTCATAAAACTGGCAACACGGGATTTGTATGAAATCGTCGTATAATGAATTACTTTAGTGCCGATTTCTAAGCTTTTAATGACAATATTTGTGCACTTTAAATGACGATATTTGTGCACTTTAGTGACAATTTCAAATAAACTCATTTTATTTGAAATGGTCAATAAAGTGCTCAAAAATAGTCATTAAAAGTTCAGAAATCGGCACTAAAGTAGGTAATTCATTATACGATGATTTCATACAAATGCACTGTTGCCAATTATTGTACATGTAAGATATTTTGGGCACGTGTACGATTATACGACGATGCAAATGCAGTGTTGCCAGTCTTATGATTTTATTGTAAATATTAGATAATTTGCGTATATGTACGATGTACAAGAGTAAATTTCTACGTAAAATGACAAAAACATGTGCAATTAAATAATTCTGATGAGAAAGTTTGAGATAACACACAGATTTTGAGTGTTCTTTATGATGATTTCAAAGTCCGAGGTTAGCAACATTGAATGTCACATTGACAGATTATATTTAAACATAACCTATAAAATAAATATTCCTTTCATTTTCACAAATTTTCGATTTCAAATAAAATTTAATATGTACCTCGGCACTGAAGTTCCTTTTTATCACTCGTACATAAAAAGCAGAACTTCAGTTTCAGTACTTTGATACATAAATAACTATTATCTCACCGGATATTAATAAATTGGCCGTATACCAGATACTTACGAGATATGCATTGTATCCAAAGCTGAAATATGTATAGACCTTATTTTAGAAGTTTTTTCTTGACTGAAATTTTGTAAACTTTTTCTTTTAAAAATTGATATTTTTCTTCAAAACTCATACAATATGGTATGATAAATTATCTGTCCCAATTTAATTGTCAATACTGTACTTCAGGTGTAAATAATAAAGTTATTAATACCCAGTTGCACAAACAAGTCTTAAAATTTTAACCGACCCTTAAACAAAAAAATCTGATGTAGCCAACACAAAACCTCCCGCTATTTAATTTTTATTAATTTAAATACATACCTACCTACGTATTTATTAACGCTGCAAACTGTTCCATTGCAGAAAACTATTGCTTTATTTACTATTTTCTTTTTAAAATGTCACTATTATTAATTTTAAATGATAAGTTATCCGACAGTGACATTTACTGTCAGTTACATTCATTTGAAAAATGAACTGTGTAACAAAGGAATAGTTTTTATCTTAAGGCTGGTTTATGTAAGCTGTAAACTTATGACTTTGCCTTAGCATTAGCATTATGACTTTGCATTAATAATTCACGTATAGACAAATACGTGCTGCGATACATGTAGCTATAACCTTAACCTTAGCATTATGCCGTTACCCTAGAATATGAAAATTTCTAATTTTTAATTCATAATGCTAATGCCAACCAATCAGAAAAATATATGTTTGTGGACGATAGCTTGATTCTGGAGATATTTACGATAGTCAATTGACATCTGTCATCATTTTGAATATTTCTGTCACATTGTCTTGACTGAAAATGAGTGTCAGTGAAAAAGATGTCCAACTAATACAGTTAATTGAACAATGTAGATATATTTGTGATAAAAAAGACGTGTCGATTTTACAAAAATTGACATTACCGGCCTGCTCTTATTGGTTTACCCTAAGAAGTACATGAACCGGACAGCGTAATGCAAAGTTTAATGCAAAGTCATAATGCTATTGCTAAGGTAAATGCATAAGTTTACAGCTTACATAAACCAGCCTTTAGGCTTCGCGACCAATAAAAAAAAATATTTTTAAATTTATCTGTAAAATATATAGAAAAAGTATTAATGTATTCCTGTAGAAAATTCAATAATCTTTAATTTTCATAAGACATAAAATTCGAAAAAATGGCATTTAATGGTATTTTTTGAAGAAAAACCATTACGAGCTTCAAGTAAAGTACCATTTCCGGTTATCCGATTTACACCAAAATCTAATGGCTTCTTTTCATATTAGAATAGGATAGAAATACAAGGTTTCAGAATTCTCTGAATGATAGTATTTGAGTTACAGCGAAGACAAAATCCATACACATACATACACACATACAGACATCATCGTGAAAATGTTAAAAATGGATTCTAGGGACCTTAAAATTTACTAAAATCTCGATATGAGATTTTTAGCACGATCCCTATACCTCCCTTACCGAGGGTAGCCGGAGGTAAATATGCAAATCGAAATTTAACAGCAATGCATATTAACATATTACTTTTCATTTCGATGAAATATTGTCAATTTAATGAAGACTTAAAATTTAAGTTACGTTGGTGCAACCGGCCATAAAACAAATAAATATTTATCATTTAGGTATATAAAATGTTCCCCCAAACTTAATGGCCTTCATCTTACAAATATCACCACCCTTTCAAGATAATATCTCGGTCCATCATCGCTAATTAATTCCCTTCTGTGACTATGACTCAATACCTACCCTTCGTCATTTATCTTTCAACAAGTAGACCAATGTTTCCACTTTGTGTTATCAACACTAAAGAGTGTGGAAGTGTAAATGTAGTAAGTAGACCAAAGTTATACTGATAGGGAACAGTACAACAAAGTTACAGTGGGGTGCTCTTTGTTATGACTTATGACGAACGGTAAGACAGCCACTAATTTTGTCTTCTATATACTTCATTTTGCGTAAGAAAATAGCAGATGGCGCTTGAGAACCGACCGTTTTTACATGCATTAAATAAATAATTTAAATTCGTGAAATTAAATTTTGTACATAATAAATATTTTTATTTGCAAAAATGCACAAGACCTGAATAATAAAAATTACAACAAAACATGGTTGAACATCACTTACGAGTAATTCTGTAGATTTTGATTGATAAGATGATAAGTAACAACTGACAGGTGATATTTTTTCGTTTTTGTGAACTAGATATGCATTCTGACCAATCAAAGGGCAGAATTTATATCCCCATCTAAAATAACGCTATTTTCTTACGTGAAATGAAGTATAAATACAATGATAAATCAGAGATTTGGTAAGATAAAGCACTCTGTGATAATTTGATATTGTGCAGAAAATTTAAATAATTTTGTAAAGCCTCATTCACAGCTCCGAAAATAAAAATAAAATTATACATAAAAATAAAAATAACGATATAAACAACAGATTCTAATGAAGGTGTTTACAGCTCTCGAAAATAAAATTAAACATAAGACATAAGCACAAGGATTTGCAAATGTTAAATATTTTACACAAAAATAAGCACAAACATAACAACTGTCATTTGAGCTGCCAATTTACCTTCTGACAAAAAGATTTCAATTTAAATATAATTTTAAAAAGCTGTTTTAGGACGAAGGTTCGCATATATGACTGCGTACAGTGCTTTAAAGAGCATGAAGTTCGTATTATTGCTTTTTAATTATAAATATATCAAATGACAGTTGATGTTAATTTGCATTTTATTTTCGAAGCTGTGAACACCAACCATAAAGTCTTATTTATAATTTTATTTATATTTCTTATTTTCGTAGCTGTGAATGAGCCTTAACATTTGCTAATTTAAAAATTCTTATACGTTTGGTAGCAACAACGTAACTTAAATTTTAAAATGACAGGAAATGTCAAATGAATTATGCATTGTTGTCAAAATTTCGACTAGCATTTTTAACTCCCGCTACGTAAGGGAGGTACAGGGGTCATGCTAAAAATCACACGTCGAGATTTTGGTAAATGAGCACGTTCCAAGATCCCTATAATCCGATTTTAACATTTTCACAATGATGTGTGTGTGTGTGTGTGTGTGTGTGTGTGTGTGTGTGTGTGTGTGTGTGTGTGTATGTATGGATTTTGTCAACGCTCTAACTCAAATAATATCATAAACTGATACTTCTTTTTCCTAAACCTATTAAACCAATGAGAGTATTGCTTAGAGACGAAAGAAAAATATGCAGTGCAGCGCATTGATGTGATCAAACAATGCCATTATTGTAATGAATTTTATCATTATTGCAATCTAGTTTTTTGAAATATTTATTTAATATTAAGTACAGGAAAATTCCAATATATTAAAAATATAATAATAATAATAATAATAATGTAATTTATGCAGTTTTAAAATTGATGGTTGTCTTGTATAGAGTACCAGAGAGCACCCTTTTATGTTACTAAAATATTGAAAATAATTTTCAAGGTTGTCTTTAGTCAATTTCGAACCCGGGCCGTCCAAACCACAACCGGCGTCAACATTTGATCTGTACCAATTCCTCTTACCTTCAGTGGCGGCTTAAGGCGTGAGACACTTAGGCACTGGCTTAGGGCGCCTGGCTTTTTGGGGCGCTCAAACTAAAGACAAATATATAAATAAACAAAAAAAATCAAGGTATGGAATATATACCTGTCCTGTATTATTTAAATTTGGAGCCCCTCAAAGTTAGTTTCGTGTAATTAATTGAACATGCCATTGCAAAATAATCAAGTCAGGAAGAAATGATACATAAATTTTGCGATAATGAAGGCACGGAAATTTACCATATAATTTAATCATTCTTGGATTCTCGTTAGTTTTAAATTCTGATAGGTTTTTTACCTTCCGTCACCTTTAGGTAAGAAAGGTATTGTTGTTCAAATACTGTAAAAATGCGTATACTTACGTAACATTTTCTTTACAATCAAATCATATTACTATCAAGTTTATATCTCTATCAATTTTTGAATTATTGCCCCAAAAGTCAATATATCCTACATTTAGATAAACACTTCAAAATTTTCAAAAATCTAATTTTTATGTATCTAAATACTTCTCAATGTGCTGATTCCAAATTTTGAAACCCCAGGTCGATATCTCGTTTCATTCTCGAGATATTTAGATTTAAAATTTGGTCAAAACTGCCCATTTTTGGGTAATAACCCAAAAATGGGCCAAGATATGAATTTGGCGATAACACCATTCGATTCTACAGACAAAAATACATAAGTATAGCAATTTTCATAATTTTTATCCAACCGGTTCATTTTTTATTAATAAAAGCTTGAAAACCCCTGAAAACGGCCAAAATCTGAAAAAATCGTAAGGGGTACACCTTAGATTTTTGCGATTTTTGGCCATTTTCAGTTATTTTGCTTTAGAGATTGTATGCGATGTTCAAAAATTCTGAAAATTGGTGTACTTAAGTAATTTTGCCCGTAGAATCGAATGGTGTTGTCGCCAAATTCATATCTAGACCCATTTTTGGGTTATTTCCCAAAAATGGGCAGTTTTGAGTAAAACTTTGAATCTAAATATCTTGAGAACGAAAAGAGATATCGACCTGCGGTTTCAATATTTGGAATCAGCGCATTGAGAAGTATCTAGATACATATTTAGATTTTTGAAAATTTTTAAGTTTTTATCGAAATGTGGGCTATATTGTCTTTTGGCTCAGGGCGCCTACATATCTTGAGCCGGCCCTGCTTACCTTCATGCATTAGTTCTTGAAGCACATTTAACTTTTAAAGTATCTTCTATTTCTAGGATCAATTTCCCGCAAATCCTCTTTGATTGCTCGATCCCTGTTAATTACATCCTAGTGCTGTAATCGATTCCATCTCTTTGAGTTCGCTGCGGTTGTATTCGCGATGTATCTAGCGCTCGCTAGTGGATAAGTTACAATCAGATCGCAACATCAACCCGATTCTGATCCATCTGGTAAAGAACACAGCGCTTTGATCATGACGGATCAAAAGTTGGAATTTCTAGTTGAGAACTGCGTTCCAATCAAGTGAGGTGGCATTGAATTTGGAGGGAGAATGATAGTGTGGATGATAGTGGATTTTATAAAAAAGGATGGAATCTGATTTTGAAACATGAAACTGAAATGCAATTTTTCCTATTTCCTCTCAATTCTTTAATGGAGGGCACAGTGTATAAATATAGAAGGTAACCTTACACGTAGCGCCTCTACAAATGTCTCGCACCACATAACATTCTGGAACTAACATGACAATGACAAATTAAATGTCATTCTATAATCCGGGCCAGGATCCGGGCCTATATACATCATAACTGTATCAAAATTACAACTAATTAAATCAATTTATTATGTCTGTCTGATGTTATTGAACATATTTAATAAAATAATTCTATTAAGATTCCCGACAAATAACTATCACCTCCATCTGTCAATTTACAAGAGGAGTATGAAATCAAAAGGTAGTTCCATTAAAAAATGCCATCGTGTTATTTTAAAGTAATATACATTTTAAGATTTAATTTATTGAAAATACATAATAATATCGAATGTTCTTAGATATCACATAGAAATTTTTTGAGTGAAAAAATAGAAAAAAATTAAGTACAATGTGGTACGTCTATTATTGAATGGGTCCATAAACCATAACAAAAAATCTGTTGTGGCCAGCACAAGACCTCTTGCCATTTCCATATTAGGCTATATAAGTACCTATTGTATTGCACTTCGCTTTCGAACCGTCGTTTTATAACAAAAAATTACAGAACTTTACTCAAATATTGTTTTTTATTGTATTTAACCTGTCTTCTGCACACATATAATTCCAATTATATCTATTTTTCATTGTATGAGGAAGTTTCTAAATGTTAGAGATTCTTCCAATTAATTAACCAGATTGGCGGTATTTCTGATGGATATTTTACCACAATTTTACCTATAATTTCAAATATGGAATTAATGAAACAATAAGAAAAGTTAAATATACTTCCCAGAAAAAGCCATCAGAATGTCACTAAAACTGTTGATATTTGACAATGACATGTGTCATGTTATAAACATATAAACATTGGAATTTGTCAACTGGTTTCCTTAGTGCCTTGGCCTCTGCGATTAGTTTACTCTATAAATTATAGTGTCTTTATCTCTAAATCTATACAAGATGTAATATTTTTTTTAAGTGTATTAGATGGAGAATTTTATGTTCTTCAATATTTAATAAACAAAAAAAACTTCCAAAAAATTATATTTGGAAGAATTTTTCTAAAAAACTACTATTTCCGGTTGTGCAATTGTTACCAAAACCTTTTCAGCTCTTCCCAAGAATGTCAGATTGAGGAAACTGCAGTTAAATATTTTTTAAGTCTTATAGTTTTTGAGGAATCGTCCCTCCAACATCCAGCCAGACACACATACATACACATATCCACACACACACACAGACATCATTGTAAAAATGTTAAAATCGGATTCTAGTGACTTTGAAACGTGCGTATTCATTAAAATCTGGATATGTGATTTTTAGCATGATTCCAATACCTCTCTTAGCGAGAGGTAAAAATAATAAAACGTACACTTTATCCTTAAAGTACTACTCAATAAATAACGAGTAGGATAAAAAAACATTTTCTTTTTTAATAATTACTTTGTGAGATATTTGAATTTATTTCCAATGTCACAGATGACGTCGCACTATTGGTATCTTTCTCGCGCAGCCTACTACAGAAACTGGTGTGAGAAAGATAGCTATAGGTTTCTTTAAAAATCAAATACTAGCTATATAAAAAACAATTATGATTTTTTGGTACCACGAATTGCTTCAAAATTAAACGAAGTTTTATTTAAATTTCAAAAGAAATCGTTTATGGACCCATTGATTGAAAACAAAATGAATGCTCTAATGTATCGTTAAATCAAAAGAACGTGATTATTGAATTTATGAAACAGGTAATTTTATTCTGAACATGGAAGACGATATACAAAAAAATGGATATTACAGTTTAACACATTAGGCAACCCAGGCATTGCCTAGGGGCGATAAAAATTGAAGGGATATCATCAGAGAGACATAATAATTGTTTAAATTAGTTATAATTTTGATACAGTTACATAACTGTATATGGTTATACAGAGACATATTTTCGGCTGCCATCTATTGATATTTTCCCAGAACTACACGTGACTCACCTGTTGTAATACAAATAAATCGCTATCATGATGACAGTTGCAACAAGATGGTGCCATATATGAAACACGAAGTGAATGTAAGGTCTTTACAACAGTGACCTGTTAAAACTATACTGCCCGATTCACAAAAGAGTTTAAGCTAATCCTGATTTTTGGATTAGTGAATTCTATTCTATTCCGGTATTTAAAATTTAATTTTCATGATATCAATAAAGGTAGATACTAGGAATAGATTAGACTATATTTTGAAATATAAATTGTCAAAACTGGAATAGAATTCGCTAATCCAAAAATGAGGATTAGCTTAAACTGTTTTGTGAATCGGGCTGATAAAGAATACATAACAAATGTTACATTCTTTAAGTTTTCACAGCCATCCGAAGACAATGAGTTATGTAGAACTCAAATATCAAAATACAAGTGACGGAAGACAAAACTTTAAATATGACGATGGTTTGTTTGTATTATGATCTTCCATCTCAACTTCTACATCAACTATCTCTTTCTTGGGTGTGACAAAATTATAACCCTCCATTCCAAATAGAACCGTTACTTAACTATTTTCTTCTCTGCGAATTCTCACTCTGTCCGAGATAAACAAGTTGATTTCGGAGGAATCGTAACACAGTGCGGCCAATTACGAGGAATTATGGTTCCACGGCAGTCCAAGAATGATTCCCCGACAAACGAGGTCGTACATTTCCAAACCAACCTGAATTTATACCTGACAAGTGAAAAAACACCGCTCACAAACCCAAGGTGCTGAATAGAGAACTAAATATGGGGAAAAGGTTTCTAGGTTATAAAATTGTCTCGAACTGAAAACTTTTGAATTGCTTAATTCAAGCCTGTTTTACATTATACTTTTTCTGGATAAAATTCCAATATTGAAGCTAGATTTAAGTCAAAAAATAGTTATTTGTTTAACTAGACACTAAAATACTAGATTTACAGCAGAGGCTGTCGAAGCTGTAAATCTGTTTAGTGCCATGTTGGCACATTATTTTTTTGCCGATTTTAGAATTAATATTAATTTAGTGATTATTTTTAATATCTATTTTGAAGGTTATCGCCATTGCTTTGCGTGTGTTGTACGGTTGCTATGCGTTTGTTGAATAGTTTATTTTTATTCTCACGGCAGTAAAAGAGATATTTTACAGGCTGTTAGATATCAAAAAAATGCCCTTTTAATGTTAATCGGCAAAAAAGTATTTATATACAGGGTGTTTCACAACTCGCACCCCAGACGAAACTGACACTTGCGACGACAATAGGTTGCCAACAAATAGAAGAAAATAATTTGCAGCTGCTTGCATAACGGAGTTACAAGACTTTTTAATCCACCAATCTCGGAAGGATATCTTGAGGTGTGATGATATTATTACAAAATAAAACTGGTTGCTAGGTTTTAAAAATAATACTAGTAAGTTACAAAATATGTTTGACTTACTGTAATTTTGACACTTTAGAGTTGACTTTTCACTGTCAAAAAATTTAGGTTAGCGAAGGTGTCATCCGAGATCATCATTTATATCGTACAGTGCAACGTGTCGTAGCAGCTGTGTAAAATGTGTTAAAGGAAAATATTATTGTCCACATTCTCCGAAAATTATAATCATTTCTAAGTAATCAGCGGCTGAATGCATGGTAAAAATTTGCCTTTTTTTATTCACCTTGTCAAATTTAATTTGACACTGACATTTTTCGAAAACTACAGTCGCCCATACATTTTAAAGAAGATTTGATTTGTATAAAACCATAGTAACGTAAAATTACTGCAAACACACGTTAAAGGTGTAGGTCTCTGATTGATCAGTTTTAAGACGTCTTTTCTCTAAGAATAATGATATTGTTTGTATGTACGTTTCTTGATGCAGAAAAAGATATAGTCTGAAAAATTAATTCTGTCGGGTCCAGCAATCAGCAAAAAACTATAAATATTCTAACGATTATGACAATTATGAAAACTGTAGTTCTAAAAATTATTTCAAACAAAAATAACATTAAAGGAATAGAAAGATTATTTTACTTACAGAGCACCCAGGGCAGAAGTACTAGGCGATGCATGTGTTCATTCCAATAGAGCGGCGCAAATAATGGCCTGTTTTTATCCAATATTATAATGCAAGCAGTGAGCGATATGCCGCTTTATCATATTTACGACAGAGTCAATTTTTCTGGCTATAGTTTCCTATACTTGCCGTCAAATAAATATGGACTTGAGATTTCTACACTGTTGCCAATTCCGTTAGTCATGTGAAAAATACTAAGTTATGAAGACGTGACAACAATCCAGGGCATGGGACAAGGTGGGGAGAAGGAAAAAATTGGGCATCAGACTATATTTTAGACTTTAACTGTTCTATTTTAAATGGATATACAAATACTAATATGTACTCGAACATTCAATTTACCTACATAATTTCCAATATAACTAAAAATCTATCAACTTTCAATATAGAACGTGCTGTAGAAACTAACCCTATATAACATAGAATTAATTTAAATAATAACAGCCCTTATACTAGAACTACATTGTCGCTCTTAACATTAATGTATTCCTTAAAGTATTTAAATGTGCTATAATTTATAATACGGTTACTTTATTGCTCAAGCCCGGTTTATTACTATTCCACTTTATTTTTGAATTAATTTTAATATAATTTACAATTAATTGTTATTTTAACGGAATTTATTTCAATATATTTTTATTTTTAATAATAAAATATTGTTATTTAAACATAAATAACCTTTTATACATTATTTATGCATAGGTATGCAAACATTATAATTATTTCTGCTGTACAATATCCAAATGAAATTTAAATATTAGAAATTATTCATAAATTATACAGTAATTTAATTATTGTATATTATATCTACATATGTTTTATTTTCATTTATATGTGAATTGAATATTTCGCCGTATCAAAATTGCATATTTAATTTAATATCTAATTTATTTTAATTTCAATTATTATTATTTATGTATTTTATTTTATAAATTATTGAACAATACAATATTTTACAAAAAATGATATTCAAAAAATCTGACGTGGCCAAAACAGTACCTCCCGCTATTTAATTATTATTAATTTAAATACATACCTACGTATTTACTAATGTTGCAAACTATATTATGTTCCTTTGTATATAACTATTATTTTATTTACTATTTTCTTTTTTTTTAAATGTCACCATTATTAATTTGAAGTGATTAGTTTTTTTGACAGTGACATTTATCTGTTAGTTACACACATTTGGAATATGAACTGCGTAACAAAGGAATTGTATTTATCAAAGGCTCTGAGATTTATATAAAAGATTATTTTTTAAAACTTGTAAAATATATATAAAAAAAATATTAATGTATACCTGTAGAAAATTCATTAATCTTTAGATTTTATAATGACATAAAATGCGAAAAAATGGCATTTATAGTTATTAACGTCATCAGGCCTATATGAGGCAAATAACGGACGCGGCTGACATTTGTATATAATTTTATAAACAGCTGAGTTCTTCATTTGCATATCGACCGTGTGGCGTTCAAGATTTTTCGTAATATAAAATTTAAACATATGGGAATAATAATTTTCTCTTTCTGTCATATTGAATAATTTTTTTGTTGATTTAAAAATTCTGCTTGACAACAATCTATCAAAAAGCTGTTATTTTTCTAGGAACACTTGATCCTTAATTGTAGACAACTGTTATCTTTTCACTTTTGTTTTTAGTCCCGTTATATCATAGTAAAAATATGTTATTATGAAAATCGTATTTTTTGAAGAAAAACCATTATGAGCTTCTAGTAAAGTGCCATTTCTGAATGACGGTATTTGAGTTACAGCGTTGACAAAATCCATACACACACATTAACACATAATCATGAAAATGTTAAAATTGGACTCTAGGAACCTTAATACGTGATCATTTACTATAATCTCGATATGCGATTTTTAGCACGATCCCTATACCTCGCTTACCAAGGGCAGTGGGAGGTAAAAATCTTCACATGATAAAGCTTATACATTGCCGTAACAAATTTTACTTCGATATCATCCAAAAATTTCAAAAAAAGCGTATTATTTTGTCTTATTACCGTTTTAACTGGACGTATCCTTTGTCTGTGTTTCATCTAGCTTTTCTCTTTGTGTGTGTTTTGTTTGATGAATATTCCATTACCTGCCTTTGTTCTTCATTCTCATTTTCACTACTTTCATCACATTATTAATGCACGGTGCAAAAAGCTAAGTTTAATTATATGCTCAAAATAGTATTAACACTGTTCCCTACAGACGCCAATGTACTCTAGATTCTAGTTGTAATTACAGTGAATTCGAAAACACAATTAAAAATCTGATGTGGCCAACACAAGATCTCCCGCTATTTAATTTTTATTATTTTAATTACAAACCTACATATTTACTAATACTGCAAACTATATTAAGTACCTTTGCATATAACTTTGCTTTATTTACTATTTTCTGTTTAAAATGTCACCATTATTAATTTGAAATAATTAATTTTTTAATAGTGACATTTATTTGTCAGTTACATACATTTGAAATATGAACTGTGTAACAAAGGAATCTAAATTATAAACTCTGAGATTTATAAAAAAAAAATGTTTTTTTTTAAATTAACTGTAAAATATATAGAAAAAGTATTAATGTATACCTCTAGAAAATTCAATAATCTTTAATTTCTTATAATGACATAACATGCGAAAAAATTACATTTAATGGTATTTTTCGAGGAAAAACCACATGAGCTTCAAGTAAAGTGCCATTTCCAGTTATCCGATTTATACCAAAATCTAATGGTTTCTTTCCATATTAGTTAGAGCGGCGACAAAATCCATACATACACACACAAACACATACACACACATATACACACACACGCGCACTCAGATATCATCGTGAAAATGTTAAAATTGGATTCTAGGGACCTTAAAACGTGGTCATTTACTAAAATCTCGATATGTTATTTTCAGCACGATCCCTATACCTCCCTTACCAAGGGTAGCGGGAGGTAAAAATATGATGTGGTCAGAACATTATCTTATCAAATTTATTACTATTATTATTATTATTATAACCCAATATAGAGATCATGTAAAAAAATGATAAATATATTTTCATGATATCGTATTAGTTTTGCTTTACGGCTAGGCAGATTATATTTTAAATCACCTCAAATAACACTAATAAAATTACCCCTTAACCTTGAAATATAATTACTCAAAATGTCAACCATGCCAGAGGTTCTGACAACTCTGAAAAACATTGGGAAAGAATTGGAATTATATAAGGACGGGAGTCATTGGTGAATGATTCCCAATTAAAAACTAAGATAATTTCATTAGAATTTAAATCGCCCAATAATATTGAGTCATTCAAATCTGAAAACTGAAACGTCCAATAACTTTAAAGGTCTAAATTAAATTAAATGCTATGGAGTTACAATTAGAAAATTGTTTTTATATTAAGTCGAATAATTTTAAGTTTGGTATATAGGACCGAGATCTGCGTTCATCAAATTATATTTAAATTTATTAATTATTATACTTTCATAAACATCTAAAAATCTGTCATTATTAATATGTTTTAATAGTTTAATATTAGAATTGTTAATTTTATGATTTTTGATGAATATGTTTTAGTTTGACCGATGTAAACTTTATCACAATCATTACAACTAATTTCAGTTAAGGGGTAATTTTATTAGTATTATTTATAGTTTAACTTTAGACTCCTTTTACTGTTATCATTAAATCACATCATTTATTTTTAAAAACTGAACTTTTGTATCTGATTGCGTTTTCCATTTATATATTTAATTTTGCACGTAGTGCAGCCAGTTGCAGCTAATGACGTCATGCCCGGCACTAATTGTTGTTACAACACATTCGTATTGAAATGAAACAAATGAAGATCAATTCAAGTTTGTTAGTTGTCAATGTCAAATAGAGAAGATATGTAACAAAATTCGAACTGTGAATATTTCATATTTTTTTTACAACCATTGTACTTACACAGATACTTGTTGCTACTTGAAATATATGAATTTGGCAGATTGTACTGGCAAAAACTGACGATCGTAGTAAGTGCAAATCAGTGCGCACTAAGTCAAGGCCGTATCCAAGGGGGGGGGGGGGGGATTTGGGGGTTCAAACCCCCCCTGAAATGTAAAATATAATACTAAAAAATTTAAAGAAGTCTAACCAAGATGTTAGCGCTATCCAAACTGCGAGTATCACATTCCCAATTGCTTTTTACAATTAAATAAAGATATACGTAAAAGCCAAAATATTGTTTTATTTTAGGAAGTGTCTACTGTACTGTCCAGACAGAACCGCAATAAAAATTTGTGAACTGTCGCACCTGAACGGAATCTAGCGGACAATTCTAGCGGCCACTTCTCGAATCTACCTAAAAACCACTATCTACCAATTAAGAATTGTCAGTTAGGTATTGTTTTGGGTTTGGTTCAATAATTTTGTTTTGCTGCTCTGTCTGGACAGTGTAGTAGACACTCCCTTTATTTTATTATTTCCCCGAGAATTGTATACCGGGTGTTTTTTTAAAACAGTACATAGAAGATTAAAATGGGAAATCAGTTTTTTTGCAAACTGTTGCGCCCCGTTTTGACTGACAACAGTAGTTGTGGTATCAGTAGAAAGATAAAAATTGTATCAAATGACAACAAATAAATGTAAATTATGTAATATTTTAGTCCCATAAATTAATTATTAAATTTGTCATTTGATGCAGAATTTTTTTATCTTTCTTTTGATATCACAACCATGGTTATCAGTCAAAACAAGGATAACAGTCTGCAAAAAACAGCTCATGTTAATGATAAATGATAAATGATAAAAATAATATAATTATATAACCAGAACCCCCTCCGAAATGAAATCCTGGATACGGGCCTGCACTCAGTAAGTTCCACTTCACTCGAAGAGAATGAATGAAATATGAAAAACATAACTAATGCGAACTGATTATATAAATGGAAAACTAGTTATGTACTCAATGCAAAAAAGTTCACACTAAATATATAAATGGAAAACGCTATAAGAGTACATTAATTTTTTAGAGGAAAAGAATGTGTGAAAAATCTGTGTAACTTTACAATTTACCCTTGCGAACAAATTTCCTCTCCTTCAAATTGTTTCATATTCAAATACACAAAATTATTCAAATTCACATTCATAATTATGTAATAATTCATCTTGTTTTTCTGCCCTTTGTTCTGATCTTTTGTATTTGGTTTCTTTGGGAATTTAGGCTGAAAATTAAGCCACAACCAAATTGGTAAACTGATTATTCATGACTTTTTATGACAAAACAAAATCGTGTTGAAGTGTAATTCATTGCTGAAGAAATTTATGCTTCAAGGTTATTCATGATTAATAATAGGATTAAGATTTGAAATTTCTTGTGGAAATAATGTCTGAAGTCTTGTTAAACGGATTAAACTGTGTAAGAAAGTGTGAATTCATAAATAGATAAATTGCAGCAAGAAATAAGAATTATGTTTTAAACAAAAACAACGGAAAAAATGCTGCAAACTTTCTGAAATACTTAATAAATAACACTGCATTACAGTTTTGTAAAAAATAAAGAAATGATATAACACTGTAATTATTTTTTGGTTTTTCTAATTATTTTTTTTTTTTCAGATGCATCCATCAATGTTCTGCCGCTCTTGTAAGTTTTTATTTCTTACTTTACTTGAAGCCAGATTTACAATCTCCGATTAAAATTTTAACTGTTAGTTAACTTAACAAAATGAAAAGAAATGATCTGTCAAATAACAAATTGATCATTGCTGTCAATAATCCGTTTCAATATTGTTTATTTAACTTATAGTTAAAATTTTAACCAGAGATTGTAAAACTGGCCCTTAAACAATAGGGTAGTTCGCATTTTCCAATTTTTTTTTTTTTTTTTCTGAATGAGTTGTTTAAGTTATTCACTTTAACACATGTTTTATGTCTGGCAACTGTATATTTTTCAAAATATAATTTAAAAAAAATCTAATTTCACATTTTTCCATGCGTGATGTGTAACAGTCTTTCTTGCCCTAGGTGTACACTCTCGGTAGTACACTTTGTACACAATGCAGTAGTTGACTACCATTTTTATCTGAAAAGATTTATATTTTCTAGAGAAGCACTATTTCAAGAGAAATTATTCATTTTCACACAAATTCATTAGTTTCATTACCTTGTCTTAAATTTGCCGATATAGAAAAGAAAAATAAAATATGATTTTAACACGAATCAGTCGTCCTGCACGTAAAACATAAGTTAAATGCCAACTAAAAATGACATTTATGTACATAGATCAATCCAGAACAAATGAATTTCGTGAGGGGCAGTTGTCAGAAATAAATTTCAAACATAATTTACTCAATGATGGAGCCATGGAGCCAAAGCTCGAAATTGGGTGCATCTGGCATTCCTAATGTTGATTTTTATGTTAAGGGGAAATGTTTAACTTTTTTCTTGTCAAACTTATAAAAAACCTCTACATTCTTACAACTTTCAACATTAGTTAACATAAGTAGTTAAAAAAGAGACCCTTCTAGTATAAGTTTGTTATAAAAATTACAGACCTACGAGTATTTAACACTTTGTTTACCAAAGCCGTTCGAAAATTTAAACAACTTTTTCACAAATCGTATATAAAAAATATAATTTAGATAAGGATTTTTTATCTAACTTTATTTCTGCTCAAAAATAGGACAAGAAATCATTATGGTAGGAACAAAACTCACTTTTATTTAAGTATACGAGTAATAACAATAATAATAGCAACATCACAATATAATTATTATGCTTTAATGAATAACCTTGAATTCTTGAATTAAAATAATACATTTTTATTTATTAATATGTGAAGTATGTTGTTATTAAATCATTTTGATCCTATTTAACTTCATCCATTTTCATTAAAATATTAAGGAAACTGTGCATTTGAATGAACTATAAGATTTTTCGGGCCGGCCCGGGAAGCTCGAATTTTCGAGGCCGGACCAAAATCAAAAGTCCGACTCGCCTCTAATTTTGAAAATGATTAGCCCGATTCGGCCCGATAAAAAAATCTTCGGCCCGGCTCGATGATCGACTTGAAATAGAGGCGGGCTTCGGGCCGGGCCGGGCCAAAGCTCGAAATCGAGTGCATCTCTATACGTACTGTTAAATAATACTTTTGTATCTGTTATTTTACTTTTAGAATTATACTGTAAATATTTATATGATATAATTAAACCAATTCAACTTCTTCGCTTTGTCGTGGTATTACAACAAGCTTGTATGAGTCATACAGACATGGTCGAACTATATAATTATTAATAATCTACGTCACAAGAATTCCACCGCGAACTTTATTTATGGAAATTATGAATGAAAAGTTTTATATTTTCTAATAATTTTATATATTTTTTATATTGCATAATTAATAGGTAGGTAGTAGGTATATCAATGTGTGAGTGAAAATCCAATTTGATGTAAATATTTTTTTCTGATTCTTAAAACCATAGGTTAGGGTAAAGTGTTGTAAACAATAAAGAACAGCAAACTATTCTTCTTGCGAAGTCAGTGTCTGCAACAATGCATTTGTAGGAACATTAGCATGTTACGAATCTGGTGAACAAATACATACAATAGTACATAATGCTTTACAAAATACCGCGGTACCGTCTTTAGTGTTGAAGTGAGGACTGAGCACCATACACAAAGTCTTGCCACCGTGCGATTCTCAGCCACCCAGGTGCATTTCTATTCACACGTATCTGTCTACTGCACAACCTGTTAAACTTGGATACTGGTACATATACTTGCGGCACGTACACAAATGTCTGCGAAGGAGATATTTACACATGTACGAGTACATTACATACTATTAAATAAAAAAAAGTAAGAAATATCAGATAAAATATTAACAAAATAATAAAATATGTACCTCCTTAAATACTTGCGGATTTTTAATACATACTCGTATATTGTAATTACGATTCCTAAATGTGTTGTAAAATTGGTTTTCTTGTCTCCTTAGTTTATAGGAATAACCCCTTATGTCAACGTTGTCAACTCAAAATGTCACTCTGTCGTTCATGCGCGACACAGTATAAAATGTTGAGAAATATCACTTGTTTACATTCTTAATGGGAACGTTGCGCTGTAGTTACTTGTTACTTTCACATTTACCACCTCCACAAATTAATCTGCCATATGACTGCTCTGTCGATATAATACATAACCAAACAAAATGCTGTTCTGTTTTGTAAAGGAAAACAGAAATAAAATAGGCATTTACAAAAACGAAAGTAAAAAATGCTTAGATTAGATTGAAGCAATAGCTCAAGAAGAATGGAAAATAACGATAAGGAAATTGAATATCTATGTTTTTACCTCCCGCTACCCTTGGTAAGGGAGGTATAGGGATCGTGCTAAAAATTACATATCGAGATTTTAGTAAATGACCACGATGATGTCTGTATGTGTGTATGTGTCTATGTGTGTATGTGTGTATGTGTAGGGATTTTGTCTTCGCTCTAACTCAAATACTATCATTCAGAAAATTCTGAAACCTTGTATTCCTATCCTACTCTAATATGAAAAGTTGCCATTAGATTTTGGTGTAAATCGGATAACCGCAAATGGCACTTTACCTGAAGCTCATAATGGTTTTTCTTTTCTTATGTCTTATGAAAATTAAAGATTATTGAATTTTCTATAGGAATACATTAATACTTTTTCTATATATTTTACAGATAAATTTAAAAATAATTTTTTTTTTATTAGTCATAAAGCCTAAGATAATCACAATTCCTTTGTTATACAGTTCATATTTCAAATGAATGTAACTAACAGTAAATGTCACGGTCAAAAATCTAATCACTTCAAATTAATAACAGTGACATTTTAAAAAGAAAATAGTAAATAAAGCAATAATTTGCTGCAATGGAACTGTTTGCAGCATTAGTAAATACGTAGGTATGTATTTAAATGAATAAAAATGAAATAGTGGGAGGTTTTGTGTTGGCCACATCAGATTTTTTTTATTAGTCGCGAAGCCTAAGATAAAAACTATTCCTTTGTTACACAGTTCATTTTTCAAATGAATATAACTGACAGTAAAGTCACTGTCAGAAAACTTATCACTTCAAATTAATAATAGTGACATTTTAAAAAGAAAATAGTAAATAAAGCAATAGTTTTCTGCAATAGAACAGTTTGCAGCGTTAGTAAATACGTAGGTAGGTATGTATTTAAATTAATAAAAATTAAATAGCAGGAGGTTTTGTGTTGGCCACATCAGATTTTTTTTTTTTTTTAAATATGGAGAAAATGAAAAAAAAATTAGTATTCGTCAAGGAATGACGAGAAACATAATATTGCAGTTTAATGAAAATATTAAGACAAACATTAAAACTGGACATTTTTTTATTAATAATAATCGTGTTCTACGGGCACGTATTATAGATAATCGCCGAGTTTCTATACCAGATTTGTATGTCAAATGGGTAAATGTGTTGTTCTATGGATTCCACAAGGTAAAATGAACCATAATAAAACAATCTAAATTGGTAACTTTTTCATTTAATCGATGAAAAAGTCTTTTTTCTGAAACTGGAGCGAAAGTTGTATGGTCACGAAAAAATTAAAACTTTTTTTAAAATTTTATTGGATATTAATGTTTATGGTTGCGTTATTTACATTAGATATATTAATTCGAGACAACAAAGCGTCTTGAATTTTTAAAGGAACCTCTTTGCAAGACATTGGACGTAGACAGAAATGTACATTGTCGCACCAAAAATGTAGAACTGACAGTAAAGTCGTTTTTGTTTACTTACTCATTTTTTTTCTCTCACTTTAATAAAAAAAAACTGCTAGATATTTATAGAAAATCAGATTTAATTATTAAATTTAAAATTAATTTTTATCACAATCAAATGTTTCAGAAAAAAATTAATACATAACTCGTCTGTACTTGCCTCGGAGCCGTAAATTACTCGGCACAAAGTGCCTCGTATTTCAGTATGGCTCCTCGGCAGTAATGTACTATTTTCCTGACTCTTATGTAAATAACTATTCTCACACAAAAACAAAGCAAGTCCGATTTTTACTCCCGGGATTCAATTTTTATGCTCTTTTGCCAAAAAAAAAAAATGCAAATTACTACATTTCCTCCTCTAAACTTAGACAAGATCTACCCCTGCAATCTGATGTAAAACTCACGAAACTGCAATTCATATAATACATCATTCCACTTGATAGTAATCCGTGGTAAGATTGTACTGCATTCCCTCCCTGTTCACGTCGTGTAGGTAACACTAACACGTTAGCGGTAGTGCGAGTGTGAGCGGCTGGTTGGTTTGGCGGTGTCTTTACACGCCGCATCCGCGAGCATTGTCTCACGTCGTGTACTGCATCACAATACACCTGCATGGTTGCAGCACGCCATTGCATCTGCATACAGCCACGGCAAACAGCAAGAAGGAGGAGATGGTTAATGCAAAACAATGGAGAGTACAAAACAGGAAATGAAATAGTCATAGATGTAAAATTGTTTTCAATTTTTAGTCGTTTGTGGAAATTAGAAAGTATATTATAAACAAGTTCTCTGGTAGCCGTGATCGTCTAGTGGTTAGGACCCTACGTTGTGGCCGTAGTAACCCAGGTTCGAATCCTGGTCACGGCAATGTGCAAACATTGTCACGGGAGAGGTTAATTTTATTTTTAAAAAATGTTTACAGAAATAATAGTATTTATATTAAAATATAACTTACAACTGGTCCTATTCTGGTACAAGATATATATTTGGACACAAGCCGAGTAGCGGCAAGTGGGAAGACAAAGAGACAAACGTACGAGTGTATTGACACGAACGTTGGTGCAGCATCGCCGCCAAATAATGTGCGTTTGATTTAGTACTCTTAACAGTAATTGGTATTACTTCTGCAAGCAAGTTGTGAAATTTTACAAATATAACACATTTGCATAAAATTATTATACAAAAAACCAACGGGTTAATTTTCTGTAGAAGGTATTTTAATAAATTCTGCGTTATAGAAGGTACTTTAATAAAATGAACATTACCAAATATGTGTCGATGTATATTTTTTAATTAGCTGAGCATAACTGAGTGATTTATAGAAGAAGCAAGATTTGTAAAAAATAAATAAATAAATATATCATCACGGCATATCACCCATTTCTGGATGTGCCAGTATCTACAACATATGTAGACATCGGTAATGATGACGATATATTCTACCGTGTGGGCGCTTACCAGGCGTCACCTCACGGGCACTCATAGCTGGCGTGGAGAGTGCACCACAGGGGTCACTTTTGTGCCATTTAAAATTGGAAATATTTGGCGTCTGTCGGGAACGAACCCGGTTACCCCGGATTCACGACCAGACACTCAGGCACGCGGCCACGGGACCCCATAAATTTACGTTGTTTACAAATTGTTCCACTAAAATAGGCTTATGATGAAATATTGAGATTGTCATCCACGAAGATAATACCTTAATATCATTATTTTATATATTTTATTCATATACCTATAGTTCCATTAAGGCAATTTTTGGTGGAATATTCTTATTCATAAGCAAAGAAGTCATTTGGGAAACAGATTCATTAAATAAATGTAAATTGTAACAAGACATGTTATGCTCTATTTATTAACGTATTTGAAAGTAAACAATAATATTACAGACAAGTCCTCTGATAGCCGTGATCGTCTAGTGGTTAGGACCCTACGTTGTGGCCGTAGTAACCCAGGTTCGAATCCTGGTCACGGCAATGTGCAAACATTGTCACGGGAGAGGTTAATTTTACTTTTCGCTAAGAGAAGTATCATGCTAAAAATCGCATATCCAGATTTTAGTGAATAAGTACGTTTTAAAGACAATAAAATCCGATTTTAACGTTTTTTCGATGATCTCTCTCTCTCTCTCTCTCTCTCTCTCTGTGTGTGTGTGTGTGTGAGTGTGTGTGTGTGTCTGAATGTTGGAGGGACGGTTTCTCAAACTCTATAAGACTAAAGACCAATTTAACTACGTATTCCTGAATCTGACATTAACGAGAAGAGCTGGAAAGGTTTTGGTAACAATTGGACAACCGGAAGTAGTAGTTTCTTAAAAAAAACTTATAAATATTATTTTTTGAAAACTTATATTATTACAAATATTAAAGAATATAAAATTCTCTATCCGTTACATTTAATATTTTTATTATAGATTTAGATATAGAGAAATATAAATATATAAAATAATCCGTTGTAATGAATCTCAAACAACTCTACGGAAACCAGTTGAAAAATTAAAATGTTTGTAATTGTCAAAAATATCAGTGTAAAAAATCCAAATATATTACAAATGGCTTTTTCTGGGAAGTATATTTAATTTTCTTATTTTATTTTTAATTAAATATTTAAAATTACAGATACATATACCCATCAGACATGCCGCCAATCTCATCAATGAATTTGAAGAATCTCGAACATTTAGAAGAATATGAGGAAACTTATTTGTAGAAAGATTTAAAAAATATAAAAATATATGAATAATAGATGTAATTAGAATTTTTGTGTGCACCAGAAAATGTTAAATACAATATGTACTTATATAGCTTAATATGGAAATGGCGAGAGGTCTTGTGCTGGCCACAACAGGTTTTTATTATACCTAGAGAACAATAAAGAAAATTAATAATTATTTACGTTCTTTTAAAATATTAAGGGCCGTTTTATTTTATCTTTATCTTAATTTTAAATTAAAGTTAAAGCTCTGTTCGTTTTCATAATATAACTACTTTTTCCACAGTTTATTAACAGAATTCATTATTATTCAATTTAAAATAGTGAGCAAAGTAGCATGTTAAATCACAAGTGAGCAAAGTAAATATGTCTCTTCACAAGTGAGCAAAATACACAATCCTATAATAATCTACGTCAGGGGTCATAAATTTTGATAGAGATACAAATTGTACAATAAATATCTACCATTCTACATGAAGGAACAATAATTTTTTGTAGTTAACTTTACATTAAATTCAGTTATAAACATATGTAGGTACTGTTGAGTTTTTCATTAATAAAAAATCTGTTGTGGCCATCACAAAACCTTCCGTCAAGTCGATGTATTTTATACAAAAAGTTCCTTGGAAAAGATTCTATTTATCCTGTAAAATTGTAACACGAACACACTATTTTTTTACAAATTCCATATTGCAAGCCCATTTGAAAAGATTCTATAAATCCAATATAATTATAACACGAATGTATTCTGTAAATTGCACTTCACACTTCCTCATTCCTATCCAACGCATCTTCTTCACACAGTTCTTCCTCTCTCAAATATTCTGCTACACAGTCCTTCCATCTTCTCTTTGGCCTTCCTCGTACTCCCGGCATTGAAACTGCAAGTCACTTGCGAGAGACACTATGTCACTTATGTTACTTTCTGATCCTATACTTTCCACTTTGGTTTTGCACTTGACACTGACATCTGTTAATTAGAATTTTTTGAATATATCTGCTGTTTCCATAATTTTTGCAAAGCTGACTGATTTTTGAAAGTTAACCTCTCTTAATCTCTATAACTCTATATCTATTGAATATGAAGGAAAAATGTATAATCAAATCGTATAGGGAATAAGATTTTCTTTCATATTAATGATCATAAAATGTCGAAAATTGATATTTAACTGCGTTTTTTTCCAGAAAAACTGTTAAGAACTTCAAATAAAGGTACTTCCGGTTGACCAATTATAACCAAAATTTAATCAGCTCTTCATATGGTTGTAAAGAAGAGGAATACGAAAGAATCATAATTTTTAGAATTGTAGTTTTGGAGTTATCATCGGAGAAAAATTTGTCACACACACACACACACACACACACACACACACACACACACACACACACACACACACGCACGGACACATACACATACAGACATCAATGTAAAATTAGTAAAATCGTAATCTAGGGATCTTAAAACGTGGTTATTCATTAAAAACTCACCACCGATTTTTTTGACCAAAACAATCTTACCTAAAGGTGACGGAAAGTAAAAAGTACAATGTGAGCATGTCTTTTCTCACTTGTCCAGGTGGCCCCGCTAGTGCAGCCAATTTCCGGACGTGAGAAAAATATATACTTTACTCACTTGTACTAAAAATAGCTATTATCTTCAAATGCATAATTTTATTATCTGCATATATTTTGACCAAACTCCATAATTTAACAGCTTATTTAAATAACTTTTGAAGTAGAAACAATTAAGTGCTACACTCTAAATATTTATCTACTCATAAATTTTCATACAACTTCAAATACATAACATTCGTCTCCACCCCAAATTTCTTATCTTCCCTTGAAACAAATTATGCACACTCCCTCCCCCTAAATCCGAGCCTGTTCGCGGTACGACAAAGTAACTTCGAGTCCTGATGTAAACTGCTAGTGCTTGCATTAAGACTTTCCGCGAGTTAACGACATGGATAGAAGCCGTTAAAGATGTTAAGATGCACCATGCAGAATATATGCAAGATGTAACACGTTAAAGTACAAGTGCTGGAAATATAGCTGAAGAAAGATGGAGATTAAAATGGGGGATGTAAAAGGAAAGTTTCACCAATTATAAATAATGAATGAATGTTATTTACTCCTAGTTCTACGTATACAAGATTGCACATTTTTAATTTTTACTTTCTTGTACGTAAGTAAAGGAAGTACCTATTAAAATCGCGAAAAATTTCGGTTTCTAGATTTCAACGGAAATATCCATTTTGACCAGCCCTGAATCCATTTTGACTAATTTCGTCGTGACGTCTATACGTACGTATCTCGCATAACTGAAAAACGGGAAGCCGTAGAAAATTAAAATTTTGTATTTAGGACTGCTATAACATCTAGTTACACCTCCCTTTTTGGTCATTACATAACTTTCGGAAGTGGTACTTTACTTGAAGACTATAATAGATTTTAATGAAAAACTGTATTAAAATATAATTCAAAAGTTTTCAAATTTGGTATATAAGACTTTTATATGAATGGGAATAACATAATAGATTTTAGTTACAATGGTCTAACCGGAAGTGATACTTTACTTGAAACTGTTATCAGTTTTTCTTGAAAATAAAGGTGTTATTTTGATTTTAGAAATAAATACTTCAAATAAAAGTTTTAGAGAATTGAATTCTGCGTCTAAAACATCAAGTATAATTAAATTAGCTCTTTGTATAAGCGAGATATATAAATTTAAACTTATGTACTTTTTTGTTTTTGTAATTAAGTTTGGTATGGATTAGCTAACAAAAAAATAAATAATTTAATGTCATTGGGTGGGATTCTGTAACTCGTCCGTTATCAAACGGTACCGTTTTCACTAAAGAAACTTATTTATTATAAATGTAGGTATGTATTTAAATTAATAAAAATTAAGTGACTGTCAAAAAACTAATCACTTCAAATTAATAATAGTGACATTTTAAAAAGAAAATAGCAAATAACCAATAGTTATATGCAATGGAACAGTCTGCAGCATTAATAAATACGTAGGTATGTATTTTAATTAATAAAAATTAAATTGCGGGAGGTTTTGTGTTGGCCACATCAGATTTTTCATTTGAAAAAGGCATAGGAAGTGCAAAATAGAAAAAATAGTATAAAGAACTCATGTCATAATTGTTGGATAACTCCGCTGCGCGTCGTGATCCAAACTTCCTTCTCACGAAATAAAATGGCAATTATGACATTCGTTCTTTAATATACTATTTTTATGAAAAATTTGATTAGTTTATAAAGTTTATATTATTTGCGAAATAGAAGCATTATTACAACATTACGAGTGTTTCTAGAACTTCTGATGCAGATTGGACAATGTTTTTTTTCTTTTTCTAGTAAATCACCCTCGACATAATTCCTTTTTTGTCCTATTTAATAATAAGTAAGCCATGTCTTTTCAGACAAGTTTCCGACATATATTTTTACGAGTTTAAAGAAGATACACTTGTGGAAAACACATTTGACTCTGATATTTTTATGAGAGACATATGAGTGGAATTATGTAAAAAGTTTCAGCTTATTTTCAGTCCCCGCATTTCGTACGAAATAAAAAACTTTTTTATGTTGCAAATTATGTTTAGTTTGTAGAAATTTCAGTGAAAAAGTTGTTATTATTTTTCGCATAGCCATCCTCTCTGAAAGAATGTAATAAACCCTGAATTTATTTAGTTTTTACTGATTTCAAAAGCTACTTATTAAAAATTGCGGCGAACTTCGCTCTATATTACATTTTGTTCATCGCTGAAGGTAATTCTAGCTCTGAAATATTTCGTACAGAGATAAATAATCTATGTCAGTGTTGTGTATATCAAGATATTCTTTTTATTTTGAATGTTACGGTCTGTTGACTGCTAAAATTAGAAATTTATAAATACAGATAGTGAGTAAGTCCTCTGGTAGCCGTGATCGTCTAGTGGTTAGGACCCTACGTTGTGGCCGTAGTAACCCAGGTTCGAATCCTGGTCACGGCAATGTGCAAACATTGTCACGGGAGAGGATATTTTTATAAATTAAATTATTTTTTTTTAATTTATCTACAATACATATTTATAAGCTAAGTGTGAGACGAGATATATCACATTTGAGCGCTGTTTAAAGCACGAGCAAAGCGAGAGCTTTAATTGCTCGAATACTCTGGTGACGATTTCTCGCAAGAGATTTGTATAAAAATTTTAACAATAATAGGGCTGTTGCAAGAATTTTTAAACGTTCTCAGTACTAAATTAAAAAAAATATTGTTCATGCCTCAAATTTGAAAATATCACGAAATATCTATTAGATATTTTACAATTAATTATTGAAATTTGTGTAAAGTTTTAAAAATGTCCCTTGATCTGAAACAGAATATGACGTCAAAGTTCATGCAGCTGAACACGTGATAAACTATCGCCTACTTTTATTTATGTAAATAACGGACTGTTTTTCCCATTGGCATTAGCTATAAATGACGTGCTGTATGTAATTTGATATTCCAGGACTAGGGGATTATTTTCATTACTTTTTCTGGCGTCAAAATAACAACAAATTATTATTTTTTTATTAGCATGAAAAACATTGCATAAACTTCCACTTACAAAACTTTTTTAAAAAATGTAAAACCAGTACATTAGGCCTATCGCACACAAATTTATTATTGGTGATTATTATTGATTTTTGATAAGGACTGGCAAAAAACTGGGGTTTTTAAAAAAACTGGCTTAGTAGGTATTTATGTTTTATTAGGCTTTTTTGGGTTATATTGGGTAATATTAAATTTTTCAATTTCATTGAAATTAATACTATTATTTTATAAATAACATGCACTCTAAAAAAAATTAGCCGCTTAAAAATTTGCAAATTGTTAATAACAAAATGTAATTTTTTATAAATTTTTTATAGTATTTAATAATGTATTTTTTTCACTACTAACCTCGGAACCCACTATTATTTACCTTTTTTTGACATGAGAAATTGTTTTTCACTACCGCTTGCTTGTAACCATTGTAACCTAGGTAAAATAATTTATTATTAACCTTGGTCTATAATGCAAACTGTCACTTTTCAATGAAACTCAAGCCTCCAAATCCAAATATTATTTAACTCATTAAACTCAAGAAAGGTGTTAAGTATATAATTTAAATTTGCCACTATAATTTTAGATTGACCTACGCTGCAGCCTCGCCTGGCCACTGTACTGTTTTGGTGAAAATGTGAAATATTTGTAGATGTAGGATTGAACAAATCACTATTTTTTTGTATTTATAGATAAAAACATTTCAATAGATTTATTTAAAAATAATAATAAACTAATAAGGCTGCTGACTGTAACAGCACAAAGTGTTTTTATTAAATAATTAAATCAAATACAAATCAAGGCCTATAAGTGAGGTTATCAAACCAGCGAAATGAGCAAAACGTCAGATAAAAAAAATTGCAGCCTACTTTATTTTTATGAATATTAACAAATAAGTAACGTTATTATTCATGTCAAAATGATTGTTATTATCAATATAAAAAAAATCAAAGAGAATTTATGTACTATTAGTGAAAAAAATAGCATATAAACCATGGTTGAGAAAATCATTATTGACCAGGCGCCTTATATCCCTCGGTCTTCGCCCTCGGGTTACAATAGGCGCTGGGTCAATAATGATTATCTTCTCAACCTTGGCGTATAATATACTATTATAAAAATCTTACACTATTTATAGTAATTTTTTTAAAGAAATTTAATTTTACACTATATGATCATTGCTGTTGCGTTCTTAATGAAACAAGTTAAAAATCGCTGGGTAGAGAGTAGTTCGTTGTACTTGTATTTAGAAGTGGATGGACATTTACATATGTATATTTCTGTATATTACATGATAAAGTATATACTAACATTTAAAGTGAAATACAAAAATATGTGTACAAAGTGTTTTCTTAAACGAGCCGTTATAATGTATGAAGATTTTTTAATAATCTAGGAAGTCTATGTAAACTGAACTCTACAATTGAAATTTTTAAACATATTGGGTTGAATTCAACATTCTTCTATAACTAAAGAAGCTTTTCTAAAAATAACAAAATAAAAAGAGACATACAATGATGCATTAATAACAAAAAGATGCAAGTTGTTTCCATGGTTACTAGAGACGATAACTAACCTAAAAGAGTCCTGCATTCGGCCCATTGTTCTTATTTATTTAAAAGACACATGAAATATACGTATTCAGTTTAACAGATATTTGTTTCAAATGCTATGAACTGTTCTTTCCATAAATATAAAATGTTATATTGATAAATTCCAACGACTAGTTTTTAAACAATCATGATGCAAAACACTTGAAAATTCAACCAATGTACAAGTAAATAAACAGTTGTTATTGTTTATAACTGTCAGTGTGATAATTAATGTGTCAAGTTTCATTTTGCGTTGTCTTTGGAATTTATCTCACCAAATACCACACGACCTCTCAGATTTTCTCAGATAAACTTTTATTTTTAAGCACTCATTTTTTTGCTTTTACGCAAAATCACTCAAGCAAACTGACATTAGGTAAAACCCCTCCTCCTTCGGAGTCGGGATTTACCATGCAATTTGCTTTTGTGTTTGTTGCTAAGCAAAAAAAATTCGGGCAAAATAATTTTTTTTTCCATGTAATTTTAGTTAGTATTTCAGAGAATTATTTTTAAATCTTTGTTATGCTACTTTACTGAATGTTAAAGTTTTTAAAATATTGCGGTTTCACACCTTTTTTCGTAAGTCAACCAAAAATATTTATTTTAAATTAATGACAAAATACAATTGAAAGTAAGACGATTAAAAGTATATATATGCTATTTCACTTAAATCGTACAGCCAATATCAGAATTTATTCTTCGATATATACTGACTGAAAAATAAGATTTAAATTTGCGAGAACTATAAACATATTTAAAAAAATTAAATATTTAAAAGTTTCCATACTTTTGTTCGTTACTGAATTTGTTACAAGTACAATAAACAGTTGTTTCCATAAATATAAAATATTATATTGACAAAATTCGGTACCATATATTTTTAGTTAGTAGTAGCAGTTAAGTTATACAGCACAATAGTGGTAAATTTTGTTCAAAAATGTATTTACATGACTGTAAATTGTGTCCCTGAATAATAATTGTGAGTATTAATAATTGAACAAAATATATTGTAATATTCGTAGTTTAAAATATTCATATGTATATAAAATTGCGGCATTGTCGACTAGACAGCACAATTAATTCTGAATTGCATTAAACTTGTTAATGAACTGTTCGGTTTATCAATAAAAATTCACCGTAGGGCAATTGATTGGCGTTTTAATAACAAAGATTCAAATTACATTTCAATATAATAATTAATTTTACATATTGAGAACTGTCAATATAATCTGGCCATAATAATTTATAGTCGTTTCTGCAGATAATTTTATTTATTATATTGTAAATAAATAATCCATTTTTGTTTAATTTACATTTTACGGTCGTGTAAGTAAATGTAATATACTACTTTTTTAATTGTAAAATGTTTCAATGTAATTTATTTATGCATGTTTAATTATTTTCAAGTTGACAAGTAAAACGTATCTGCATTATACGTGATGTATTACAGTTTATTTCATTCTGTGTCGCATTTTGTTGTTTACTGGAGTGTTTTTTTATTCCGGTAAATGATGTTTTAAGACTCGTTCACGGCTACGAAAATAAATATAAATAAAATTATAAATAGCCAATAGGGAAACAGTTTACGTTATTTATATAAATAAAAGTAGGCAATAGTTTGACACATGTTAAACTGTATGTACTCTGACGTCACATACTGTTTCAGATCACGTGACTTTTTCAAAATATTATACAAATTTTAATATTTAATTGTAAGATATCTAATGAATATGAACAATATCTTTTAAAGTTTAATACTTAGAAGTCATATAAAAATTCTTGCAACAGCCCTATTACATCTGTTACGTTTGTGAAATAATTTTATTTCTCCCATACTAAAAAATCTGACGTGGCCAACACAAAACCTCCCGCTATTTAATTTTTATATACATACATACATCCCCACTTAGTGGGTTATCAAAACCCCGGAAACAATAGAAACAATAAGAAAAGGGATAAGAGTAAGAGCTCAGCTGACTCACTTCACTTAACAACATTCTTCTTTCGCCTTGTCCACAATCATCATAGTATTCCTACATAAGAACATATTAAAGTGACCTATTTTCGGTAGCGAATAACCGCATCACGACCACAATAATAGGTACGCAACAATCATCCTTCGCTACACATTCCTATCCATTTTTATTAATTTAAATACATACTTACGTATTTACTAACGCTGCAAACTGTTGCATTACATAAAACTATTGATTTATTTACTATTTTCTTTTTAAAATGTCACTATTATTAATTTGAAGTGATTAGTTTTTTGACAGTGACATTTACTGTCATAATACCATTAAATGCCATTTTTTCGTATTTTATGTTTTATGAAAATTAAAGATTATTGAATTTTCTACAGAAATACATTAATACTTTTTCTATATATTTTACATATAAATTTAAAATTATATTTATTTTATTAGTCCCGAAGCCTAAGATAAACACAATTCCTTTGTTACACAGTTCATATTTCAAATGAATGTAACTGACAGTAAATGTCACTGTTAAAAAACTAATCACTTCAAATTAATAATAGTGACATTTTAAAAAGAAAAAGTAAATAAAGCAATAGTTTTCTGCAATGAAACAGTTTTCAGCGTTAGTAAATACGTAGGTATGTAAGAAAGAAATGAGGAATTATAATAAACTTTCGACCAAAAATTTGATACAGATATGAAATAAAATGTTATACGTCATACGTTCGTTAAATGATTTTAACGATACTCATTTCGAAATTAAACTCATTTATGAGACCTATAACGTAAATTCGTATTACATTAGTTTGAAATTTCCAGTGAAAATTGGAAAACTTTTATCTATGCATATCTTTATTTAGGATCACCCCACAACCCACACTTTCCCTAGTTTGTGAGATGCAATGCATTTTAGATAAGTCAACATACAGTCTGTACAAAGATTTTACACTATGCTTAGTACATAAGATATTTTCACTTTCACGACAGCTATTCTCTTAATTTCGAGACCATTAGGAGTAAAACACGGTATTTCATTCTGAATATTTTCAAAATATTCCCCATAAAACATTGAAAACAAGTGTATCATGGTTGTTATGGATATGTATTGTAGAAAATTAGCCACTCGCCCTGTGGGCGTCGTGGCTAAACCTTTTCTTTCGTTACTAATATGTTACATTCCACACTCATATAATAAATAACTATTCTTTTCTTGTTAATTTTTTATTTTAAAATTTCAATCCGATACCGCAAATGGCAAATGAAAATGTGTCAGGTGTCCTTTCTAACCTCTAATGCTGAAGTATAGGTAGACGTTTGGTAGGTAAGTGTGGTTCGGCTAAATGAATGTTGCAACGCCACCTCAAATATTTATCAGTTGGGGCTTTAGTCGGGGCGTAAATTGGGATAGGATTATCGGATTATATCTGCGTCGCGATGACGGCGACGACGTCGCAACCTGTTTAGGCAAAACGGAGAGTTAACGTCTCTGGAATCTAAACGATAATCATAGACATAGAATATGTGGATTGACGGCAATATACAAAAATATGAAGGACACATAATTATTATTATTTTTTTGTATCCTTCTTATACTTCGATTACGATCAGTTGAGCTTCTCGTCATTGATTTCTGAAATGCAAAATAACAAGTATGTAATTGTATATTTATCTCTCTCTTATTTGTGATTTCCTTTATTTTTTCTTTGATGCGTTTGTCTAATAGCTTCTTCTTGCCAATACATTAAAATGCCCAGTTTTACAGTCTCTGGTTAAAAATTTAACTGTCAGTTAAATAAACAAAATTGAAACGAAATGAACTGTCAAATGACAAATCGATCATTGCTGTCAATAATCCGATTCAATATTCTTTTTTACCTCCGGCTACCCTAGGTAAGGGAGGTAAAGGGATCGTGCTAAAAATCGGACATAGAGATTTTAGTGAATAAGCACGTTTTGATGTCCCCAGAATCCGATTTTAACATTTTTACAATGATGTCTGTAGGTATGTATGTATGTGTGTGTGTCTGTGTGTGTGTGTGTGTGTGTGTGTGTGTGTGTGTGTGTGTGTGTGTGTGTGTTCTATACTAATCTGGGAAGAGCTCATTAGTTTTTAGTGTATATCGGATAACCGGAAGTATCATTTATACAAGCTTTTAACAGTTTTTCGTGTAAAAAATTCATTGAATATAATTTTTTAGCAACTTTTACAAATACAAATTGAATATAATGGCACAATCTTCAATTCTACGATAATAGCATTTAGTAAATAACTTCAAATCAAATAACTTTAAATATTATATTATAAAATAATTTATATTTGTACATCACTTTGCCTCTGCGTCAAACAAAAACAATACTTTAATAACAAATTTGACATATTTAAACAAATGTCACTGTCACGAAGCAATTTTCACTAAAATTAATACTGAAACCGTGTTAGAAGAATTTAGTAGTTTAAATATGATTCTAATGAAATTAAGGTTTGTAAAAATAATATATTTTCCATCATACATAAATATTAGATATACAGGATAATTCGATTTAAGTTTGATGTTTGCAGCATTATATATCAAACAGCTCTCAATAAGAACGTGATTTCAAAGTGTCAAATAATAGTTTGCAACTACACATTTACGAAATGGATAATGTACGGCGAAGAATTTACACAGATTAAGTTTTAGAGCATAAGGAAGTTGGTACTGATTTTGACAATAATGTGTGTGACGACTTTTCCTTAAAATATATTAATGATCCAAAAGTTCGCAAAGTTGATATTTAATACTCTTATATAATTTGAAACAACATATTAGATTTTGACTATATATGGTAAACCGGATGTAGTACTTAATTTGAAGTTCTAACAGATTTTTCAGGAAAAACATAATAAATTATAAACCAAAATTTCGTATTATAAACTTTTCTATTTATTGGAACAACAAAGTAGATTTTGTTTACAAACGATCAATCGGAAGTGAAACTTTACTTAAAGCTCATAGCTATTTTAAACATGGAATTGGCGGGAGGACATGTGCTGGCCACCTCAGATTTTTTTAATTACAGTTAAAATTCACAGATTTTATGTTTGCGTTAACGGTCACGTTGCACTGTTGCGTTGCGCTTAACGTTACTTCATTATAAATAGGCCTTATGACGTGAAGCTCAAGTGATCGTAATTCATATAGTTACTGTAACAAAAATTCAATTTTTTAATTATTTTTAAATTACTATTTTTGCTTTTGTCGATCCCTGAATTTAAAGTCCATCGAAGGTGTTCTCCCGGGATCTTGTTTACGTCAGAGTTTGTCAAACTTTTTCATCCTTGAGATGGTGTACCCAAACTGGATACAAATTAATCTCTGGATAAGAATATAAGCGGTAACTTGTCAAGTATTGGATGAGATGAATCTTCGGAAAAATTCCTCAACAACCATTTATTCTCTTCCAGATCCATTTGCAGATTCCAGTAACAAATTTCGCTTTTTAATATTCGATGAGGAAGTTAAATTTTCTGACGTCCAGGAGATAAGAATAATTAGGTTGCTCCTTTATTAAGAAGGAAACAAATTGCAAAGAAATAAGGCCAACGAAAACTAATTTGTAACAGTTAGAATATTTTATTTTGTAATATGTTTACTGAATGAAAAACGGACATGATAGCTAAAAGTGTTTGTATATTTTACCCAGAATATTCTAACGTACATTTATTGTTTTAGCTGTAACACTTAACAATTAAAGAGGTGAGGTATTTTGACTTACGAAGATAACAAAGTTGAAATATTAATATTGAAACTATAATTTATTTATTTGTTATTGGTCTGCTCTCAACTTGTTACATAACCCGTTAAAAACTTAGTCAAAATAGCCTCTCCCGTGACAATGCTTGCACATTGCCGTGACCAGGATTCGAACCTGGGTTACTACGGCCACAACGTAGGGTCCTAACCACTAGACGATCACGGCTACCAGAAGACTTATTAACATTAATTTTAACTTTTAGTAGTCAACATACTATTAAAACGTATGTATGTAACAATAATTTGAGAAATATTTTATGCTCCAAATTTTATATTTTGAAAAATATTATACAAACTTGAAATAGCAAATCTATCTATAAATTAATTCGTTAGTTGGACAGAGAGCCGGAACGTGAAATTGACGAAATTGTTAACGTTTTTGGGAATCGAAATATTGGACAGACGACTATTTACCGAACTATACGGGAATGTGAAGGAAGTGTATTATGTATTAATTTACCAAAAAATGGGCGAGCCTAACTTTTGCCCCCAAATCGAATAAGCAGACTTATTCAAAGTGTTCAAGACAAAATTAGAATGTCATCGCGCAAATTAACTCGACAATTTAGAATTTTAAAAATAATTGTGAGCAGAACTTTAATTAGAAATTATTTAAAATTTTGAAAAATAAATAATGTAACCAAATAAACAACGATCCAGTTTGAGCGGATCTTCAGATTCTGCAGAGCATTAAGGAGCTAACATTTTATAGAAAACAGAAAAAGAGTAAAATCCTCCAAATGTTTGACAGGCGCAATAATGGCTGGGAATATCAAAACAAATAACAGTTACGAACAATAATATTTCTCAATTTTTGATGATTGTCCAGAGACAAATGAGACAAGGTAACAAAAAATTGCGTTACACTGAAGACGATGGTCGCCTATCAGTGTTGTAAAATTAGATATACATAGTTTGTACAGAATTCTACCGTTATGGCTCTGATTTACTAAGCCTGTGGTAGACCGGGCACAGCTGGGGGTAGTACTACATATCGCTTAGTGTCGGACTGCAAAAAAATTAAATTCGTAAATCCCTCTATGCTTTTCGTATTTCAAAACTAATATTTAAATAAATAAATAAATAAATATATCATCACGGCATATTACCCATTTCTGGGTGTGCCAGTATCTACAACACATGTAGACATCGGTAATGATGGCGATATATTTTACCGTGCGGGCGCTTACCAGGCGTCACCTCACGGGCACTCATAGCTGGTGTGGAGAGTGCATCACAGGGGTCACTTTTGTGCCGTTTAAAATTGGAAATATTTGGTGTCAGTCGGGATCGAACCCGGTTCCCCTGGGTTCGCGACCAGACACTCAGGCACGCGGCCACGAGACCCCATACTAATATTTAATGGTTCGCAAAATCAAATTACGTCTTTGACCATTGTTACAAATTAAGAAAAAATAAGAAAACGCAGTTAAATATTGTTTTTTTGAGATTTTATGTTATAATAAATATGGAAGAACATTTGTTTGTCTATATACGGTTTGATAACACATTTTTCCTCATATTCAATAGATATAAAGTTAGAAAAAATTAAAGAGATTAACTGTCATAAATCAGTCAGCTATGCTTTAACCATATTTTACTGGTGATTTATGCAAATAATCTAATTGACAAATGTAAGTGTCAAGTGCAATTTACATAGTATATGTTCGCGTTATAATTTTATTGGATATATAGAATCTTTTTCTATAGGAATTTTCGGTATGGAATTTGTAGAAAATAGTTCGTGTTACAATTTTACTGAATATATAGAATCTTTTCCAATGAAGGGATTTGTGCAAAGTATATAGAATTGATGGAAGGAGTTTTTAAAAAATCTGATTCATTATTATAAAATAAAGTAACCTAAAATGTCCATTCCCCGCCATAAATCAAGCTTAAATCTCGACCACTAGACTTGCTGAGAGGGTCATAACGATAAATATCTGTACAAACTATAACTTAGTTCCTTAGTTTATAGGAACAACCCCTTATATCAACGTTTCAATAAGAAAATTCTTTTCATTTGATGAAGAGGTCTAACTTTTTCTCAAAACATCTATTACATACGTCATTCAAGTCATATATTAATGTTAATTAATTTGTTTTGATGTCCAAACTTATTATTCATCATTTTCCCCTCAATACCATCTATATTCCAACAAGATTTTGCTCTCAAAGTTACCAATTCGTAAGTCATGAAATCTCCCCCCATCTTAAACTAGTTTCCTCATAAACACGTGTGTTCACGACTCTTCCTCCTTCACTTACATAACTTTCTACCCCGTCCTGCTAAATTCCTGCTAATATATGTGAATTATCCTGCAGTAAAAACCTCGCACCTCGCTGGAAGTGCAAGGGTACCAACTTCAGATTTAACTGAGCACGAAAATTACTGAAAGTTGGTATCGATATATTTGGGATTTTATGTTTAATTGGGAACTAAGTCAAAGTTTTGGAAAAGTTTTTCGTGGATTCAGTTTTTCAATAAATATAGGAATTTATATCGAAACGTGTTGAGCATGATTGGCGATTTTGAATTTAGAAAATAGTTTTTTCTTTTTAAAAAATTCAGTTTAAGATTTTGGTAACAGTAAATGGATAATTAACGACATTGTTAAAAACGGTCTTGTCAACAATTGTTATTATGTAACAAAACAGATCTGGCACAAGGATAAAATATAAAAATAATATTTATTTTACTAGTGCTATTACCACCAGGCTATTTATGGGAAAATAACCAAAACTAAATTTGGAACTTATATAATTAATAATTAATCCAAGAGGATAGCCAAAAGTATATGAAATTTGGAATAATAACAATACTAATACTTCCATATTCAGGGGGCAAGGCCATGGGGAAAACGAAAAAAAATTGAGCAACAATCCATACTTATTTGACGGCGAGTATAGTTGTTATATTTTAGGAACTTATGCTGGGTTTATGCAGGCAACTAAATTAAAAAATCTGTTGTGGCCAGCACAAGACCTCTCGCCATTTCTATATTAGGCTATATAAGTATTGACTTGCACTTCCCTTTCAAACCGTCGTTTTATAACAAAAAAAAATACAGAACTTTACCCAAATACTGTTTTTTATTGTATTTAACATGTCTTCTGCACACATATAATTCTAATTATGTATATCTATTTTTCATTGTATGAGGAAGTTTCAAAATGTCAGAGATTCTTCCAATTCATTAACCAGATTGGCGGTATTTCTGATGGATATATGCATTTTACCACAATTTTACCTGTAATTTCAAATATTTAATTAATAAAACAATAAGAAAGATTAAATATACTTCCCAGAAAAAGATGTCAGAATGTCACTAAAACTGTTGATTTTTGACACTGACATGTATCATTTAAAAACTATGTTATAAACATTGGAATTTGTCAACTGGTTTCCTTAGTGCCTTGGCCTCTGCGATTAAATTACTCTATATATTATAGTGTCTTTATCTCTAAATCTATACAAGATATAATAAAAAATTTTAAGTGTATTAGATGGAGAATTTTATGTTCTTCAATATTTAATAACAAAAATTTCCAAAAAATTATATTTAAAAGAATTTTTCTCAGAAACTACTACTTCCGGTTGTTCAATTGTTACCAAAACCTTTTCAGCTCTTCCCAGGAATGTCAGATTGAGGAATCCATAGTTAAAAATTTTTTAAGTCTTATGGTTTTTGAGGAATCGTTTCTACAACATCCAAACATACACACATACACACATCCACACACACACACACACACAGACATTATTTTAAAAATGTTATAATCGGATTCTAGAGACCTTAAATTGTGCTTATTCACTGAAATCTGGATATGCGAATTTTAGCATGAATCCAATACCTCTCTCAGCGAGAGGTAAAAATTAAATTGTAAAACTAAACTAAACAAGTAGAAACCATTGTTATCAATGACAACGTTTATGCAACTGAACTGAAGTATTAAACTAATGAAACTAAATTAAGAAGTTGGCTATTTTCAACTTTTAGTTTAATTTTATAATTTCTTAGTTTTGCGCCTGCGCCATTCGCGTACGTATCACAGATTTTCGCACTTAACCTATGAAAATGTACGATGATAACAAAGTTTCTGCAGAAAAGAGCGACGAAATACTAATAGGACTTATTCAACAAATTGTTTACTTTTATTTTTTTATCTTATATAAATATAATGTATCGCAATTTCACTTATAAAAGTTAAATTATACGAAATGTCAAACATAAAATTATGAATTTTAATGAACTACATAAACGACGTTATTTTAGTTTAGTTTCTTAATTTAGTGGCTTAATCTAATTTCATAATTTACATGCTGCATAAACCCAGCATTAATGTAATAGTGAATTGGAATTTTGAACTTAGCAACTGACATTCAATTTAACGACTGAAAAGTGTTGTTAATATTAACGACTTTTTTTTGACTTTCTTAACTTTGTATTTGTTCACAATATGGATAACTTGAATACCATGCAGTAATTAATTATTTTGTAAAAAAGACTTAAAATCTCAAGAAATCCTCGTATAAATGAATGATGATGTTGCCAAAATTCTGTTTGGTTTTCCTGTTATTGCCTGCATGTTTGTTTGATGAACCAGTCGCAAGCAAATCGTAAAATAAAACAGGAATTTATTTGAGCCCGATCCCTATTTCCGGTCGGATGCCGATGGCGGGAATTTTAAATGAAATACATTCGCCTCGGACTCGTTTCAATAATGTAGCGAGTACATGGCATGAAATGCTTCACTTCACTCTCGAATCCCTCACATGCCAAATATTTGATTTCATCGATCACATTCATACATATTAATAAGGGGGAAGGGATACTTAGACAAGAATTGGGTTAACTGAAACTGGAGTAGAAGATGAGACAATTTTTATTATTAGAAATAGAAGATGGTGATGATGGAATTCAATTTCACCAAAGTAATTAAAAAATAATTTTGATTTAATATTGTTTTTAATGGGATCCTAATAAAAATGCCTCTCCCGTGACAATGCTTGCACATTGCCGTGACCAGGATTCGAACCTGGGTTACTACGGCCACAACGTAGGGTCCTAACCACTAGACGATCACGGCTATCAGAGGACTTGTTTATGACATTATTATTTACTTTCATTAATAAATAGAGCATAACATCTCAAAATTGTTTGGGAGTCAACTGGTACAATATTTATGTAACAAATTGGGGTGGGATTCCATAACTTCGGTTGCTCATTTGAACTTGAACTTGTTATGATATCATTTTTATTTGTAGCTGATACGTAACAAGAGAAATTAGGTTATAATGTATAAATAATTTCGAAATATTAAGTACAAGATTATTATTATTTTTATTATTATTATTATCCAAATGACCAATTTAAATAAGTAAATAATTATGTTAAATTATCATAAAAACTGTTTGTACTTACTGTTTTCTTTCAAATAAATTGCCAAACTGAGTAATATCAGATTTGACAATTCAATATGGCTGCCGAACGGCTGGTATTTTGCAGTCGTTATTTATCAATTGGAAAATAACGTAAGCAAATGTTATCTGTAGTTGCTATTGATATTTAACAAGAGCAATGGTTATCTGTAGTTGTTACGAGTTACCGCTATATAATTTTTATTAATTTAAATACATACCTTCAAACTATATTAAGTTCCTTTTCGTGTAACTATTGCTTTATTTACTATTTTCTTTTTAAAATGTCATCTCTATTAATTCGAAATATTTACGTTTCCACCGTGACATTTATCTATATATCTGTTAGTTGCATACATTTGTAATATGAACTGTGTTGCAAAAGAATTGTGTTTATCTTTGATACATAGGCTCTCCTGGACTTATAAATTAGATTATCTTATAAATTTATACATAAAATATGTAGAAAGTGTATGAATGCATGTCTGTAGAAAATTTTGTAATCTTTAATTTTTATAATAACATAAATTGCGAAAAATTGGCATATAATGAACTTTTCGAAGAAAAACCATTTTGAGCTTCAAGTAAAGTGTCATTTCCAGTTATCCGATTTACGCCATAATCTAATGGTTTCTTTCCATATTAGAATAGGCATAGGGTCGAAATACAAAGTTTCACACACACACACATAGGTATATATACACACGCGGACATTATCGTGAAAATCACTTAATGCAATTTAGGGAGAGAATTTTTTTATTGATTTTTTTTATATAATTTCCTTGTTCCAGGACTTTTAATCGTTTTATGACTATCTTGTGAGTTTGAAAAATATGACAAAACTGACTGGACGATGTAACCGAGTATTTTAGGGTCATTTAGTTCAAATTTAGTTAAATAGTAATTCTTCCATAACATAATGCTAGAACAATTTATTTCAAACAAATATTCTTTTAGAAATAAGATGTTTCAGTATATATTGAAATAACACGTATTTAATTCATTTGTTTTCTAAATTATAATGATTTATTCAAATATTTTTTTAACAAAAATCCAGCCTCTCCCGTGACAATGTTTGCACATTGCCGTGACCAGGATTCGAACCTGGGTTACTACGGCCACAACGTAGGGTCCTAACCACTAGACGATCACGGCTATCAGAGGACTTGTTTATCATTATACACGCTCATAAACGCTATACTTTCCAGTTTCCGCAAGCAACTATGTTATTTTTACCACAAACGAAAATAGATTAGATATAAAGTTAGCCATTTTTTGACCTTGGTAATACATATTACACTGATTAGGAAAATGAAAGGTTCGCATCATATCTCTCATGCTTTAAAAGTTACCTAATAAGAGATTTCATAAAAGAACAACAATAATTTTAATTTGTTTGAAAAAGGCGAAGTAAATTCCAAAAGTGTTCTTATGAGTCGAAAGAAATAATTCCTTAGCAATTTCCCTTAAAGAAAATCAGGGATTACTAAGCATATTGTTTTCACTTCTTACCACATTCTCATCGGAGGTTAATGTACTAGGACGCATTCTTTAATCGGAATTAGAAGAGCTGGTAAAGTTTTGGTAACAATTGGACAACTGAAATTAGTAGTTACTTAAAAATTCTTCTAAATATTATTTTATTAAATTTATTTCATTAAAAATATTAATAGATATTTATACACCAAGTGAGCTAAGATAATGTTTATTCACGACAAGTAAGTTTAGCTCACGAGCCCGTAAGAGCGAGTGAGTTAAATTCTTCGAGTGAATAAACATTATTAACTCACGTGGTTTATACAATATTTTATTCAATTTTGACGAAATAATAATAAAAAACATTATAATATTTAATTTTGACAAAATGAAAAAATAATCAGTTAGTAGCTGTGCATGACAATCGTCGATGATAGACGTCAAGTCATCTATTTAAAAAGCATTATTGTTTGTCATTTGTGTTGTGAAAAATAATGAAAATGACAATGACTGATAATATCTAATAAATACTGTGGTGAGTGTTATTTCGTGCCTGATGTTATTTTAAATGCATTAGCATTATTTGTTGCAGAGTGAGTTAAAAAAAATTGTGAGAGTGATTTAAAAAAATTTAATTCACTTGTGAATAAAATGTTACTTGTAGTTGTTGCTATGGAGTTAATAATAACAGTTTAAAACGTCAAAATTGAATAAATAATATAATCCGATTCATTTAAATTTTTTTATTATATTATCTTCTATAGATTTAGAGAATCTCGAATATTTAGAAGAGTAGGAGAAAAGTTGTTCATGGAATGAATTAAAATTGATAAAAATATCTAAAGAATAGATGTAATTAGATTTTTTTAGAGTACCAGAAATGTTGAATACAATACTTATATAGCCTAATATAAAAATGGCAAGAGGTATTGTGCTGACTCAACAGATTTTTTACGTTTGTACCATTTAGAAACTTGTTACTTTATTGTCAAAAGTTTTCTCCGGCATAACTTCACTACACGTTAACTCAAAATTTAATTAAAAAATTCTCCATACTTTGTGATCAAATTTTATGAATAGGGCTGTTGTAAGAAATTTTATATGACTTCTAAATACTAAATTTTAAACGATATTGTTCTTTAAAAGGCCTCAAATTTGAAAATATTTCGAAATATCTATTCGACACTTTACAATTAAATTTGTGTAATATTTTGAAAAAGTCACGTGATCTGAAACAGTGAAACAGAATATGACATCACAGTACATATAGTTAATATGTGACAAACTATCGCCTACTTTTATTTACATAAATACCGTAAATTGTTTTGCTATTGGCTATGAATGACGTGATGTATGTACTCCGACGTCACTATTTCTGGCATCAATCTTTTTATTTAATTATTTACGAAAATAACATTTTTTTATTAATATGAAAAATATTGTATAAACTTTCATCTAAAATATTTTTCAAAAAATGTCAAACCGGTCCATTTGAGCTCGTATATAGTCTCCTCATTCAACAAAATTAAATCTTCATCGTTCATCCTCCAAGTTGAGTATCAAAGGCGATAATAATCTCCTGACACGTTCTGCAAGATCAACAAAACTCACCAACAAACACACAGTCTTATTTCACTCCCTTCCCGGTTCTTCATTCTCTTGTAGAAATTCAAAGGAATTAGAACCATCAGGAGTAGAAATATTCATTTTGCTAAATATCCCTCGGCGAACAACGCAACACAACAAAGAAGAACAGGGGAGACATCTAGCGAGGATAAAACAATATTACCTCTGGCTCATATGCTAACAGGGTTAATAGTATTCCGAGACACCAGCCTACTTCTTACTTTGATGTTAGAATGGGAGCAAACTTACGTGACGTGCTTTAAACAGATTATTATGAGAATTGCGATTTGCCAAATTCACAGAGGAATGGGAATGTGAATGTACATTCTCAAAGAGGATGAAAGAAATTCAATATACACAAGCTTTGGAATGATGAAATTGATAAAAAATGTTTTCGACAAAATCTGAAAAGAATTTTTCTGCAACAAACTGAATAGCACATATTTCCCGAAAACTTTTTTTCTGTTGACCGTTTATTAAAGGTGGATTTATGCAGCTTACATTTTATTTTACTTTTTCTTTTTTTTTTCGCTTTTACTTTTATTTTAAGTTTGGTACTTTATGCAGCTACTTTAAAGCCTTCGGTACACATGCGCAGATGTAATTTTTCTGGCATATCAGTTGTCACAAATGTAAAGAGATAATTATAACCTGTAAAAACGGACACAAATGTAATAATTTGTGCATCTGCTATATTACTTGTAGCTTTACCCATTTTCTAATTTTTGCAATCTTACCTACACAAAAACAAATATTTACAGCACATGCTGACGTTTGTCACGTGAACTGGTGCACATGCGCAGTTGTGAAATTCTTTTACTTTAACGGTCTTAAGTTGAAAGTTGGTCAACTTTAGTTCTTAAAGAAAAATTAAAAGTGTGCACATAAAGTAGTACATTTATTAACACACCTTTAACTTTTGTAAAGTAAAAGAAAAGGAAAAGGTAAAATAAAAAGTAGACTGCATAAATCCACCTTAATAGGATATGTTAATGTATAATAATCATTCATAATAATGTATAATTTTTATTAATAAACGATTTTAATGGGTTTCCAATCTGATGATTCGGGTTCGATCCCGGCCAGTGCAGACTTTTAATCGCACAAAAGTGATCCCTGTGGTGCACTCTCAACACCATCTAAGAGTGCCCGTGAGGTGACGCCTGGTAAGCTCCCACACGGTAAAATATATCGTCATCATTACCGATGTCTACATGTGTTGTAGATACTGGCACATCCAGTAATGCGTATATTATTATATTATTTTATTCAATTTTGACGTTTTAAAGTGTGATTATTAACTCCATAGCAACAACTACAAGTAACATTTTATTCTCAAGCGAATTAAAAAAATTTAAATCACTCTCACAAAATTTTAACTCTCTCTGCAACAAAAAATACATTTAAAAATAATATCAAGAACGAAAATAACACTCACCACATTATTTATCAGACATTATCAGCCCTTTTCTTTATTTTTTACGGCACAAATGACAGACAATAAAGCATTTTAATTGTACGACTTGACGTCTATCAGCGACGATTGTCATGCTCAGCCTACTAACTGATCAGTTTTTTATTTTGTCAAATTTAAATATTATAATGGTTTTTATTGTTATTTCGTCAAAATTGAATAAAATATTGTGCAAACCACGTGAGCTAAGAATGTTTATTCACTCGAAGAAATTAACTCTAAACTTTCTTCTCATGAATAAACATTACCTTAGCTCACTTGGTGTGTAAATATCTATTATTATTTTAAAGGGTAACTACAGATACCGCATAATATTGCTGATCAATTGTCAAAACTTATGTATCAAACGTTACTAACCTAAATAATATTGTCATTGAAGAAAATTGTAACTGATACGAGTGTTAATTGGCGATTAATGCTTGAGACATTTTAACGCACGATAGTTAAATAACTATTAATCTTACACGAGAACCATTGTGAATTAGAAAGTTATGGAAAAAGCAAGAATTAAATTAATTCAGTTAATTATTTTCAATTTTTTAAAATATGAAGTTAACCCGAGAACATTTTTAAATCATAAAAAATCTGTTTTGGCAGCACATAACCTTTCGTATATCCATATTAGGCTACATAAGTATTGTATTTAACATATCTGGTACTCTCAAAAAATTCAAATAACATCTATTCTTTTTCTCCTACTTTTCTAATACTCCAGTTCCAATTCATTCACGAAATTGGCGGTATTTCTAAATGGTATATATTATACATATTATTTATCTATAATTTTAAATATTTAATTAATAATAAAATAAGAAATATTTAATATATTTCCCAGAAAAAGACTTTCTATTCTATAGAAAATATAATACAAAAATCTGATGTGGCCAACACAAAACCTCCCGCTATTTAATTTTTATTAATTTAAATACATACCTACCTACGTATTTACTAACGCTGCAAACTGTTCCATTGCAGAAAACTATTACTTTATTTACTATTTTCTTTTTAAAATGTCACTATTATTAATTTGAAGTGATAAGTTTTCTGACAGTGACATTTACTGTCAGTTACATTAATTTGAAAAATGAACTGTGTAACATAGTTTTTATCTTAGGCTACGCGACTAATAAAAAAAATTATTTTTAAATTTATCTGTAAAATATATAGAAAAAGTATTAATGTATTCCTGTAGAAAATTCAATAATCTATAATTTTCCAATGACATAAAATTCGAAAAAATGGCATTTAATGGTATTTTTTGAAGAAAAACCATTATGAGCTTCAAGTAAAGTACCATTTCCGTTTATCCGATTTACACGAAAATCTAATGGCTTCTATTCCTATTAGAATAGGGTAAAAATACAAGGTTTCAGAATTTTCTGAATGATGATATTTGAGTTAGAGTGCAAACAAAATTCGTACACATACACACATACACACATACACACATACACACACACACACACACACACACACACACACACACACATACACACATACAGACATCATCGTGAAAATGTTAAAAATGGATTCTAGGGACCTTAAAACGTGGTCATTTACTAAAATCTCGATATTAGAATTTTAGCACGATCCCTATACCTCCCTTACCAAAGGTAGCGGGAGGTAAAAATTAAATGTATCGGATAGAGAATTTTATACTCGTTAATATTTGTAATAACATAAATTTCAAAAATAAAATATTACTTAGAAGAATTTTTTTAAGAAACTACTATTTCCGGTTGGCCAATTGTTACTAAAACCTAATCACAAATCAGCTCTTGCTATTATGCTATTAATGTCAGATTGAGGAATAGAGCACGATTTTTCATTTCTTTTTCAATATTAAAAAAAAAACCATACATTTTCAATTTCTTTAGGGGAGCGGAGGTAATTACCCCTTTACCCACTCTATAGATCAGCCATTGCTGTATACATATTCCACACGTATACAAGTATATGCCATTAGACAGTATTGTTGCCCCCATAAATCCCACAATTTAGTATTTAGCATTAGCACATAGTCTGCGTAACGATTATGTTTATCCTCCATTGACCCTTGCAGTGTGTAGTCTATTGTTTTGTGACCTAGGATGCAAGGTCAATGTCGAGACCTCGGTCCATTGGGAATGATACGAATGTCAGAGATGTACATGAGTTGTGGGTCTAGCCACACTATCTCTACAATGTGTTAGATATTGTGGAAAGAATGTATGGTTGTATGAACAGTTTTGTTGCAAATTATGTCAGACTGTCTGACTGTCGGTTTCTTTAAAAAGGATACTGTTTTAATAAGAGAATGACGTTGACATAAGATTAAATATGAATAGACAGATACGTATAGTTTTAAAATAAAATTAATAAACTCGTAGAAATATTTAGACAATTTATACAGAAGAAGAATGTTAAATAATTGTATTGATTAAGTTGACTAATAATGATTGATTTCTTTAAATTATTTAACATTATTTATCATTAATCGTGGATACTTTTACTATTTCACAAAAATAAAATTAATTAAGAATTCATTTAATCAAATCAATAATTATTATGACTTTGTCTTCTGTCAAACTCATACATATAAGTATTTAACATTTTATTTCTCACGGCAGTCTATAAAAACACATAAATTAAAACATTTTTTTTCTATAGCAGTTTTTAAAGAGTGCTTTGTTCAACTCGAAATAGTTGACTAAGTGACATTTTAACCGCAAGGGTAGATAAAATAATACTTTAACAGCAAGGGTAGATAAAGAACTTTAATTTTTATTTAAATAAAAACACATTATACATTTTGGCCATTCATATTATATATACAGTATGTCCCCGGATTGAGTTTACAAGAGGAAAAATATTTTTATTTTTGATTTTACGAAAAAATGCCAAGGGAAGAAAAATTTTTGCTTGAATTAAAACGCATGTTTCAGTTATTAAAACTTTTAATTAATGTAAGGATCTTTTATTATAACGTTTTTTCGTATATTGTCTTCTTAATAATACAGTTATTACATTGAATCTAACATGATTTTAGTTAGCTTTGAAATATTGACAAATGATTATTAATTCCAGAAAAAAATAGACACCCGGTAAAATTTTTGATAAAAGTAGTCTCTCCCGTGACAATGCTTGCACATTGCCTTGACCAGGATTCGAACCTGGGTTACTACGGCCACAACGTAGGGTCCTAACCACTAGACGATCACGGCTACCAGAGGACTTGTTTATAATATTATTGTTTACTTTTAAATACGTTAATAAATAGAGCATAACATTTCTTGTTATACAATTTATTCTTAGAAAAAAATATGTTAGTATATGTTTCAATATATATGGAAATTACATTGTGTTATATTTGCAAAATATCACAACATGCCTGCAGAAGTAATACCAATGACAGTTAAAAGTACTAAATCAAACGTACGTGTATTTGGCGACGATACTGCCGCCAACGATCGTGTCAATTGTCAATACACTCGTACGTTTGCCCATTCGCCTTCCCATTTGCCGCTACCCGGCTTGTGTCCAAATTTATAACTTGTGCTAGAATAAGTTACCTTTGTGACTTATATTTTAATATAAATCCTATTATTTCTGTAAACATTTTTTAAAATAGAAATAACCTCTCCCGTGACAATGTTTTGCACATTGCCGTGACCAGGATTCGAACCTGGGTTACTACGGCCACAACGTAGGGTCCTAACCACTAGACGATCACGGCTAACAGAGGACTTGTTTAAAACTGTATAACTTTTTAATTTCCATAATCAGTAGAACATGACAATCATTCACTATCCACATATAGACTAAGATAGAATTGACCGCAGCCTTGACTTTAGAAAACGAATTTGTATTAAAAAAAAAAATGTAGTACATAAAACCCTAACGTCTTTAATATAAATATAAAGTATATCATCACGGTATATATAAATTACTCATTACTGAGTGTACCAACCTGCCTTGTATACATATACATGGACACTCATTGCTAGCGTGGAGAATGCACTAATGCAGAACAGAGCTATTTAAAATTCAAAATAATTTTTGGTGGTCGAGATCGAACCAGGGTCTCCAGATTACAAATATATTTAAGTATTCAGAACTGCAAAGTGATCAAAAAGAAATGATGCAGTTGGCAATACAATTCTAGGGATCTTTGTATTCCACAATTTACATAACGCCAGATGAAAGCGGAAATATTATTTGACATGTCATTTTGACAACAAATACAAATAGGTTATGTCAGAGGTGAGGCAATAGAATTTTGAGTGTTTAAAATGCTTAAGACAACAACCATTTTAATAAAAAATTGTAAATATACCCAAATTTAAATTTTCAAATGTCCTTATCAACGACAGAAAATATTTTTTAGTATCAGTGTTACTAATTTGAAGTAATTTTTTGTTATTGCCAACTGAATCAGTTTTTTTACCTCGCTAGGGGCGGTATTGGATTCATGCTAAAATTCGCATATCCAGATTTTATTGAATAAGCACGATTTAAGGTCCCTAGAATCCAATTATAACATTTTTAAAATGATGTCTGTGTGTGTGTGTGTGGATGTGTATGTGTGTGTGTATGTGTTTGTGTATGTATGTCTGGATGTTGTAGATACGATTCCTCAAAAACTGTAAGACTTAAAAAATATTTAACTGCAGTTTCCTCAATCTAACATTCCTGAGAAGAGCTGAAAAGGTTTTGGTAACAATTGAACAACCGGAAGTAGTAGTTTCTTAGAAAAATTCTTCTAAATATAACTTTTGGGAGTTTTTTTTTTTTTATTAAATATTGAAGAACATAAAATTCTCCATCTAATACACTTAAAAATTTTATTATATCTTGTATAGATTTAGAGATAAAGACACTATAATTTGTAGAGTAAACTAATCGCAGAGGCTAAGGCACTAAGGAAACCAGTTGACAAATTCCAATGTTTATAACATACTTTGTAAATGACACATGTCATTGTCAAATATCAACAGTTTTAGTGACATTCTGATAGCTTTTTCTGGGAAGTATATTTAATCTTTCTTATTGTTTTATTAATTAAATATTTGAAATTATAGGCAAAATTGTGGTAAAATGCATATATCCATCAGAAATGCCGCCAATCTAGTTAATGAATTGAAAGAATCTTTGACATTTAGAAACTTCTTCATACAATGAAAAATAGATATAATTAGAATTATATGTGTGTAGAAGACACCTTAAATACAATAAAAAACAATATTTGAGTAAAGTTCTGTAATTTTTTGTTAAAAAACGACGGTTCGAAAGCGAAGTGCAATACAATATAGCCTAATATGGAAATGGCGAGAGGTCTTGTACTGGCCACAACTGATTTTTTTTATTACTTTGTAGAACATAACATAAGATCGTCGTGTAGTGAGTGAAATAATTTATAGAGTGGTTTGTTGGAAGAGACAGTGTCACATAAACATGTCTTTTTTCATACATACCCTTAGACAAACATGCTATGAAGAAAAATTACAATATTTACAACTTAAGACATGAAAAAAATGCTCTTTATAAAAATTGGTTTTTGTACTTTTATGCTTTCAAAACAGTATGTAAGAAATTTCATTTAAATACAATATTATTTTGCGCTATTTTATATTAAATTTATTGCTACCATACATAAGGTGTTGACAGATTTATTATTTAACAAACATTCAAATTATGTAAATTAGTTTTACAATATTGTCCTATATAAACATTTCCATATAAATATCTGTCCCCATATTTGGTTCGAATAATCCATAATTTAATTTGATAAATACGATTAATAAATAGTACAACTACTAAAGACAAGTAGCAAATAACGGTCAGTAACTTGTCCGTAATTTACTACAAATTAAACAGTTACTTATCTCCGAAAGAATTCGAACTATGCACTGCAGTCGCTTACGCCTTGCTCCATTTACTAGCGTAATTAGAAAGTTCAGATTGATATAATCACCAAGTCCTCTGGTAGCCGTGATCGTCTAGTGGTTAGGACCCTACGTTGTGGCCGTAGTAACCCAGGTTCGAATCCTGGTCACGGCAATGTGCAAACATTGTCACGGGAGAGGCTGGATTTTTGTTAAAAAAATATTTGAACAAAAATCATTTAGAAAACATGAATTAAATACATGTCATTTCAATGAAACATCTGATTTCTAAAAGAATAAATTGTCACGAGAGTCCTCTTTATTTAAATATGTTTGAAATAAACTGTTCTAGCATTTATGTTATGGAAGAATTACTATTTAACTAAATTTGACCTAAATGGTCCTTAAATACTCTTTGGGCTAATTGTTAAATTGATTTATCGTGACTTAAATAATATTATTTCTAATAATAATGGGAAAGTTTTTATTTAAAGTAAAGATATTTCCACATTATAACGTACCTTTAAATTATATTTCTAGCTAAATATAAATATTTAACAGTATAATAATAACACAAATTTATTAGTAAATTTGCGATTATTCTCAAAAATTGCCGTAATTTTTTCTCTGATAAACAATAGGGTCCTCCACCGTAGTAACAAATTAGAACAAGAGTCAGTTATATTAAAACTAGACCTTAAAATTGTATATTAAGGACTATCAAAGTTTAAAAATAGTTATTAGTTTCTAAAATAATCGAGTTTTTATTACCATTTCCTCATCTCTATATCTACGTCACACATTTATTCTATTCCAAATTCTTACTACTTTCAAACCTTTTGTTTTCGCCTTTTTGAAATACGGAATCCATTTGCAAGTATATAAATGCAGAAAATAACAACAATAAAACAACAGAAATAAACCAAATAATACTAGTTGAAATTTATGATGCCATGACAGATTACAATCGTTAGTATGAAAGTAAAAGATATGTTGAATGACAGGCTACCAGTGGTAATCAAATCTTGGACTATAATAAATATACGTAGTATTTTTGTTAATTATGACATTAAATTACTTATTATCCACCCATATTTCCAATTATTGACATATTTTACATATTTTAACATATTTATACATTTTATAAATAAATAAAATAAATATATCATCACGGCATATTACCCATTTCTGGGTGTGCCAGTATCTACAACACATGTAGACATCGGTAATGATGACGATATATTTTACCGTGTGGGCGCTTACCAGGCGTCACCTCATGGGCACTCATAGCTGGTGTGGAGAGTACACCACAGGGGTCACTTTTGTGCCATTTAAAATTGGAAATATTTGGCGTCAGTCGGGATCGAACCCGGTTCGCGACCAGACACTCAGGCACGCGGCCACGAGACCCCATATTTTATAAGTGCTGAAAAAAGTAAAATTATTAACGAAATCCACTGTTTGAGAACAAAATCATCTCTATATCTACGTCACAGAATACGAAAAAAATTATTACGGCTTACCGAATAACAATAAAGACTTTCTAAAATTACATATTACTTTCAGTTTAGATGAAGTTTTGTTAAAAAATATTAAAGAAATATAGTGGAGGACCCTATTGATGTCAATTCTTTTCAAACTTTATTTGTATTGTTAGTAAAGCTATGAATTATTTTGTTTGACATTAAAACAACAACATATTTCAGAAAATATATCTTGCTATGTAGGACAAGAACCACAAAATATCTATGATATTAAAAAAAAAAATACCGATAATAACGTTAGTTATTATTTATATTATATATGCGCAAAATAAAATAAAATTGTAGCGACTAGGCCGACTAATATGGATTAGGGCTCGTAATAACGTTATAAGCAAGTCTTCTGATAGCCGTGATCGTCTAGTGGTTAGGACCCTACGTTGTGGCCGTAGTAACCCAGGTTCGAATCCTGGTCACGGCAATGTGCAAGCATTGTCACGGGAGAGGTTATTTTTAAATTCTGTCTATATTATGATTAAAATGTTAACTCTGGTTCTATATTCTTAAAATTGTACTACCTACTTCAAAAAAATCTCTTTCTCAATCAAAAATTTATCCTTACTTTTTGATCATACCTCGTCTAGTGAAAGAGTTAATGTATATTTTTATGTAGTGTAGTAATCATGGTATACTAAAATTGAATTTAATAAACTTGTTTAATTTCTTATTGTTTCGTTACAATTTACATTATTACATTTTTGGTTATTTGTGTCACTGTCACCAACTTACCGACTTCTCTGTTTCCAACATTGTGGATCAAATGCACTAAATTTATTATTTTAAAATAAAATGTCATTCAATATTCCACCATTTTTACCACCCGCTACCCTTGGTAAGGGAGGTATAGGGATCGTGCTAAAAATCACATATCGAGATTTTAGTAAATGACCACGTTTTAAGGTCCCTAGAATCCATTTTTAACATTTTCACGATGATGTCTGTATGTGTGTGTTAGTGTATGTGTAGGAATTTTGTCTTCGCTCTAACTCAAATACTATCATTCATAAAATTCTGAAACCTTGTATTTCTACCCTATTCTAATACGAAAAGAAGCCATTAGATTTTGGTGTAAATCGGACACACAGAAATGGCACTTTACTTGAAGCTCATAATGGTTTTTCATAAAAAAATTACCATTAAATGCCATTTTTTTGCATTTTGTCTTTATGGAAATGATAGATTATTGAATTTTGTACAGATATGCATTAATAATTTTTCTATATATTTCACAGATAAATTTAAAAATCATTTTTCTTTTTTTAATCCCGAAGCCTAAGATAAACATAATTCCTTTGTTACACAGTTTATTTTGCAAATGAATATAATTGACAGGTAAACGTCATTGTCAAAAAACTAATCACTTCAAATTAATAATAGTGACATATTAAATAATAAAGAAAATCGTAAATAAAGCAATGGTTATATGCAATGGAACATAATATAGTTTGAAGCATTACCAAATACGTAGGTATTTATTTAAATTAATAAAAATTAAATAGCGGGAGGTTTTTTTGTTGGCCACACCAGATTTTTTCTTATTGTTATTAAGCGAGAGAGTGTTTGAGAAACTATACTTTTTAAAATTATAAATATAGTTTCTTAAGAAAAATAGGCCCTATTTTTAAAGCATTTCCGGTCACTTATCTAGTGGAGTCCTGGAAAATTGACGTTCCGGATTCCTGACGTTGTTTAAGCGACGCGAAACAACACATTTCAATGCATGAGTACAAAAAAAAATGTTTCAATATTTTAATATTGAAATTTTCATTTCTCTGCTTTCATTTTCAAGTTTTATTTATTCTACCTACTCGAAAGAGTAGGCAGGCTAGCCCGTGGATAATTCACGTTCCCGAGACGCATTCAAGGCCTTTGTATTGTCCTGCTGCCGTTGTCCTTGTCGCAGGAAATACCGTCCCGAGCAGTAAACAGCCAGAAAGCCACAACGTATGCAACACCACACGTTGAATACTTAAAGGAATGAGAAAGTATTGTCAACCAAACCGTAAGACGAAAAAAAGAAATGTGGGAGGCAGTGGAAAAGACGATTACCTACTGAAAAGATGTTTACTAGAAAATGGGATAGATTATTCATAAAAAGAAAATAATGGGGCCATACCAATATATATATATATATATTGATTTTTAATCGCAGTCATGAATTCAGTCGTCAGTTAACCATAACTCGACAAATCAAAATAAAAATTGCAAAATCACCCGGTGTAGATGAGATATATCCCGAAATGATTAAGTATATGGAAGAAGAAGGGAAGCGAGAATTATTAAACATATTCAATCTGTGCTATGAACAAAAAGAAATACCCGAAGAATGGAAAACTGGAATTATTTTGCCTATCTACAAAAGTGGGGACACAAGAGAATGTTCAAATTATAGAGGAATAACACTACTAAGTGTAGCATTTAAACTATACGAAAGAATACTAGAGACCAAATTAAGAAAGCAAGTGGAAGTTCAGCTATCAGACGTGCAAAGTGGCTTTAGGCCGCATCATAGCGTACAAGACCATACATTCACAGTGCAACAGATAATAGAGAAGAAATTAGCAAAAAATAAAAATGTGTATGTTTGCTACATTGATTTGAGAAAAGCATTCGATACCGTAGACAGACTTAAAATTTGGGAAAGTCTCAAGAATATGAAAGTTGAAGAGGAATTAATATTAACAATCCAAAGTCCATATAAAGAGACAAACAATCAAATAAGAACCTGCAACAGATTGTCAGAAAAGTTCCTAACCACGGTGGGGGTAAGACAAGGCAGCGCCCTGAGCCCATTACTCTTCATCTGCGCAATGGACAGCGCTATTAAAAAATGTTCACTAAAAATGGAAAAATTTATGATAGGCTATAGAAAACTCCAGCCAATATTTGTAGAGAGTTGTGCATTTGCAGACGACGTTATCCTATTTGCTAACTCAGAGAAGAGTTTACAGAAAAACATCGATGCATGGACAGAAGTATTAGCAGAACAGAAGTTATTGCTGAACACAGATAAAACAAAAACCATGATTATTAGTAACGAGGAAGAAGAAGTACGGTGTACTGCTGGAAAGGATAACATTGAACAAGTAGACACCTATAAATACTTAGGTAGTACAATTAACAGTAGAGGAAACCTGAACGACGAACTAAACAAAAGAATACAAGCAGCAAATAGGGTATTCTACGCACTACAAAAGAAATTTTTAGACCACAAAGAAATAACAAAAAAGACCAAAATATCAGTATACAAATCGATATATCTACCTGTATTGTTATACGGCGCAGAGAATTGGGTATTAACGGAAAGACAAAAAGGAAGAATCCAAGCGGCTGAAATGAAATTCCTAAGGAGAGTGCTAGGAGTAAGAAAAATTGAAAAAAGGAGGAACAAGGACATAAGAAAAGAACTGGAGGTTAACTCAGCTGAGAAAATAATAGAGGAAAGAAAACTCCAATGGTTTGGACATCTTGTAAGAATGGAAGAAGGAAGACAAGTCAAAACCGTATGGGAAACCAAGGCACAGGGTAAAAATAGAAGAGGCAGGCCAAGACAAACATGGAACAACACGGTGAAACAAATCCTTTCAGAAGCGGGAGAAGATTGGAACTCAGCTAAAGAAAGAGCCAAAGACAGGAAAGTTTGGAAAACCTTTGTACAAGGTAAAGGATCCAAAGCAGCAGAATAACCTCTACACCTAACGGTAGAAGAGGACCGGATTATGTATGTATGTATGATTTTTAATATAATTAAAAAAAATACATAATACGTCATGGGTTTGTACACACATACAATGATAGTCACGCACACATGTACTCGTGCACGTACTGTACATGAATGTCAGCGCAGAGTTGTCACATTTTTCGAACATAACCAACATTTTCAAAGTAAATATCTTTGCAACAAGTTGTTTTTGTTTAACGAAATGTTCTAATAAATATAAATAAATACAAATTATGTGTGATTTAGATATTATCATGGTTGTATAATATTGTTCTGTGCCGTCTTCCGAGAACATCTCGTTGAGAAGCAAAAATAAATTTTTTGTTCGTATTCCTAAACCTCGAGATCTAAGGAAAAGATGGTATAATGCAATAAATACTCCAAAAATTTTGAAGGGTAGTCTTGCTTATGTTTGTGACGATCATTTCAACGTAAGTAGAACTTAATAAAAAAAACAATTTTCGTTGATATAAATTTGTTTATTTTATTCAATAGCTTGAAGAAGATGCCGAAAATTAATTTTCTGCAAATTATTTGAATTCGCTTCTTCAAAATTAATTTCCATAATCAAATTATTTAATAAACAATAAAAACAAAAGCACGAGTACAAAATAACTTGCTGTCACGTTTGCTTTCAAGTCAAATAACATAAACGTCAAACGTAGTTTCATTTTTATTCGATAGGAGGGACTACGGTCACGGTCGCACACCCGTGACGTCATTTGAAATTTAATATAAACTTTAAAAAATTATTTCTGTAAAACTAGAAACTTATGTGACATAAAATATATATTTTTATAAGTGGTTTTAAGTATATTTTCAGAAAAAAAATAAATTGGAAAATGTGGTATGACCCCATTGTTAACTTATAGTATAGTACAATTCTGTAATTTCTGTAACGCTATAGAAATGTAAAAAAAAAAAAACAAATCGTAACAATTTTTGTTTACTGATACGTTTATTATCGTTTGACTTTAAAAAATGATGCGCTTTTGTTGAGAATTACAGATCTACCGTGATATAGAAAATCACAGAATCGCACCGTTAGATTATTTTTCATTTTTGTGAAAAAATTGTAAGTCCATAGAACCAGAATTAACATTTAAAATAACCTCTCCCGTGTCAATGTCTGCACATTGCCGTGACCAGGATTCGAACCTGGGTTACTACGGCCACAACGTAGGGTCCTAACCACTGGACGATCACGGCTATCAGAGGACTTACTCACTATCTGTATATCTGTATTTATAACGTTCTAATTTTAGTCAACAACTCGCCATTTGATAAAATTGAATAACTTAAGATCATTCTTACTATCTCCGGTTAATATTCCTTATTAGTAAACAAAACCTTTACAAAATAAACTATCCAAGAGTTCTTAGGACCTCTAGCATGGTTCACATGCTGAGTAATCCTAACGTACTCTCAAATAAAAGGGTTCTTAGAACCTCTGGCATGGTTTACATGTTGAGTAATCCTACTTTCCCCTTACCTCTTTAATACGACTTCGCGAAAATTTTACTGAAGATGAGAACTTTGTTCTCGAAATACGTATCTCGCGTATTTTTACCTCTCGCTAAGAGTGGTATTGGATTCATGCTAAAATTTGCATATCCAGATTTTATTGAATAAGCACGATTTAAGGTTCCTAGAATCCGATTATAACATTTTTAAAATGATGTCTCTGTGTGTGTATGTGTGTGTGTGGATGTGTGTAGGGATGTGTGTATGTGTGTCTGGATGTTGGAGGGACGATTCCTCAAAAACTATAAGACTTAAAAAATATTTAACTGCAGTTTCCTTACCGGAAGTAGTAGTTTCTTAGAAAAATTCTTCTAAATATATTTTTTTGGAAATTTTTGTTATGACAAATATTGAAGATCAAAATTCTCCATCTAATACAATTAAAAATTTTATTATATCTTGTATAGATTTAGAGATAAAGACATTATAATATATATAATATTCTAATCGCAGAGGCTAAACCACTTGACAAATTCAAATGTTTATAAAATAGTTTGTAAATGACATAATGTCAGTGTCAAAAATCAATAGTATTAGTGACATTCTGATAGTTTTTTCTGGGAAGTATATTTAATCTTCCTTATTGTTTTAATAATTAAATATTTGAATTATAGGTAAAATGCATATATCCATCAGAAATACCGCCAATCTGATTAATGAATTGGAAGAATCTCTGAAATTTAGGAATTTCCTCATTCAATGAAAAATAGATATAATTAGAATTATATATAAAAACCATATTTGGGTAAAGTTCTGTGATATATTGTTATAAAACGACGGTTCGATAGCGAAATGCAATACAATACTTATATAGCCTAATATGTAAATAGCGAGAGGTCTTGTGCTGGCCACAACAAATTTTTTCATTTAATTTTAAGGTTAGGGGTAATTTTTAATTTTGTTATTAAAATAATTACTTTTTTTGAAACAAATAAAAATTTAATGCTATTTTTTAATCAAACCTTGTGTATGATGAATGAGTTTTGTTTATGAATAAATGATATTTCTTGTAGCTTTTGTTTCATATATAAAACATCCAATTGTGATTAATTAAAATAAAAAAATGCACGTCCAATTCTCGTTATTTTAACGCTTTAAATGCATTTTAAATTCTACTTGACAATAATATCCACAGTTCCGGTTTTCACGTAATTAAAAAGTTTAGGCTTGGTGCTTGCTCCTCTTGACGCGTGAAACAATAATGAAATTTAAAACAATTCTGCTGGAAGTTATGATGTTTTTTGCGGTGTTTTTAACAAATGAAAGAGTTGATAAAAGTTTCGTTTTTTGTTGGGGTTGGGCAGGACGAATGTAAACAGTCTGCTGGAATATGAAAACGTGCGGCTACGTGGATAGCGCCTGCAGTGTTGGGAATGACATTTGAAATATATTTTAATTAATATAACTAGTTGGTTCTCCATAACTTCGTCACAGCGGTTCCATTTCGCGTTGATAATTTATCAGCCGATGACGTATGTCTGCCACTTTGGAATTTCGAAAACCAGGAGGCGTATTTGCAAACTGTACTATTTTAGACACTATGGCTGGTACTATAAGCCTAGCTTTAAAACGCTGTTTTGAAAAATTTCAATATTTATTTTGTATTTTATATTCCGTAACAGGGGGAGGGAGGGAAGATTTTGTTTACCTCTTTGTTCTCTTACCCCAACAATGACACTGTTTCTTCTAACTTTATCTCACTGGTGGACGCTTGCTGGTGTGTCCACCACTGTACTGCGACGGAACACCCTTACGCTCACACTATCACTAAACACTTGATGATAATAGATGATGAACACATCTTAAATGGATGACACACACAATATTTGAAGCTACTAAACTTTTATTTACATAATTACATTAATACTAAATCATTATTATTATTAATTACACTAAACTACTAAAACAAAACTATACTCTTACAGTTACATTGTAATCTAATTATGAGTACTGGCGGAAAACGTCCAAAAACTAAACACAGACTACATGTCTGACCTGTCTGAGTCCTTAATCTCGACTGCTTTAAAACAAAGGGTTATCTCTTCAACAGGCATATCTGATGAAGGGTGCGAGAGTGTAGCATCCATAGCAAAATAACAAGATTTCACGTAGTCTAGGCAATAACTTATATAGTTAATTGTCAAAACAATAAATGTCTATGCTGTTGACATCTAGACTAAACAGAGATATAGGAAAAATGATTATTATTTCTAAACAGAATTTTGACTTACAAAGATAACAGAATTAAAATGTAGTTATTGAAACTATAATTTAGAAGTTTATAATAAAATTCATTACTTGTTATTTCACTATTCTCACCTTGTTACAATTCAAAGACAATATTTTTTCAAAATAAAACGATTCTCCCTGAAAACAACGCGCCGGGACACATCGTCTTGTCTGTCATTTTTGACGGAACAAAAAATCACCGTGTCGGTACATCAACCGTACTCGTCTGACCTTGTGCCATGTGACTTTCTTTTATTCCCAAAATTTAAATTTGCGTTAAAAGGAACCTATTTCGAATCCGAGATGCAGTTATAGAAAAATCAGCAAAGGTATGAACAATCTAAGAAAAAGGCCTGCAGGATTTGCTTTCAGCAATGGAATATTCGCCTGGGGTGGGGTAGGGTTCGGGGAGGAGAGTACATTGAGCGTGGCAATATTTGTTTTGCGTAATTTGTTGAATAGTCAATCTTCTACACAGAAAAAAAGAATTGAAATTTTGTCTAATTATATTTAAATATTATTTTATAGGCAATATGTCTAATAATTTAGTATAATTTACAAATCTTACTTTAAAATTTAAACTAATCCGAAATAGATAATAAATATTTTGTAAAAACTCGCTAATTTTAATATGCGAATGGTTACTTTAATTACATATTTTATTTAATTTTACTATATTTTGGCTTCATTATTTTTACCTCCCGCTACCCTTGGTAAGGGAGGTATAGGGATCGTGCTAAAAATCACATATCGAGATTTTAGTAAATGACCACGTTTTAAGGTCCCTAGAATCGAATTTTAACATTTTCACGATGATGTATGTGTGTGTATATGTAGGGATTTTGTCTTCGCTCTAACTCAAATACTATCATTCAGAAAATTCTGAAACCTTGTATTTCTATCCTATTCTAATATGAATAGAAGCCATTGGATTTTGGTGTAAATCGGACAACCGGAAATGACATTTTACCTGAAGTTCATAATGGTTTTTCTTCAAAAAATACCATTAAATGCCATTTTTTCGCATTTTGTCGTTATGAAAATTAAAGATTATTGAATTTTCTACAGGAATACATTAATACAGATAAATTTAAAAATAAGTCCCGAAGCCTAAGAAAAACACAATTCCTTTGTTACACAGTTCATATATCAAATTAATGTAACTGACAGTAAATGTCACTGGCAAAAAACTAATCACTTCAAATTAATAATAGTGACATTTTAAAAATAAAATCGTAAATAAATCAATAGTTTTATGCAATGGAACAGTTTGCAGCGTTAATAAATACGTAAGTATGTATTTAAATTAATAAAAATGGATATGAATATGTGGCGAAGGATGATTGTTGCGTAATTATTATTGTGGTCCGGATGCGGTTATTCGCTACCGAAAATCGGTCACTTTAATATGTTCTTATGTATGAATGCTATGATGATTGTGGACAAGGCGAAAGAAGAATGTTGATAAAGAGTGAAGTGAGTCAGCTGAGCTTTTAGTCTTATCCCTTTTCTTATTGTTACTATTGTTTCCGGGTTTTTGCTAACCCACTCAGTGGGAAACGCGTAATTTTATGTATTTATGTATGTAAAGATTAAATAGCGGGAGGTTTTGTGTTGGCCACATCAGATTTTTGTCCTACAATTTATCTAATAAAGTAAGTAATTAAATAGAAAATTTAAATACATACATAGTTAATTTCTTTATTTATATTTAGTTCAATACTTCTTACGATATAAATGTAATCATTAAATCTAATTTTGTATTTAAATTTACTATAATTTATTACAAATTTAGAAAATTTAACTAAGGTCCAATCTTACCATCTATATTTAAATTTTTACTATTAGTTAAATAATCAAAACCGAAACTAAATGAACTGTCAAATGACAAATTTAAAATTGCTGCCAATAATCCGATAATATTGTTTATTTAACTAATAGTTAAAATTTTAACCAGAGAGATGGTAAGTTTGGACCTTGGATCAACTTAGATATTTTAATGAAACCTATTAGTAGGCTGAAAAATAAGGAATTTATTTAGTTATTTAACTACAATTTAGATGTTTTTTTTTTTCTGTGTAAGATCCATCCTGTACCTCATTTTTGAATCCATTTCTAACTGCAAGTATCTTTTGCAAACGCGTTGCGTTTTACGCATCTTGTTTGTGCATATTCAAAGTTGTGTTTCCTCCTCGTCGCAAGCCTTCACATCCGTTACTGAGGAAACCACGTCTGCGTCCGTCCCCCAGGCACCGCACCCCCGCCCCGGCCCGCGGCTAACAAAGAACATTGAAAAATATCTCCGCTAAAATATGACACGGGCGAAACGTGCCCAGAATGTATATATCATTACCAAACCAGACGCACAATACGTACCCACGCATATTGTCCAGTTAAACAGACACTGTTTCAGAATACAAGGTTTAGGGCAGACAATTTTTATAACATATTGCGAGGATCATTTGAAAAGTTCTCTTGCTAACAATGAGATTGAGAACTACAGTCCGGGACACGAAAGATGAACTACGGAAAATATATTAACACAAATCACTGTCTAATATATGCGCTCCGTTTAAATCCACACGAAATACAATTAATTTACTTTCCGCATACCTAATATAACATATTACAGTTGCCCAAATAAGTTTTAAAGCTACGCAGCCTTTCTTATATTGGCAGTTGATCTGTGCAATTGGTGTTCGTATCAGTTCCTGTCTTGTTTACACTCGGATCAGGAGTGGGATCACGTAACTGTGAAAACGATATTGCGACTGTCGACAAGTGAAAATGTGATCACGTAAATAATGAAAACCGAAAACGATATCGTTTTAGACTGAAAAAACTGTGAATTCTAGTCGACACTCTCAAAGCATGTGAAAACGATAGTCGTTTCTTACGTCTCTTTTTATTTTATACATTTGGCTATAGGTATATCCTTTTCTTATTTACTTGCACTTATGTAAAAGAATGTAGTGAGTAGTGAGTTGAATTTGATGTTTTGGAAAGAATGAAAGAAATATCATTATAAATTATTTAAAAATAAATTAATATTTTAAATTTGAAAGGTATTTTTTATTATTTTATTTAGTAAGGCGAAAATGAAATAATTGTAATAAAATACGATAATTATAAAATGAATATTGATTACAAGAATGAATCTAAGAAAAAAATTTATGAATATTTTAATAAGCATGTTGCGAAGAACCAAATGCTTATGATTTACTATATATTTTTACTCTTTTGAAAGCTATGATAGAAAATTGAAATCTTGGTGATTAGATATTTTCTTATTTCTATTGAAATTTCCCTGATTTACTATTAAAATTTAGTGATAGAACTACCCAAAAGAAATATTTTCGGGCAATATTGATATTCCAATAACTGCAAAAGTGTTGATTACAACAAAGCATATTTTGATTGATTACAACAATAAATCCAAGAAAGAAAATTTTATTAATATTTTAATAATATTGTATTCTGCGAAGCAACAAATGTAACGATTCTAGCTTGTGTTTTGTGATTAATATTATGTAGTTTTTACATAATTTTAATAAAATTTGTGAATTGATCATTTTCTGCAGCCCGTCGAAGGTTGTGCGCCGTTATTAAAATGTGGCCCATACTTTATTTACTTGAAATACAAGACTTAATAAAAACTACATTACTTTAAAATAACAATCTTTTATACTTGCAGTCTTAAAAGGTCTCTTGAAGTTTTAATTATATATTTAGAAATATTTTTGTTTACTTCATAAATTTTTCTTCTGGAATATCAAAAGGAACAAAATTTACATGGCATCTGTAACTAATTGATAATTTAACTTGTATCCTTCTTCAATTCTTACAGCATTGCTATTATGAACGAAATAAAAACGAAGGGCGAGAATAATACTTTTTGACATTAGATTAAAAATTTGAATGACATTCATGTAAATTATCTGTCAAAACTACTATTTAATACAAAAACAGTAGTCTGTAAACGATATCGTTTTTACAAAACGTAGTCACTTTACGGAAATAACCGAAGTTGAAAACGTAGTGAGTGACTAATTTTACGTGATCGTTAAGGAAACGAATGTCGTTTTCATTTCTCGATAATCGCAATATCGTTTTCACTTTTACGTGATCCCACTCCATAACTGTAGATAATAATAATAATAATAATAAGAATAGTAATAATAATAATAATAATAATAATAATAATAATAATAATAATAATGATAATAATAATCTTTTTTACCCAACAGTAATCCATTTACAGGGCATTAAATTAGAAATACATACATATTCACAGAATAATACAAATAAATTAATTATGATTTCAAATGAAACAAGCATAATAATTATTAATTTAAACAAAAATATCTTCGAAATGTTTATCAGCATTGCGGCACATCACATGAATGGGAGACCTTAGTAAAACGTCTGTGTGAGGTGTAGGGAGAAAAAAGTCCTAGAATGCTTGAGCCTGGATGATAACCTAGGACCATAAAATGAAATTTGGGACAGTAGAAAAGGACAATCAACTTTATTATGAATTAACATCCAAAGAAATTTCGCATTGGACACCTCTCTCCTGTGGGATAACGAAGTCTTCTTGATTCGTTCCTCGTTCTGGATAAATATTATCAAGCTTATATGAAAGAAATTTCAGAAACCTTCTATGAATTCGATCAAGAGATAAGCATTGATAGGCATAATGTGGATACCAAACCAAAGTGGCATATTCAAGCTTACTAATGACGTAGGCAAAGTATAAAGACTTTAGTAGCGAAATGTCGTGGAACATTTTAGATATTCGCATTATGAAGACAAGAATTTTACAAGCAGATTTGCAAACGTTATTTATTTGTTCAGTAAATATGAAGTTTGGGGTAAGGATAACCCCCAGGTCCATGAATGAAGTTTTGCGTTCAAGAGTAACATTTAGAATTTGGTATTGGAAGTTAATAGATGTTAAACTACGCGTAAAAGACATCATACAGCATTTGTTAACATTTACCTGTAATTTATGTTTAGCAGACCACAGAATTAGTTTGTCAATATTATTTTGTAGGTTACATGCGTCATCAAGTGAGGATATACAATTATATATTTTAATGTCATCAGCGTAAGTTGGTGCAGGGCAGGTAAAAGATTGAATAAGTTCATCAATGAATAAGACGAATAGTAAAGGTCCTAAATTAGATCCCTGAGGAACTCCTGAAGTAGCTACAAATTTGAATGACGAGAAACCATTATAAAGTACATAACACGTACGGTTACGTAAATATGTACTTAAAAGATTAATTAAGTTTGGAGATGAAGATTGGAGATAAATGAGTTACAAGCACTAAGTTACTGTAATATTATTTGTCGACGTCCCTCAGGTCAAAATTGGTGACCCGCACTATACGAGTACAATACAACTGTTCCACAGATTTTCCCGTTCTTAGGAGCTTCTCAAAATTCAGCTGTCCAGTTTTTGACAGTAGTATGTTAAGGTATACACTATTACCCAACATAATTTGCATTTTATTTTAATATTATTTGATATCGTAAAACGGGGTTACACTATTTTTGACTTAATTTTTTTTTATTTTTTACCTTCCATCATCTTTAGATAGGTTAATAAATGTGTCTTTGGTAAAAAAAATTCGGTGGTGACATTTAATCAATAAGCACGTTTTAAGGTCCCTAGGTTACTAGTTTTACAATGATGTCTGTATGTGTGTGTGTGTGTGTGTCACAAATTTCTCCGACGATAACTCCAATACTATACAATTCTAAAAAATATAATAAATTTTGGAATTTGTAGAAAATACATAGAATTGACGAAAGGTACTTCGCTGGCTATGTCAGATTTTTTATTACTTGTAGCTATTATAAAGGTAAAGGTATATGAAATTGTTGTGATTACACTTTGAAACCAATTTATTAAGTCATTTTTTTAAATGACTATTTCACTCATACATTTATAAACCAATCCAAATTCAGGATTCTACCTAGTTACCAAGTTTCATTTTGACAAAACAATCTCACAAAAAAATTTTCGCTCCCTTTAAGCCAATAAGATGCTGTAATTTTGCAAGTAAGTGAGTTTTGATAAGTGAAAATTTTTTGACGTTTTAAGCGTTTTAAGAGTGCCTAGGAAATATTGTTTATATACCTGTCAAAGTCCTGTCCGCTTATTTTTAATTTTGAAATAGTCATCCGAATACCATTCGTGGTTAAATTTTATCCTGGCAAAATTTTCAGATTGTTACTCGAGCCTTTTGCTAATTTATCTCATGACATTGATCAAAAATCACTCGCTTGACAGCTCGTGATTTTTTTATCAATGTCACTCAATAAATTGCTAGGCAACCGGCTCTCGTAACAATATGAAAATTTTTCCGGCAAAAATTTACAACTTATGATATTATAAGTGCGTTCGACAAATGAGTTCTGTTCACTCTTTTCACTCTGTACCCTCCTAGCACCGTTCGGTAATTACAGAGAGTGAGAAGCGTCTTAAAATGGAGCGTTCGGCAAATGCAGAATGGAGTCAAGTGGAGTGAAAAGTGTTAACTCCATAAGTCCAACCTCGATATGCAAGCATACATGGAGTTTTTTTTGTTTTATTTGACATCTGTCAGATCATTTTGTATTTTTATGTTGAAATATTTTATTATACACAATTATTTTATATTTATAATATTGTTTTGTAATATAACAAGGCACAGTATGTCGGAACGATAAGAATTCTGTACCATATCTAATATATACTTTCTTCAGAATTATTAAAGAATAATACCAAACTGAATAACTTCTGTATAGTTCATTATTTATTTTTTTTTAGCAGTGCAGTATATCAGATTGTCAAAAACGGAGGTTATTATATTCGTGCACCAAAATTTTAACTCTACTCGTTCGGTTAATCACAAATAAATGAGTGTACCTTCTTCCCTCGATCTACTCCAACTCCAGCTCTACTCCCACTCCACTCCAACACTGCTCCGTAAATACTCCAACTCCGTACGATTTACCGAACGCACCTTATATATGAATATTCTTTGCACCGTTTGTTGTTTTAACCAGTAAACTGTTGCTGGATCCAAAGAAAAACTACATTGGAAGATTTTAAGAAGTTGAAGGAAAGAATGATGAAGTACATTATTGTGGGAGGAAACTAATTTGAATATATTCAAAATAAAATTCAAAAAAAATTGAATCACTTGTGTTGATAATCAGATTTTTGAATATGGGCTTCAAACAGTTTTATATCGCATACATCGATATTTATCCGAAAGCAGATAACATTAATAAAATGACATAGTAGATAGACAGTTTCAAATTGCATCTATGTAATTTATTCCGCAAAATAGCAAATATGATTTCATTGATCAAAATACCAATCAAGCACATAATAAAACAATTTGACATGCAATATCTATTAACAGTGAAACAAACAGCCGTCCAAATCATGTAAAGAAAAAACGAAATAATTTGCCGATGTCTGCAACGCATTATTGACAATTGCACATCGCGAGGCCAGTATCCACATGATTCATGATGACACTTGACGACGCGGGCAAACAACGATCTGCGTTATCGACTGGGGCGTTTTTGCGAATTAACCTATATTTTTCGCGCATCTGTCACTGACATGACCTATGAGCTGGTGGCTGTTAGCTGCCATGCCACTCAAAAGGCCTTGTAACATTTCAAGTATTGTGATTTAAGAGCACTCATAAGTGATGCATCGAGCCATCTCTTCCCCAGTCGAACGTCGTAATTAATATGGCGGTGAAAGTGAGATGTTAAGGAAGAAAAAGAAAGGGAAAAGGAGGGCGAATGACGCCATTTTTCGGCATTTTCTTTGTTGGGCCGAAACAAAAAGAGTAACGATGTTATTTAGCACACAGAAAAAAATAATTAGATATAGTAATTGTACTAAAATTAACTAAACAAATTCCTTATCTAAGTTGATTTAGTTAAATTTTCTAAATTTGTAAAATTAAATTAGATGAAATGACTACATTTATATCGTAATAAGTATTGAACTAAATATAAATCATGAAATTACCTAGTGAAATTTTAAAATTTTCTATTTAATTTATCTTATTCATTTGATAAATTACCAAAAATCGTAGAAAAAAATCTGTTGTGGCCAGCACAAGACCTCTCGCCATTTCCATATTAGACTATATAAGTATTGTATTGCACTTTGCTATCGAACCGTCGTTTTATAACAAAATATTACAGGACTTTACCCAAATATTGTTTTTTATTGTATTTAACATGTCTTGTGCACACATATAATTCTAATTATATCTATTTTTCATTGTATGAGGGAGTTGTCACAAATTCTTCCAATTCATTAACCAGATTGGCGGTATTTCTGATGGATAATATGTATATTACCTATAATTTCAAATATTTAATTAATAAAACAATAAGAAAGATTAAATGTACTTTCCAGAAAATGCTATCAAAATGTCACTAAAACTGTAGATTTTTGACACTGAAATCTGTCATTTACAAATTATATTATAAACATTTGACTTTGTCAACTGGTTTCCTTAGTGTAGTTTCGCCTACTCGACTTGTTATATCCCGATATTCTATATATTATAGCGTCTTTATCTCTAATTTTATAGAAGATATAATAAAAAATTTAAATGTATCAGGTGTAGAATTTTGTTCTTCAAAATTAGTAATATCAAAAATTTTCAAAAATTAATATTTGGAAGAATTTCTTTTAAAAACTACTACTTCCGGTTGTTCAATTGTTACTAAAACCTTTTCAGCTCTTCCCAGGAATGTCAGATTGAGAAATCCATAGTTAAACAGTTCTTAAGTCTTATAGTTTTTGAGGAATCGTGGCTACAACATCCAGACATACACACATACACACATACACACATACACACATACACACATCCACACACACACACAGACATCATTTTAAAAATGTTAAAAACGGATTATAGGGACCTTAAATCGTGCTTATTCACAAAAATCTGGGTATGCGAATTTTAGCATGAATTCAATACCTCTCTTAGCGAAAGGTAAAAAGAGTCAAGCAAAAATAAAGTAAAATTAAATCAAATAAGTAAATAAAGTGACATCTTTAAATTGACGATTTTTTTACAAAATATTTTTTGTTCAATTTTGACGTTTTAAACTGTTATTATAAACTACATAGCAACAACTATAAGTATCATTTTATTCACAAGTGAATTAATAGTTACTTTCGTAACGCACGACGCGCAGCGGAGTGCAAGTTAATACACACGAGCTAAGATATTTGTATTTCATACAAGTTATGAACATTATTTTTTAAACGAGCTTAAATAAATTTTACTTTTTTTACAAAACTGAAATTTAGGTTCAAACGTACGGACAGCTGACAAATGAATAATGTATACATATAGCCAGAAAATAATGATATAGTAACCTAGCAACCGTGTCAACTATTACGATATAAAATATATCGTAACACTAATGTCATAAGTTCCACTTTCAGTGTTAGGATACTACGTTGATATGTCATACTTATCACAATGGTCGTCTAAAAAATTATTTTAATTACTGTCCCAAATTTTTTAACTCACTCTTCAACAAATAATGCATTTAAAATAACATCAGGCACGAAAATAACAGTAACCGCAGTATTTATTAGATATTATCAGCCATTTTCATTATTTTTCACTACACAAATGACAGACAATAATGCTTTTTAAATACATGACTTGACGTCTATCATCGACGATTGCCATGCACAGCCTACTAACTGATTAGTTTTTTATTTTGTTAAAATTAAATATTATAATGGTTTTTATTATTATTTCGTCAAAATTGAATAAAATATTGTATAAACCATGCGAGCTAAGAATGTTTATTCACTCGAAGAATTTGACTCACTCGCCCTTACGGGCTCGCAAGCTAAACTTTCTTCTCATGAATAAACATTATCTTAGCTCACTCGGTGTATAAATATCTATTATCTATTTCAGATTAGTTTAAATGCTAAAGTAAAATTTGTAATTTATACTAAATTATTAGACATGTCTAATAAAATAATATCTAATTATAATAAGACAAAATTTCAACTTTTATTGCCTTTGGTCAAAAATTTTTGGGTCCCTAGAGAAGGATATTTCTAGTTTTCCTATCATGTCTGTATGTGGGTGTGTGTGTGTATCTATATATATGTGACAATTTCTCCGACGATAACTCCAATACTACAATTCTAAAAATTAAAATTCTTTCGTATTCCTCTTTTCTACATCCATATGAAGAGCTAATTAGATTTTGTTTATAATTGGTGAACCGGAAGTTCCCTTATTAATTGAAGTTCTTAACAGTTTTTCTTAAAAAAACGCAGTTAAATATCATTTTTTGACATTTTATGTGATTATCAATATGAAAGAATTTCTTATTGTCTCTATATGATTTGATTATACATTTTCCTTCATATTCAATAGATTTAGAATTAAATAATTACAAAGAGATTAACTTACATGAATCAGTCAGTTTTGCTATAATCATGGAAACAAATAATTCTAATTGACAGATGTCAGTGTCCAGAGCTGTTTACACAGGGTATGTATTATAATTTTATTGGATTTATAGAATCTTTTCCAAGGAACTTTCGGTATGGGATTTGTACAAAATACATAGAATTGACGGACGGTAATGTGCCACATCAGATTTTTTTCTACGTAATTCAGACGTGTAAGTAAGCAAATTTGAGAAACAAAAATTTGTTTCTGTTCTCGTTTATAGGTAGACTATAAAAATATTTGAACTAAATCATATTTATTTTTACTTCAAACACATTTTATGAAGTGGATATAAAAGAAATTCGTGTTCGTCGCAGACGTAGTAACCTTCTATGAACGACTCTTGAACTTGACCGATTGAGATTTATATTTGCGAATTTTTTCCTTTTCGGCGGCCGAATCTGGTTCGCCGAAACACATAATAAATTATTGAATCACGCTAAATAGAGCTTGAAATATCTGGCGCAATGAAACTTGAGCAGTTTATGTTTAAAATTAATAAATAGGATGATGTCTGACCTAAAATACTGACAGCATTCGATACTTATAATTATTCTCATTTTTTATCGAGATAAATGAAATGCGCGTTGTTTTTTCTTTGTTTTTATGATTGTTAAATTACCATGACGTCGATTTGATGATCTAGTTATGGAATTGAATTAAAAGTAATAAGTAAGTCCTTTGGTAGCCGTGATCGTCTAGTGGTTAGGACCCTACGTTGTGGCCGTAGTAACCCAGGTTCGAATCCTGGTCACGGCAATGTGCAAGCATTGCCACGGGAGAGGTTAATTTTTAATTTTATTTATGGTAAAAGAGAAATAATATCTTAAAACATGTGGTAAAATGATTATTTCTTTCATCATAATTTTGCGTTTATATAAATTTATTTATTTTACTCATGAAAATAATATATTCTACAAAATTATTAAATTTTGGCTATATTATGAATGTACAAGTCGATCGTAGTACTTCAGTTATTTTCATTATTAACAATGTAGTGTATTTGTTTAGGGTTTTTGTAAGTTTTTTGTGTTATTTTATTTATTTCAATATCAAATTTTATTCCAATAGTTTAAGAAGTGTATGACAATTAGTTTTGTATATAATTTGTGAGTGAAAATGAAGAGTGCAACAAAAAAAGACAATAAGAAAAATGCATGGTGGAGTTAGCCACACAACAGAAGATTGTGAGTAATTTTAAGTTGTTTTCAATATAAATTCATTTGTATTATGATAGATATTTATAAAAATATATTTAATATTGATGTATCATCATAAATTTAAAGTATTATGTACCTATTATTTGGTTTACTTTCATTGTTTCGTTATTTTCTGTATTCATTTAGTTAAAAATTTATTTCGGATATCAAAAAAAAATCTGATGTGGCCATCACATGACCTCCCGCCAATTCCATGTTTAAAATAGCAGTGAGCTTTACGTAAAGTATCACTTCCAGTTGATCGGTTGTAAATAAAATCTAACTTGTTGTCCAATAAATAGAAAAGTCTGTAATACGAAATTTAGGATTATCTTTTATTGTTTTTCCTCAAAAACCTATTAGAGCTCCAAATTAAGTAACACATCCTATTTATCATAAATGGTTAAAATCTGATATGTTGTTTCAAATTATATATGAGTTTTAAATACCAAATTTGAGAAGTTTTGAATCATATTTTAAAAGACTTTAAGGAAAAATCGTCACACACACACATTTTTATAAAAATCAGCATGTTCTTTTAGGTGCTCTAAAACGCAATCTTTGTAAATTTTTTGCCGTACATGATCTATTTCGTAAATGTGTAGTTGCAAATTAATATTAATTTATAGTGCTGCAAAATATAAAAAAATTAAATCAGATCATCATGTACATCTAACATTTATGTATGATGGAAAATATATTATTTTTACAAACCTTAATTAAATATTTTACTATTATATTCTCCTTAACACTGTTTCATTATTAATTTTAATGTAATTGCAGTAATTGCTTCCTGTTAGTGACATTTGTTTAAATATATCAAAATTATTAATAAAATTATATTTTTGTTTGACGCATAGGCTAGGTGATACATGAAAATAAATTATATTATAATTTCATATTTAAAGTTATTTAGAGTTATTTACTAAATGTTATTATCTTAGAATTGAAGATTGTACCATTATATTCAATTTGAATTAGTAAAATTTGCTAAAAAAATTATATTCAATGAATTTTTACAAGAAAAGCTGTTAAAAGCTTGTATATATGATACTTCCGGTTATCCGATATACACTAAAAACTAATAAGTGCTTCCCACATTAGTATAGAATGGGTATACAAATTTTCAAATTTTTCTGATTGATAGTATTAGAGTAATCGTGTCCACAAGATCCACACACACAGACACACACAGGCACACATGCACACACATACACACATACATACCTACAGACATCATTATAAAAATATTAAAATCGGACTCTGGGGACATCAAAACGTGCTTATTCACTAAAATCTCTATATGTGGTTTTTAGCACGATCCCTATGCCTCCCTTACCGAGGGTAGCGGGAGCTAAAAAGTATGGAACGCCGTTTTACTATTTATTCTACATTTAATTCTTCAATTATTTAAAGACGTCAAAAATTTAATTTCAGATATCCTTAATTATTAAAAGACATTAAAAATTGAATTATGGACATCTTTAAATAATAAAGGACGTCTCAAATAAATTTCAGACATCCTTAAATAATTTAGGATGTCAAAAATTGAATATTAGATATCCAGAATTGAATAAAGGATATCAAAAATACATTTATAGATATCAAAAATTAAATTTTAGACATCTTAAAATGGTACTGAATTTTCGACATCAAAAAGTAAATTTAACATGTCCAGAATTCAATTTTGGATATCTGTATTTGAATTTTTGATATCTTAAATTCCATCTTTGATATCCTTAATTCAATTCTTGATATCCTTAAATGAATGATTGATATCAAGAATTTGAATTTTTGACATCTTAAATTAATTTTGGATATCAAGAATTGAATTATGGATATCACATCTCCATAAATAACATGTCCAGAATTCGAATTTTTGATATCTTAAATTAATTTTGGATATCAAGAATTGAATTCTTGATATCAAGAATTGAATTTTTGATATCAAGAATTGAATTTTTGATATCTAGAATTGAATTTTTGATATCAAGAATTGAATTTTTGATATCAAGAATTGAATTTTTGATATCAATAATTGAATTTTTGATATCAATAATTGAATTTTTGATATCAGATCTCCGTAAATAACATGTCCAGAATTCGAATTTTTGACGTCCTAAATTAATTTTTGATATCAAGAATTGAATTATGGATATCACATCTCCGTAAATAACATATCCAGAATTCGAATTTTTGACGTCCTAAATTAATTTTTGATATCAAGAATTGAATTATGGATATCACATCTCCGTAAATAACATGTCCTGAATTCGAATTTTTGATATCAAGAATTCGGTGCGCCATCTAGTTTAAAATGACTAAATTACTTTATGTCGGTAAGTCAGATTTCCTTAGCGAAATCAGAAAAAGCTTTTTATAGTATATACTCAAAAAGTAAAAACTTTTCATGTATATACTCGAAAAGTAAAAACTTTTTATGGTATAAACATAAAAAGTAAAAACTTTTTATAGTTTATACTCAGAAAGTAAAAACTTTTTATGGTATATACTCAAAAAGTAAAAACTTTTCATGTATATACTCGAAAACTAAAACCTTTTTATGGTATAAACATAAAAAGTAAAAACTTTTTATAGTTTATACTCAAAAAGTAAAAACTTTTTATGGTATAAACATAAAAAGTAAAAACTTTTTATAGTATATACTCAAAAAGTAAAAACTTTTCATGTATATACTCAAAAAGTAAATACTTTTTATGGTATATACTCAAAAAGTAAAAACTTTTCATGTACGATATATACTCGAAAAGTAAAAACTTTTTATGGTATAAACATAAAAAGTAAAAGCTTTTTATAGTTTATACACAAAAAGTAAAAACTTTTTATGGTATTAACATAAAAAGTAAAAACTTTTTATAGTATATACTCAAAAAGTAAAATTTTTTTATGTTTATACCATAAAAAGTAACAGCTTTTTATAGTTTATACTCAAAAAGTAAAAACTTTTTATGGTATAAACATAAAAAGTAAAAGCTTTTTATAGTTTATACTCAAAAAGTAAAAACTTTTTATGGCATAAACATAAAAAGTAAAAGCTTTTTATAGTATATCCCCAAAAAGTAAAAACTTTTCATGTATATACACAAAAAGTAAAAACTTTTTAGGTATAAACATAAAAAGTTAAAACTTTTTAAGGTATAAACATAAAAAGTAAAAGCTTTTCATAGTATATACACAAAAAGTAAAAACTTTTTAAGTATAAACATAAAAAGTTAAAACTTTTTAAAGTATAAACATAAAAAGTAAAAGGTTTTCATAGTATATACAGAAAAAGTAAAAACTTTTTTAGTATAAACATAAAAAGTTAAAACTTTTTAAGGTATAAACATAAAAAGTAAAAGGTTTTCATAGTATATACACAAAAAGTAAAAACTTTTTAGGTATAAACATAAAAAGTTAAAACATTTTAAGGTACAAACATAAAAAGTAAAAGGTTTTCATAGTATATACACAAAAAGTAAAAACTTTTTAGGTATAAACATAAAAAGTTAAAACTTTTTAAGGTATAAACATAAAAAGTAAAAGGTTTTCATAGTATATACACAAAAAGTAAAAACTTTTTAAGTATAAACATAAAAAGTTAAAACTTTTTAAGGTATAAACATAGAAAGTAAAAGGTTTTCATAGTATATACAGAAAAAGTAAAAACTTTTTAAGTATAAACATAAAAAGTTAAAACTTTTTAAGGTATAAACATAAAAAGTAAAAGGTTTTCATAGTATATACACAAAAAGTAAAAACTTTTTAGGTATAAACATAAAAAGTTAAAACATTTTAAGGTACAAACATAAAAAGTAAAAGGTTGTCATAGTATATACACAAAAAGTAAAAACTTTTTAAGTATAAACATAAAAAGTTAAATCTTTTTAAGGTATAAACATAAAAAGTAAAAGGTTTTCATAGTATATACACAAAAAGTAAAAACTTTTTAGGTATAATCATAAAAAGTTAAAACTTTTTAAGGTATAAACATAAAAAGTAAAAGGTTTTCATAGTATATACACAAAAAGTATAAACTTTTTAAGTATAAACATAAAAAGTTAAAACTTTTTAAGGTATAAACATAAAAAGTAAAAGGTTTTCATAGTATATACACAAAAAGTAAAAACTTTTTAAGTATAAACATAAAAAGTTAAAACTTTTTAAGGTATAAACATAAAAAGTAAAAGGTTTTCATAGTATATACACAAAAAGTAAAAACTTTTTAAGTATAAACATAAAAAGTTAAAACTTTTTAAGGTATAAACATAAGAAGTAAAAGGTTTTCATAGTATATACACAAAAAGTAAAAACTTTTTAAGTATAAACATAAAAAGTTAAAACTTTTTAAGGTATAAACATAAAAAGTAAAAGGTTTTCATAGTATATACACAAAAAGTAAATACTTTTTAGGTATAAACATAAAAAGTTAAAACTTTTTAAGGTATAAACATAGAAAGTAAAAGGTTTTCATAGTATAAACACAAAAAGTAAAAACTTTTTAAGTATAAACATAAAAAGTTAAAACATTTTAAGGTATAAACATAAAAAGTAAAAGGTTTTCATAGTATATACACAAAAAGTAAAAACTTTTTAAGTATAAACATAAAAAGTAAAAACTTTTTAAGTATAAACATAAAAAGTTAAAACTTTTTAAGGTATAAACATAAAAAGTAAAAGGTTTTCATAGTATATACACAAAAAGTAAAAACTTTTTAAGTATAAACATAAAAAGTTAAAACTTTTTAAGGTATAAACAAAAAGTAAAAGGTTTTCATAGTATATACATAAAAATTAAAACTTTTTAAGTATAAACATAAAAAGTTAAAACTTTTTAAGGTATAAACATAAAAAGTAAAAGGTTTTCATAGTATATACACAAAAAGTAAAAACTTCTTAAGTATAAACATAAAAAGTTAAAACTTTTTAAGGTATAAACATAAAAAGTAAAAGGTTTTCATAGTATATACACAAAAAGTAAAAACTTTTTAAGTATAAACATAAAAAGTTAAAACTTTTTAAGGTATAAACATAAAAAGTAAAAACTTTTTAAGTATAAACATAAAAAGTAAAAGGTTTTCATAGTATATACACAAAAAGTAAAAACTTTTTAGGTATAAACATAAAAAGTTAAAACTTTTTAAGGTATAAACATAAAAAGTATAAACTTTTTAAGTATAAACATAAAAAGTTAAAACTTTTTAAGGTATAAACATAAAAAGTAAAAGGTTTTCATAGTATATACACAAAAAGTAAAAACTTTTTAGGTATAAACATAAAAAGTTAAAACTTTTTAAGGTATAAACATAAAAAGTAAAACGTTTTCATAGTATATACACAAAAAGTAAAAACTTTTTAGGTATAAACATAAAAAGTTAAAACTTTTTAAGGTATAAACATAAAAAGTAAAAGGTTTCCATAGTATATACCCAAAAAGTAAAAACTTTTTAACTATAAACATAAAAAGTTAAAACTTTTTAAGGTATAAACATAAAAAGTAAAACGTTTTCATAGTATATACACAAAAAGTAAAAACTTTTTAGGTATAAACATAAAAAGTTAAAACTTTTTAAGGTATAAACATAAAAAGTAAAAGGTTTTCATAGTATATACACAAAAAGTAAAAACTTTTTAAGTATAAACATAAAAAGTTAAAACTTTTTAAGGTATAAACATAAGAAGTAAAAGGTTTTCATAGTATATACACAAAAAGTAAAAACTTTTTAAGTATAAACATAAAAAGTTAAAACTTTTTAAGGTATAAACATAAAAAGTAAAAGGTTTTCATAGTATATACACAAAAAGCAAAAACTTTTTAGGTATAAACATAAAAAGTTAAAACTTTTTAAGGTATAAACATAGAAAGTAAAAGGTTTTCATAGTATATACACAAAAAGTAAAAACTTTTTAAGTATAAACATAAAAAGTAAAAACTTTTTAAGTATAAACATGAAAAGTTAAAACTTTTTAAGGTATAAACATAAAAAGTAAAAGGTTTTCATAGTATATACACAAAAAGTAAAAACTTTTTAAGTATAAACATAAAAAGTTAAAACTTTTTAAGTATAAACATAAAAAGTTAAAACTTTTTAAGGTATAAACATAAAAAGTAAAAGGTTTTCATAGTATATACACAAAAAGTAAAAACTTTTTAAGTATAAACATAAAAAGTTAAAACTTTTTAAGGTATAAACATAAAAAGTAAAAGGTTTTCATAGTATATACACAAAAAGTAAAAACTTTTTAGGTATAAACATAAAAAGTTAAAACTTTTTAAGGCATAAATATAAAAAGTAAAAGGTTTTCATAGTATATACACAAAAAGTAAAAACTTTTTAAGTATAAACATAAAAAGTTAAAACTTTTTAAGGTATAAACATAAAAAGTAAAAGGTTTTCATAGTATATACACAAAAAGTAAATACTTTTTAGGTATAAACATAAAAAGTTAAAACTTTTTAAGGTATAAACATAGAAAGTAAAAGGTTGTCATAGTATATACACAAAAAGTAAAAACTTTTTAAGTATAAACATAAAAAGTTAAAACTTTTGTAGGTATAAACATAAAAAGTAAAAGGTTTTCATAGTATATACACAAAAAGTAAAAACTTTTTAGGTATAAACATAAAAAGTTAAAACTTTTTAAGGTATAAACATAAAAAGTAAAAGGTTTTCATAGTATATACAGAAAAAGTAAAAACTTTTTAGGTATAAACATATAAAGTTAAAACTTTTTAAGGTATAAACATAAAAAGTAAAAGGTTTTCATAGTATATACACAAAAAGTAAAAACTTTTTAGGTATAAACATAAAAAGTTAAAACATTTTAAGGTACAAACATAAAAAGTAAAAGGTTGTCATAGTATATACACAAAAAGTAAAAACTTTTTAAGTATAAACATAAAAAGTTAAAACTTTTTAAGTATAAACATAAAAAGTTAAAACTTTTTAAGGTATAAACATAAAAAGTAAAAGGTTTTCATAGTATATACACAAAAAGTAAAAACTTTTTAGGTATAAACATAAAAAGTTAAAACTTTTTAAGGCATAAATATAAAAAGTAAAAGGTTTTCATAGTATATACACAAAAAGTAAAAACTTTTTAAGTATAAACATAAAAAGTTAAAACTTTTTAAGGTATAAACATAAAAAGTAAAAACTTTTTAAGTATAAACATAAAAAGTTAAAACTTTTTAAGGTATAAACATAAAAAGTAAAAGGTTTTCATAGTATATACACAAAAAGTAAAAACTTTTTAAGTATAAACATAAAAAGTTAAAACTTTTTAAGGTATAAACATAAAAAGTAAAAGGTTTTCATAGTATATACACAAAAAGTAAAAACTTTTTAAGTATAAACATAAAAAGTTAAAACTTTTTAAGGTATAAACATAAGAAGTAAAAGGTTTTCATAGTATATACACAAAAAGTAAAAACTTTTTAAGTATAAACATAAAAAGTTAAAACTTTTTAAGGTATAAACATAAAAAGTAAAAGGTTTTCATAGTATATACACAAAAAGTAAAAACTTTTTAGGTATAAACATAAAAAGTTAAAACTTTTTAAGGTATAAACATAGAAAGTAAAAGGTTTTCATAGTATAAACACAAAAAGTAAAAACTTTTTAAGTATAAACATAAAAAGTTAAAACAGTTTAAGGTATAAACATAAAAAGTAAAAGGTTTTCATAGTATATACACAAAAAGTAAAAACTTTTTAAGTATAAACATAAAAGTAAAAACTTTTTAGGTATAAACATAAAAAGTTAAAACATTTTAAGGTACAAACATAAAAAGTAAAAGGTTGTCATAGTATATACACAAAAAGTAAAAACTTTTTAAGTATAAACATAAAAAGTTAAAACTTTTTAAAGTATAAACATAAAAAGTTAAAGGTTTTCATAGTATATACACAAAAAGTAAAAACTTTTTAGGTATAAACATAAAAAGTTAAAACTTTTTAAGGTATAAACATAAAAAGTAAAAGGTTTTCCTAGTATATACACAAAAAGTAAAAACTTTTTAAGTATAAACATAAAAAGTTAAAACTTTTTAAGGTATAAACATAAAAAGTAAAAGGTTTTCATAGTATATACAGAAAAAGTAAAAACTTTTTAGGTATAAACATAAAAAGTTAAAACTTTTTAAGGTATAAACATAAAAAGTAAAAGGTTTTCATAGTATATACACAAAAAGTAAAAACTTTTTAGGTATAAACATAAAAAGTTAAAACATTTTAAGGTACAAACATAAAAAGTAAAAGGTTGTCATAGTATATACACAAAAAGTAAAAACTTTTTAAGTATAAACATAAAAAGTTAAAACTTTTTAAGGTATAAACATAAAAAGTAAAAGGTTTTCATAGTATATACACAAAAAGTAAAAACTTTTTAGGTATAAACATAAAAAGTTAAAACTTTTTAAGGTATAAACATAAAAAGTAAAAGGTTTTCATAGTATATACACAAAAAGTAAAAACTTTTAAGTATAAACAAAAAGTTAAAACTTTTTAAGGTATAAACATAAAAAGTAAAAGGTTTACATAGTATATACACAAAAAGTAAAAACTTTTTAAGTATAAACATAAAAAGTTAAAACTTTTTAAGGTATAAACATAAAAAGTAAAAGGTTTTCATAGTATATACACAAAAAGTAAAAACTTTTTAAGTATAAACATAAAAAGTTAAAACTTTTTAAGTGTAAACATAAAAAGTTAAAACTTTTTAAGGTATAAACATAAAAAGTAAAAGGTTTTCATAGTATATACACAAAAAGTAAAAACTTTTTAAGTATAAACATAAAAAGTTAAAACTTTTTAAGGTATAAACATAAAAAGTAAAAACTTTTTAAGTATAAACATAAAAAGTTAAAACTTTTTAAGGTATAAACATAAAAAGTAAAAGGTTTTCATAGTATATACACAAAAAGTAAAAACTTTTTAAGTATAAACATAAAAAGTTAAAACTTTTTAAGGTATAAACATAAAAAGTAAAAGGTTTTCATAGTATATACACATAAAGTAAAAACTTTTTAGGTATAAACATAAAAAGTTAAAACTTTTTAAGGCATAAATATAAAAAGTAAAAGGTTTTCATAGTATATACACAAAAAGTAAAAACTTTTTAAGTATAAACATAAAAAGTTAAAACTTTTTAAGGTATAAACATAAGAAGTAAAAGGTTTTCATAGTATATACACAAAAAGTAAAAACTTTTTAAGTATAAACATAAAAAGTTAAAACTTTTTAAGGTATAAACATAAAAAGTAAAAGGTTTTCATAGTATATACACAAAAAGTAAAAACTTTTTAGGTATAAACATAAAAAGTTAAAACTTTTTAAGGTATAAACATAGAAAGTAAAAGGTTTTCATAGTATAAACACAAAAAGTAAAAACTTTTTAAGTATAAACATAAAAAGTTAAAACAGTTTAAGGTATAAACATAAAAAGTAAAAGGTTTTCATAGTATATACACAAAAAGTAAAAACTTTTTAAGTATAAACATAAAAGTAAAAACTTTTTAGGTATAAACATAAAAAGTTAAAACATTTTAAGGTACAAACATAAAAAGTAAAAGGTTGTCATAGTATATACACAAAAAGTAAAAACTTTTTAAGTATAAACATAAAAAGTTAAAACTTTTTAAAGTATAAACATAAAAAGTTAAAGGTTTTCATAGTATATACACAAAAAGTAAAAACTTTTTAGGTATAAACATAAAAAGTTAAAACTTTTTAAGGTATAAACATAAAAAGTAAAAGGTTTTCCTAGTATATACACAAAAAGTAAAAACTTTTTAAGTATAAACATAAAAAGTTAAAACTTTTTAAGGTATAAACATAAAAAGTAAAAGGTTTTCATAGTATATACAGAAAAAGTAAAAACTTTTTAGGTATAAACATAAAAAGTTAAAACTTTTTAAGGTATAAACATAAAAAGTAAAAGGTTTTCATAGTATATACACAAAAAGTAAAAACTTTTTAGGTATAAACATAAAAAGTTAAAACATTTTAAGGTACAAACATAAAAAGTAAAAGGTTGTCATAGTATATACACAAAAAGTAAAAACTTTTTAAGTATAAACATAAAAAGTTAAAACTTTTTAAGGTATAAACATAAAAAGTAAAAGGTTTTCATAGTATATACACAAAAAGTAAAAACTTTTTAGGTATAAACATAAAAAGTTAAAACTTTTTAAGGTATAAACATAAAAAGTAAAAGGTTTTCATAGTATATACACAAAAAGTAAAAACTTTTTAGGTATAAACATAAAAAGTTAAAACTTTTTAAGGCATAAATATAAAAAGTAAAAGGTTTTCATAGTATATACACAAAAAGTAAAAACTTTTTAAGTATAAACATAAAAAGTTAAAACTTTTTAAGGTATAAACATAAAAAGTAAAAACTTTTTAAGTATAAACATAAAAAGTTAAAACTTTTTAAGGTATAAACATAAAAAGTAAAAGGTTTTCATAGTATATACACAAAAAGTAAAAACTTTTTAAGTATAAACATAAAAAGTTAAAACTTTTTAAGGTATAAACATAAAAAGTAAAAGGTTTTCATAGTATATACACAAAAAGTAAAAACTTTTTAAGTATAAACATAAAAAGTTAAAACTTTTTAAGGTATAAACATAAGAAGTAAAAGGTTTTCATAGTATATACACAAAAAGTAAAAACTTTTTAAGTATAAACATAAAAAGTTAAAACTTTTTAAGGTATAAACATAAAAAGTAAAAGGTTTTCATAGTATATACACAAAAAGTAAAAACTTTTTAGGTATAAACATAAAAAGTTAAAACTTTTTAAGGTATAAACATAGAAAGTAAAAGGTTTTCATAGTATAAACACAAAAAGTAAAAACTTTTTAAGTATAAACATAAAAAGTTAAAACAGTTTAAGGTATAAACATAAAAAGTAAAAGGTTTTCATAGTATATACACAAAAAGTAATAAATTTTTAAGTATAAACATAAAAGTAAAAACTTTTTAGGTATAAACATAAAAAGTTAAAACATTTTAAGGTACAAACATAAAAAGTAAAAGGTTGTCATAGTATATACACAAAAAGTAAAAACTTTTTAAGTATAAACATAAAAAGTTAAAACTTTTTAAAGTATAAACATAAAAAGTTAAAGGTTTTCATAGTATATACACAAAAAGTAAAAACTTTTTAGGTATAAACATAAAAAGTTAAAACTTTTTAAGGTATAAACATAAAAAGTAAAAGGTTTTCCTAGTATATACACAAAAAGTAAAAACTTTTTAAGTATAAACATAAAAAGTTAAAACTTTTTAAGGTATAAACATAAAAAGTAAAAGGTTTTCATAGTATATACAGAAAAAGTAAAAACTTTTTAGGTATAAACATAAAAAGTTAAAACTTTTTAAGGTATAAACATAAAAAGTAAAAGGTTTTCATAGTATATACACAAAAAGTAAAAACTTTTTAGGTATAAACATAAAAAGTTAAAACATTTTAAGGTACAAACATAAAAAGTAAAAGGTTGTCATAGTATATACACAAAAAGTAAAAACTTTTTAAGTATAAACATAAAAAGTTAAAACTTTTTAAGGTATAAACATAAAAAGTAAAAGGTTTTCATAGTATATACACAAAAAGTAAAAACTTTTTAGGTATAAACATAAAAAGTTAAAACTTTTTAAGGTATAAACATAAAAAGTAAAAGGTTTTCATAGTATATACACAAAAAGTAAAAACTTTTAAGTATAAACAAAAAGTTAAAACTTTTTAAGGTATAAACATAAAAAGTAAAAGGTTTACATAGTATATACACAAAAAGTAAAAACTTTTTAAGTATAAACATAAAAAGTTAAAACTTTTTAAGGTATAAACATAAAAAGTAAAAGGTTTTCATAGTATATACACAAAAAGTAAAAACTTTTTAAGTATAAACATAAAAAGTTAAAACTTTTTAAGTATAAACATAAAAAGTTAAAACTTTTTAAGGTATAAACATAAAAAGTAAAAGGTTTTCATAGTATATACACAAAAAGTAAAAACTTTTTAAGTATAAACATAAAAAGTTAAAACTTTTTAAGGTATAAACATAAAAAGTAAAAACTTTTTAAGTATAAACATAAAAAGTTAAAACTTTTTAAGGTATAAACATAAAAAGTAAAAGGTTTTCATAGTATATACACAAAAAGTAAAAACTTTTTAAGTATAAACATAAAAAGTTAAAACTTTTTAAGGTATAAACATAAAAAGTAAAAGGTTTTCATAGTATATACACATAAAGTAAAAACTTTTTAGGTATAAACATAAAAAGTTAAAACTTTTTAAGGCATAAATATAAAAAGTAAAAGGTTTTCATAGTATATACACAAAAAGTAAAAACTTTTTAAGTATAAACATAAAAAGTTAAAACTTTTTAAGGTATAAACATAAAAAGTAAAAACTTTTTAAGTATAAACATAAAAAGTTAAAACTTTTTAAGGTATAAACATAAAAAGTAAAAACTTTTTAAGTATAAACATAAAAAGTTAAAACTTTTTAAGGTATAAACATAAAAAGTAAAAGGTTTACATAGTATATACACAAAAAGTAAAAACTTTTTAAGTATAAACATAAAAAGTTAAAACTTTTTAAGGTATAAACATAAAAAGTAAAAGGTTTTCATAGTATATACACATAAAGTAAAAACTTTTTAAGTATAAACATAAAAAGTTAAAACTTTTTAAGGTATAAACATAAAAAGTAAAAGGTTTTCATAGTATATACACAAACAGTAAAAACTTTTTAAGTATAAACATAAAAAGTTAAAACTTTTTAAGGTATAAACATAAAAAGTAAGACGTTTTCATAGTATATACACAAAAAGTAAAAACTTTTTAGGTATAAACATAAAAAGTTAAAACTTTTTAAGGTATAAACATAAAAAGTAAAAGATTTTCATAGTATATACACAAAAAGTGAAAACTTTTTAGGTATAAACATAAAAAGTTAAAACTTTTTAAGGTATAAACATAAAAAGTAAAAGGTTTTCATAGTATATACACAAAAAGTAAAAACTTTTTAAGTATAAACATAAAAAGTTAAAACTTTTTAAGGTATAAACATAAAAAGTAAAAGGTTTTCATAGTATATACACAAAAAGTAAAAACTTTTTAAGTATAAACATAAAAAGTTAAAACTTTTTAAGGTATAAACATAAAAAGTAAAAGGTTTTCATAGTATATACACAAAAAGTAAAAACTTTTTAGGTATAAACATAAAAAGTTAAATCTTTTTAAGGTATAAACATAAAAAGTAAAAGGTTTTCATAGTATATACACAAAAAGAAAAAACTTTTTAGGTATAAACATAAAAAGTTAAAACTTTTTAAGGTATAAACATAAAAAGTAAAAGGTTTTCATAGTATATACACAAAAAGTAAAAACTTTTTAAGTATAAACATAAAAAGTTAAAACTTTTTAAGGTATAAACATAAAAAGTAAAAGGTTTTCATAGTATATACACAAAAAGTAAAAACTTTTTAAGTATAAACATAAAAAGTTAAAACTTTTTAAGGTATAAACATAAAAAGTAAAAGGTTTTCATAGTATATACACAAAAAGTAAAAACTTTTTAGTTATAAACATAAAAAGTTAAAACTTTTTAAGGTACAAACATAAAAAGTAAAAGGTTGTCATAGTATATACACAAAAAGTAAAAACTTTTTAAGTATAAACATAAAAAGTTAAAACTTTTTAAGGTATAAACATAAAAAGTAAAAGGTTTTCAAAGTATATACACAAAAAGTAAAAACTTTTTAAGTATAAACATAAAAAGTTAAAACTTTTTAAGGTATAAACATAAAAAGTAAAACGTTTTCATAGTACATACACAAAAAGTAAAAGGTTGTCATAGTATATACACAAAAAGTAAAAACTTTTTAAGTATAAACATAAAAAGTAAAAACTTTTTAAGATATAAACATAAAAATAAAACGTTTTCATAGTATATACACAAAAAGTAAAAACTTTTTAAGTATAAACATAAAAAGTTAAAACTTTTTAAGGTATAAACATAAAAAGTAAAAACTTTTTAAGTATAAACATAAAAAGTTAAAACTTTTTAAGGTATAAACATAAAAAGTAAAAGGTTTTCATAGTATATACACAAAAAGTAAAAACTTTTTAAGTATAAACATAAAAAGTTAAAACTTTTTAAGGTATAAACATAAAAAGTAAAAGGTTTTCATAGTATATACACAAAAAGTAAAAACTTTTTAGGTATAAACATAAAAAGTTAAAACTTTTTAAGGCATAAATATAAAAAGTAAAAGGTTTTCATAGTATATACACAAAAAGTAAAAACTTTTTAAGTATAAACATAAAAAGTTAAAACTTTTTAAGGTATAAACATAAAAAGTAAAAGGTTTTCATAGTATATACACAAAAAGTAGAAACTTTTTAAGTATAAACATAAAAAGTTAAAACTTTTTAAGGTATAAACATAAAAAGTAAAAGGTTTTCATAGTATATACACAAAAAGTAAAAACTTTTTAAGTATAAACATAAAAAGTTAAAACTTTTTAAGGTATAAACATAAAAAGTAAAAGGTTTTCATAGTATATACACAAAAAGTAAAAACTTTTTAAGTATAAACATAAAAAGTTAAAACTTTTTAAGGTATAAACATAAAAAGTAAAACGTTTTCATAGTATATACACAAAAAGTAAAAACTTTTTAAGTATAAACATAAAAAGTTAAAACTTTTTAAGGTATAAACATAAAAAGTAAAAGATTTTCACAGTATATACACAAAAAGTGAAAACTTTTTAGGTATAAACATAAAAAGTTAAAACTTTTTAAGGTATAAACATAAAAAGTAAAAGGTTTTCATAGTATATACACAAAAAGTAAAAACTTTTTAAGTATAAACATAAAAAGTTAAAACTTTTTAAGGTATAAACATAAAAAGTAAAAGGTTTTCATAGTATATACACAAAAAGTAAAAACTTTTTAAGTATAAACATAAAAAGTTAAAACTTTTTAAGGTATAAACATAAAAGGTAAAAGGTTTTCATAGTATATACACAAAAAGTAAAAACTTTTTAAGTATAAACATAAAAAGTTAAAACTTTTTAAGGTATAAACATAAAAAGTAAAAGGTTTTCATAGTATATACACAAAAAGTAAAAACTTTTTAAGTATAAACATAAAAAGTTAAAACTTTTTAAGGTATAAACATAAAAAGTAAAACGTTTTCATAGTATATACACAAAAAGTAAAACCTTTTTAGGTATAAACATAAAAAGTTAAAACTTTTTAAGGTATAAACATAAAAAGTAAAAGATTTTCATAGTATATACACAAAAAGTGAAAACTTTTTAGGTATAAACATAAAAAGTTAAAACTTTTTAAGGTATAAACATAAAAAGTAAAAGGTTTTCATAGTATATACACAAAAAGTAAAACCTTTTTAGGTATAAACATAAAAAGTTAAAACTTTTTAAGGTATAAACATAAAAAGTAAAAGATTTTCATAGTATATACACAAAAAGTGAAAACTTTTTAGGTATAAACATAAAAAGTTAAAACTTTTTAAGGTATAAACATAAAAAGTAAAAGGTTTTCATAGTATATACACAAAAAGTAATAACTTTTTAGGTATAAACATAAAAAGTTAAAACATTTTAAGGTATAAACATAAAAAGTAAAAGGTTTTCATAGTATATACTCAAAAAGTAAAAACTTTTTAAGTATAAACATAAAAAGTAAAAACTTTTTAAGTATAAACATAAAAAGTTAAAACTTTTTAAGGTATAAACATAAAAAGTAAAAGGTTTTCATAGTATATACACAAAAAGTAAAAACTTTTTAAGTATAAACATAAAAAGTAAAAACTTTTTAAGTATAAACATGAAAAGTTAAAACTTTTTAAGGTACAAACATAAAAAGTAAAAGGTTTTCATAGTATATAAACAAAAAGTAAAAACTTTTTAAGTATAAACATAAAAAGTTAAAACTTTTTAAGTATAAACATAAAAAGTTAAAACTTTTTAAGGTATAAACATAAAAAGTAAAAGGTTTTCATAGTATATACACAAAAAGTAAAAACTTTTTAAGTATAAACATAAAAAGTTAAAACTTTTTAAGTTATAAACATAAAAAGTAAAAGGTTTTCATAGTATATACACAAAAAGTAAAAACTTTTTAGGTATAAACATAAAAAGTTAAAACTTTTTAAGGCATAAATATAAAAAGTAAAAGGTTTTCATAGTATATACACAAAAAGTAAAAACTTTTTAAGTATAAACATAAAAAGTTAAAACTTTTTAAGGTATAAACATAAAAAGTAAAAGGTTTTCATAGTATATACACAAAAAGTAAAAACTTTTTAAGTATAAACATAAAAAGTTAAAACTTTTTAAGGTATAAACATAAAAAGTAAAAGGTTTTCATAGTATATACACAAAAAGTAAAAACTTTTTAAGTATAAAAATAAAAAGTTAAAACTTTTTACGGTATAAACATAAAAAGTAAAACGTTTTCATAGTATATACACAAAAAGTAAAAACTTTTTAGGTATAAACATAAAAAGTTAAAACTTTTTAAGGTATAAACATAAAAAGTAAAAGGTTTTCATAGTATATACACAAAAAGTAAAAACTTTTTAGGTATAAACATAAAAAGTTAAAACTTTTTAAGGTATAAACATAAAAAGTAAAAGGTTTTCATAGTATATACACAAAAAGTAAAAACTTTTTAAGTATAAACATAAAAAGTTAAAACTTTTTAAGGTATAAACATAAAAAGTAAAAGGTTTTCATAGTATATACACAAAAAGTAAAAACTTTTTAAGTATAAACATAAAAAGTTAAAACTTTTTAAGGTATAAACATAAAAAGTAAAAGGTTTTCATAGTATATACACAAAAAGTAAAAACTTTTTAAGTATAAAAATAAAAAGTTAAAACTTTTTACGGTATAAACATAAAAAGTAAAACGTTTTCATAGTATATACACAAAAAGTAAAAACTTTTTAGGTATAAACATAAAAAGTTAAAACTTTTTAAGGTATAAACATAAAAAGTAAAAGGTTTTCATAGTATATACACAAAAAGTAAAAACTTTTTAGGTATAAACATAAAAAGTTAAAACTTTTTAAGGTATAAACATAAAAAGTAAAAGGTTTTCATAGTATATACACAAAAAGTAAAAACTTTTTAAGTATAAACATAAAAAGTAAAAACTTTTTAAGTATAAACATAAAAAGTTAAAACTTTTTAAGGTATAAACATAAAAAGTAAAAGGTTTTCATAGTATATACACAAAAAGTAAAAACTTTTTAAGTATAAACATAAAAAGTTAAAACTTTTTAAGGTATAAACATAAAAAGTAAAAGGTTTTCATAGTATATACACAAAAAGTAAAAACTTTTTAAGTATAAACATAAAAAGTTAAAACTTTTTAAGGTATAAACATAAAAAGTAAAAGGTTTTCATAGTATATACACAAAAAGTAAAAACTTTTTAAGTATAAACATAAAAAGTTAAAACTTTTTAAGGTATAAACATAAAAAGTAAAAGGTTTTCATAGTATATACACAAAAAGTAAAAACTTTTTAGGTATAAACATAAAAAGTTAAAACTTTTTAAGGCATAAATATAAAAAGTAAAAGGTTTTCATAGTATATACACAAAAAGTAAAAACTTTTTAAGTATAAACATAAAAAGTTAAAACTTTTTAAAAGTATAAACATAAAAAGTAAAAGGTTTTCATAGTATATACACAAAAAGTAAAAACTTTTTAGGTATAAACATAAAAAGTTAAAACTTTTTAAGGTATAAACATAAAAAGTAAAAGGTTTTCATAGTATATACACAAAAAGTAAAATTTTTTTAAGTATAAACATAAAAAGTAAAAACTTTTTAAGTATAAACATAAAAAGTTAAAACTTTTTAAGGTATAAACATAAAAAGTAAAAGGTTTTCATAGTATATACACAAAAAGTAAAAACTTTTTAAGTATAAACATAAAAGTAAAAACTTTTTAGGTATAAACATAAAAAGTTAAAACATTTTAAGGTACAAACATAAAAAGTAAAAGGTTGTCATAGTATATACACAAAAAGTAAAAACTTTTTAAGTATAAACATAAAAAGTTAAAACTTTTTAAGGTATAAACATAAAAAGTAAAAGGTTTTCAAAGTATATACACAAAAAGTAAAAACTTTTTAAGTATAAACATAAAAAGTTAAAACTTTTTAAGGTATAAACATAAAAAGTAAAACGTTTTCATAGTACATACACAAAAAGTAAAAGGTTGTCATAGTATATACTCAAAAAGTAAAAACTTTTTAAGTATAAACATAAAAAGTAAAAACTTTTTAAGATATAAACATAAAAAGTAAAACGTTTTCATAGTATATACACAAAAAGTAAAAACTTTTTAAGTATATACATAAAAAGTTAAACCTTTTTAAGGTATAAACATAAAAAGTAAAAACTTTTTAAGTATAAACATAAAAAGTTAAAACTTTTTAAGGTATAAACATAAAAAGTAAAAGGTTTTCATAGTATATACACAAAAAGTAAAAACTTTTTAAGTATAAACATAAAAAGTTAAAACTTTTTAAGGTATAAACATAAAAAGTAAAAGGTTTTCATAGTATATACACAAAAAGTAAAAACTTTTTAAGTATAAACATAAAAAGTTAAAACTTTTTAAGGTATAAACATAAAAAGTAAAAGGTTTTCATAGTATATACACAAAAAGTAAAAACTTTTTAAGTATAAACATAAAAAGTTAAAACTTTTTAAGGTATAAACATAAAAAGTAAAAGGTTTTCATAGTATATACACAAAAAGTAAAAACTTTTTAAGTATAAACATAAAAAGTTAAAACTTTTTAAGGTATAAACATAAAAAGTAAAACGTTTTCATAGTATATACACAAAAAGTTAAAACTTTTTAGGTATAAACATAAAAAGTTAAAACTTTTTAAGGTATAAACATAAAAAGTAAAAGGTTTTCATAGTATATACACAAAAAGTAAAAACTTTTTAAGTATAAACATAAAAAGTTAAAACTTTTTAAGGTATAAACTTAAAAAGTAAAAACTTTTTAAGTATAAACATAAAAAGTTAAAACTTTTTAAGGTATAAACATAAAAAGTAAAAGGTTTTCATAGTATATACACAAAAAGTATAAACTTTTTAAGTATAAACATAAAAAGTTAAAACTTTTTAAGGTATAAACATAAAAAGTAAAAGGTTTTCATATTATATACACAAAAAGTAAAAACTTTTTAGGTATAAACATAAAAAGTTAAAACTTTTTAAGGCATAAATATAAAAAGTAAAAGGTTTTCATAGTATATACACAAAAAGTAAAAACTTTTTAAGTATAAACATAAAAAGTTAAAACTTTTTAAGGTATAAACATAAAAAGTAAAAGGTTTTCATAGTATATACACAAAAAGTAAAAACTTTTAAAGTATAAACATAAAAAGTAAAAACTTTTTAAGGTATAAACATAAAAAGTAAAACGTTTTCATAGTATATACACAAAAAGTAAAAACTTTTTAAGTATAAACATAAAAAGTTAAAACTTTTTAAGGTATAAACATAAAAAGTAAAAGATTTTTAAGTATAAACATAAAAAGTTAAAACTTTTTAAGGTATAAACATAAAAAGTAAAAGGTTTTCATAGTATATACACAAAAAGTAAAAACTTTTTAAGTATAAACATAAAAAGTTAAAACTTTTTAAGGTATAAACATAAAAAGTAAAAGGTTTTCATAGTATATACACAAAAAGTAAAAACTTTTTAGGTATAAACATAAAAAGTTAAAACTTTTTAAGGCATAAATATAAAAAGTAAAAGGTTTTCATAGTATATACACAAAAAGTAAAAACTTTTTAAGTATAAACATAAAAAGTTAAAACTTTTTAAGGTATAAACATAAAAAGTAAAAGGTTTTCATAGTATATACACAAAAAGTAAAAACTTTTTAGGTATAAACATAAAAAGTTAAAACTTTTTAAGGTATAAACATAAAAAGTAAAAGATTTTCATAGTATATACACAAAAAGTGAAAACTTTTTAGGTATAAACATAAAAAGTTAAAACTTTTTATGGTATAAACATAAAAAGTAAAAGGTTTTCATAGTATATACACAAAAAGTAAAAACTTTTTAAGTATAAACATAAAAAGTTAAAACTTTTTAAGGTATAAACATAAAAAGTAAAAGGTTTTCATAGTATATACACAAAAAGTAAAAACTTTTTAAGTATAACCATAAAAAGTTAAAACTTTTTAAGGTATAAACATAAAAAGTAAAAGGTTTTCATAGTATATACACAAAAAGTAAAAACTTTTTAAGTATAAACATAAAAAGTTAAAACTTTTTAAGGTATAAACATAAAAAGTAAAAGGTTTTCATAGTATATACACAAAAAGTAAAAACTTTTTAAGTATAAACATAAAAAGTTAAAACTTTTTAAGTTATAAACATAAAAAGTAAAACGTTTTCATAGTATATACACAAAAAGTAAAAACTTTTTAGGTATAAACATAAAAAGTTAAAACTTTTTAAGGTATAAACATAAAAAGTAAAAGATTTTCATAGTATATACACAAAAAGTGAAAACTTTTTAGGTATAAACATAAAAAGTTAAAACTTTTTAAGGTATAAACATAAAAAGTAAAAGGTTCTCATAGTATATACACAAAAAGTAAAAACTTTTTAAGTATAAACATAAAAAGTTAAAACTTTTTAAGGTATAAACATAAAAAGTAAAAGGTTTTCATAGTATATACACAAAAAGTAAAAACTTTTTAAGTATAAACATAAAAAGTTAAAACTTTTTAAGGTATAAACATAAAAAGTAAAAGGTTTTCATAGTATACACACAAAAAGTAAAAACTTTTTAAGTATAAACATAAAAAGTTAAAACTTTTTAAGGTATAAACATAAAAAGTAAAAGGTTTTCATAGTATATACACAAAAAGTAAAAACTTTTTAAGTATAAACATAAAAAGTTAAAACTTTTTAAGGTATAAACATAAAAAGTAAAAGATTTTTAAGTACAAACATAAAAAGTTAAAACTTTTTAAGGTATAAACATAAAAAGTAAAAGGTTTTCATAGTATATACACAAAAAGTAAAAACTTTTTAAGTATAAACATAAAAAGTTAAAACTTTTTAAGGTATAAACATAAAAAGTAAAAGGTTTTCATAGTATATACACAAAAAGTAAAAACTTTTTAGGTATAAACATAAAAAGTTAAAACTTTTTAAGGCATAAATATAAAAAGTAAAAGGTTTTCATAGTATATACACAAAAAGTAAAAACTTTTTAAGTATAAACATAAAAAGTTAAAACTTTTTAAGGTATAAACATAAAAAGTAAAAGGTTTTCATAGTATATACACAAAAAGTAAAAACTTTTTAAATATAAACATAAAAAGTTAAAACTTTTTAAGGTATAAACATAAAAAGTAAAAGGTTTTCATAGTATAAACACAAAAAGTAAAAACTTTTTAAGTATAAACAAAAAAGTTAAAACTTTTTAAGGTATAAACATAAAAAGTAAAACGTTTTCATAGTATATACACAAAAAGTAAAAACTTTTTAGGTATAAACATAAAAAGTTAAAACTTTTTAAGGTATAAACATAAAAAGTAAAAGATTTTCATAGTATATACACAAAAAGTGAAAACTTTTTAGGTATAAACATAAAAAGTTAAAACTTTTTAAGGTATAAACATAAAAAGTAAAAGGTTTTCATAGTATATACACAAAAAGTAAAAACTTTTTAAGTATAAACATAAAAAGTTAAAACTTTTTAAGGTATAAACATAAAAAGTAAAAGGTTTTCATAGTATATACACAAAAAGTAAAAACTTTTTAAGTATAAACATAAAAAGTTAAAACTTTTTAAGGTATAAACATAAAAAGTAAAAGGTTTTCATAGTATATACACAAAAAGTAAAAACTTTTTAAGTATAAACATAAATAGTTAAAACTTTTTAAGGTATAAACATAAAAAGTAAAAGGTTTTCATAGTATATACACAAAAAGTAAAAACTTTTTAAGTATAAACATAAAAAGTTAAAACTTTTTAAGTTATAAACATAAAAAGTAAAACGTTTTCATAGTATATACACAAAAAGTAAAAACTTTTTAGGTATAAACATGAAAAGTTAAAACTTTTTAAGGTATAAACATAAAAAGTAAAAGATTTTCATAGTATATACACAAAAAGTGAAAACTTTTTAGGTATAAACATAAAAAGTTAAAACTTTTTAAGGTATAAACATAAAAAGTAAAAGGTTCTCATAGTATATACACAAAAAGTAAAAACTTTTTAAGTATAAACATAAAAAGTTAAAACTTTTTAAGGTATAAACATAAAAAGTAAAAGGTTTTCATAGTATATACACAAAAAGTAAAAACTTTTTAAGTATAAACATAAAAAGTTAAAACTTTTTAAGGTATAAACATAAAAAGTAAAAGGTTTTCATAGTATATACACAAAAAGTAAAAACTTTTTAAGTATAAACATAAAAAGTTAAAACTTTTTAAGGTATAAACATAAAAAGTAAAAGGTTTTCATAGTATATACACAAAAAGTAAAAACTTTTTAAGTATAAACATAAAAAGTTAAAACTTTTTAAGGTATAAACATAAAAAGTAAAACGTTTTCATAGTATATACACAAAAAGTAAAAACTTTTTAGGTATAAACAAAAAAAGTTAAAACTTTTTAAGGTATAAACATAAAAAGTAAAAGGTTTTCATAGTATATACACAAAAAGTAAAAACTTTTTAGGTATAAACATAAAAAGTTAAAACTTTTTAAGGTATAAACATAAAAAGTAAAAGGTTATCATAGTATATACACAAAAAGTAAAAACTTTTTAAGTATAAACATAAAAAGTTAAAACTTTTTAAGGTATAAACATAAAAAGTAAAAAGTTTTCATAGTATATACACAAAAAAAAAAAACTTTTTAAGTATAAACATTAAAAGTTAAAACTTTTTAAGGTATAAACATAAAAAGTAAAAGGTTTTCATAGTATATACACAAAAAGTAAAAACTTTTTAAGTATAAACATAAAAAGTTAAAACTTGTTAAGGTACATACATAAAAAGTAAAAGGTTGTCATAGTATATACACAAAAAGTAAAAACTTTTTATGTATAAACATAAAAAGTAAAAACTTTTTAAGTATAAACATAAAAAGTTAAAACTTTTTAAGGTATAAACATAAAAAGTAAAAGGTTTTTTAGTATATACACAAAAAGTAAAAACTTTTTAAGTATAAACATAAAAAGTTAAAACTTTTTAAGGTATAAACATAAAAAGTAAAAAATTTTCATAGTATATACACAAAAAGTAAAAACTTTTTAAGTATAAACATAAAAAGTTAAAACTTTTTAAGGCATAAACATAAAAAGTAAAAGGTTTTCATAGTATATACACAAAAAGTAAAAACTTTTTAAGTATAAACATAAAAAGTTAAAACTTTTTAAGGTATAAACATAAAAAGTAAAAACTTTTTAAGTATAAACATAAAAAGTAAAAGGTTTTTTAGTATATACACAAAAAGTAAAAACTTTTTAAGTATAAACATAAAAAGTTAAAACTTTTTAAGTATAAACATAAAAAGTTAAAACTTTTTAAGTATAAACATAAAAAGTTAAAACTTTTTAAGGTATAAACATAAAAAGTAAAAGGTTTTCATAGTATATACACAAAAAGTAAAAACTTTTTAAGTATAAACATAAAAAGTTAAAACTTTTTAAGGTATAAACATAAAAAGTAAAAGGTTTTCATAGTATATACACAAAAAGTAAAAACTTTTTAAGTATAAACATAAAAAGTTAAAACTTTTTAAGGTATAAACATAAAAAGTAAAAGGTTTTCATAGTATATACACAAAAAGTATAAACTTTTTAAGTATAAACATAAAAAGTTAAAACTTTTTAAGGTATAAACATAAAAAGTAAAAGGTTTTCATAGTATATACACAAAAAGTAAAAACTTTTTAGGTATAAACATAAAAAGTTAAAACTTTTTAAGGCATAAATATAAAAAGTAAAAGGTTTTCATAGTATATACACAAAAAGTAAAAACTTTTTAAGTATAAACATAAAAAGTTAAAACTTTTTAAAAGTATAAACATAAAAAGTAAAAGGTTTTCATAGTATATACACAAAAAGTAAAAACTTTTTAGGTATAAACATAAAAAGTTAAAACTTTTTAAGGTATAAACATAAAAGTAAAAGATTTTCATAGTATATACACAAAAAATGAAAACTTTTTAGGTATAAACATAAAAAGTTAAAACTTTTTAAGGTATAAACATAAAAGGTAAAAGGTTTTCATAGTATATACACAAAAAGTAAAAACTTTTTAAGTATAAACATAAAAAGTAAAACGTTTTCATAGTATATACACAAAAAGTAAAAACTTTTTAGGTATAAACATAAAAAGTTAAAACTTTTTAAGGTATAAACATAGAAAGTAAAAGGTTTTCATAGTATAAACACAAAAAGTAAAAACTTTTTAAGTATAAACATAAAAAGTTAAAACATTTTAAGGTATAAACATAAAAAGTAAAAGGTTTTCATAGTATATACACAAAAAGTAAAAACTTTTTAAGTATAAAAATAAAAAGTAAAAACTTTTTAAGTATAAACATAAAAAGTTAAAACTTTTTAAGGTATAAACATAAAAAGTAAAAGGTTTTCATAGTATATACACAAAAAGTAAAAACTTTTTAAGTATAAACATAAAAAGTTAAAACTTTTTAAGGTATAAACATAAAAAGTGAAAGGTTTTCATAGTATATACACAAAAAGTAAAAACTTTTTAAGTATAAACATAAAAAGTTAAAACTTTTTAAGGTATAAACATAAAAAGTAAAAGGTTTTCATAGTATATACACAAAAAGTAAAAACTTTTTAAGTATAAACATAAAAAGTTAAAACTTTTTATGGTATAAACATAAAAAGTAAAAGGTTTTCATAGTATATACACAAAAAGTAAAAACTTTTTAGGTATAAACATAAAAAGTTAAAACTTTTTAAGGCATAAATATAAAAAGTAAAAGGTTTTCATAGTATATACACAAAAAGTAAAAACTTTTTAAGTATAAACATAAAAAGTTAAAACTTTTTAAAGTATAAACATAAAAAGTAAAAGGTTTTCATAGTATATACACAAAAAGTAAAAACTTTTTAGGTATAAACATAAAAAGTTAAAACTTTTTAAGGTATAAACATAAAAGTAAAAGGTTTTCATAGTATATACACAAAAAGTGAAAACTTTTTAGGTATAAACAAAAAAAGTTAAAACTTTTTAAGGTATAAACATAAAAGGTAAAAGGTTTTCATAGTATATACACAAAAAGTAAAAACTTTTTAAGTATAAACATAAAAAGTTAAAACTTTTTAAGGTATAAACATAAAAAGTAAAAGGTTTTCATAGTATATACACAAAAAGTAAAAACTTTTTAAGTATAAACATAAAAAGTTAAAACTTTTTAAGGTATAAACATAAAAAGTAAAAGGTTTTCATAGTATATACACAAAAAGTAAAAACTTTTTAAGTATAAACATAAAAAGTTAAAACCTTTTAAGGTATAAACATAAAAAGTAAAAGGTTTTCATAGTATATACACAAAAAGTAAAAACTTTTTAAGTATAAACCTAAAAAGTTAAAACTTTTTAAGGTATAAACATAAAAAGTAAAAGGTTTTCATAGTATATACACAAAAAGTAAAACCTTTTTAAGTATAAACACAAAAAGTTAAAACTTTTTAAGGTATAAACATAAAAAGTAAAACGTTTTCATAGTATATACATAAAAAGTAAAAACTTTTTAGGTATAAACATAAAAAGTTAAAACTTTTTAAGGTATAAACATAAAAAGTAAAAGGTTTTCATAGTATATACACAAAAAGTAAAAACTTTTTAGGTATAAACATAAAAAGTTAAAACTTTTTAAGGTATAAACATAAAAAGTAAAAGGTTTTCATAGTATATACACAAAAAGTAAAAACTTTTTAAGTATAAACATAAAAAGTTAAAACTTTTTAAGGTATAAACATAAAAAGTAAAAGGTTTTCATAGTATATACACAAAAAGTAAAAACTTTTTAAGTATAAACATAAAAAGTTAAAACTTTTTAAGGTATAAACATAAAAAGTAAAAGGTTTTCATAGTATATACACAAAAAGTAAAAACTTTTTAAGTATAAACATAAAAAGTTAAAACTTGTTAAGGTACATACATAAAAAGTAAATGGTTGTCATAGTATATACACAAAAAGTAAAAACTTTTTAAGTATAAACATAAAAAGTTAAAACTTTTTAAGGTATAAACATAAAAAGTAAAAGGTTTCCATAGTATATACACAAAAAGTAAAAACTTTTTAGGTATAAACATAAAAAGTTAAAACTTTTTAAGCTATAAACATAAAAAGTAAAACGTTTTCATAGTATATACACAAAAAGTAAAAACTTTTTAGGTATAAACATAAAAAGTTAAAACTTTTTAAGGTATAAACATAAAAAGTAAAAGGTTCTCATAGTATATACACAAAAAGTAAAAACTTTTTAAGTATAAACATAAAAAGTTAAAACTTTTTAAGGTATAAACATAAAAAGTAAAAGGTTTTCATAGTATATACACAAAAAGTAAAAACTTTTTAAGTATAAACATAAAAAGTTAAAACTTTTTAAGGTATAAACATAAAAAGTAAAAGGTTTTCATAGTATATACACAAAAAGTAAAAACTTTTTAAGTATAAACATAAAAAGTTAAAACTTTTTAAGGTATAAACATAAAAAGTAAAAGGTTTTCATAGTATATACACAAAAAGTAAAAACTTTTTAAGTATAAACATAAAAAGTTAAAACTTTTTAAGGTATAAACATAAAAAGTAAAACGTTTTCATAGTATATACACAAAAAGTAAAAACTTTTTAGGTATAAACAAAAAAAGTTAAAACTTTTTAAGGTATAAACATAAAAAGTAAAAGGTTTTCATAGTATATACACAAAAAGTAAAAACTTTTTAGGTATAAACATAAAAAGTTAAAACTTTTTAAGGTATAAACATAAAAAGTAAAAGGTTATCATAGTATATACACAAAAAGTAAAAACTTTTTAAGTATAAACATAAAAAGTTAAAACTTTTTAAGGTATAAACATAAAAAGTAAAAAGTTTTCATAGTATATACACAAAAAAAAAAAACTTTTTAAGTATAAACATTAAAAGTTAAAACTTTTTAAGGTATAAACATAAAAAGTAAAAGGTTTTCATAGTATATACACAAAAAGTAAAAACTTTTTAAGTATAAACATAAAAAGTTAAAACTTGTTAAGGTACATACATAAAAAGTAAAAGGTTGTCATAGTATATACACAAAAAGTAAAAACTTTTTATGTATAAACATAAAAAGTAAAAACTTTTTAAGTATAAACATAAAAAGTTAAAACTTTTTAAGGTATAAACATAAAAAGTAAAAGGTTTTTTAGTATATACACAAAAAGTAAAAACTTTTTAAGTATAAACATAAAAAGTTAAAACTTTTTAAGGTATAAACATAAAAAGTAAAAAATTTTCATAGTATATACACAAAAAGTAAAAACTTTTTAAGTATAAACATAAAAAGTTAAAACTTTTTAAGGCATAAACATAAAAAGTAAAAGGTTTTCATAGTATATACACAAAAAGTAAAAACTTTTTAAGTATAAACATAAAAAGTTAAAACTTTTTAAGGTATAAACATAAAAAGTAAAAACTTTTTAAGTATAAACATAAAAAGTAAAAGGTTTTTTAGTATATACACAAAAAGTAAAAACTTTTTAAGTATAAACATAAAAAGTTAAAACTTTTTAAGTATAAACATAAAAAGTTAAAACTTTTTAAGTATAAACATAAAAAGTTAAAACTTTTTAAGGTATAAACATAAAAAGTAAAAGGTTTTCATAGTATATACACAAAAAGTAAAAACTTTTTAAGTATAAACATAAAAAGTTAAAACTTTTTAAGGTATAAACATAAAAAGTAAAAGGTTTTCATAGTATATACACAAAAAGTAAAAACTTTTTAAGTATAAACATAAAAAGTTAAAACTTTTTAAGGTATAAACATAAAAAGTAAAAGGTTTTCATAGTATATACACAAAAAGTATAAACTTTTTAAGTATAAACATAAAAAGTTAAAACTTTTTAAGGTATAAACATAAAAAGTAAAAGGTTTTCATAGTATATACACAAAAAGTAAAAACTTTTTAGGTATAAACATAAAAAGTTAAAACTTTTTAAGGCATAAATATAAAAAGTAAAAGGTTTTCATAGTATATACACAAAAAGTAAAAACTTTTTAAGTATAAACATAAAAAGTTAAAACTTTTTAAAAGTATAAACATAAAAAGTAAAAGGTTTTCATAGTATATACACAAAAAGTAAAAACTTTTTAGGTATAAACATAAAAAGTTAAAACTTTTTAAGGTATAAACATAAAAGTAAAAGATTTTCATAGTATATACACAAAAAGTGAAAACTTTTTAGGTATAAACATAAAAAGTTAAAACTTTTTAAGGTATAAACATAAAAGGTAAAAGGTTTTCATAGTATATACACAAAAAGTAAAAACTTTTTAAGTATAAACATAAAAAGTAAAACGTTTTCATAGTATATACACAAAAAGTAAAAACTTTTTAGGTATAAACATAAAAAGTTAAAACTTTTTAAGGTATAAACATAGAAAGTAAAAGGTTTTCATAGTATAAACACAAAAAGTAAAAACTTTTTAAGTATAAACATAAAAAGTTAAAACATTTTAAGGTATAAACATAAAAAGTAAAAGGTTTTCATAGTATATACACAAAAAGTAAAAACTTTTTAAGTATAAAAATAAAAAGTAAAAACTTTTTAAGTATAAACATAAAAAGTTAAAACTTTTTAAGGTATAAACATAAAAAGTAAAAGGTTTTCATAGTATATACACAAAAAGTAAAAACTTTTTAAGTATAAACATAAAAAGTTAAAACTTTTTAAGGTATAAACATAAAAAGTGAAAGGTTTTCATAGTATATACACAAAAAGTAAAAACTTTTTAAGTATAAACATAAAAAGTTAAAACTTTTTAAGGTATAAACATAAAAAGTAAAAGGTTTTCATAGTATATACACAAAAAGTAAAAACTTTTTAAGTATAAACATAAAAAGTTAAAACTTTTTATGGTATAAACATAAAAAGTAAAAGGTTTTCATAGTATATACACAAAAAGTAAAAACTTTTTAGGTATAAACATAAAAAGTTAAAACTTTTTAAGGCATAAATATAAAAAGTAAAAGGTTTTCATAGTATATACACAAAAAGTAAAAACTTTTTAAGTATAAACATAAAAAGTTAAAACTTTTTAAAGTATAAACATAAAAAGTAAAAGGTTTTCATAGTATATACACAAAAAGTAAAAACTTTTTAGGTATAAACATAAAAAGTTAAAACTTTTTAAGGTATAAACATAAAAGTAAAAGGTTTTCATAGTATATACACAAAAAGTGAAAACTTTTTAGGTATAAACATAAAAAGTTAAAACTTTTTAAGGTATAAACATAAAAGGTAAAAGGTTTTCATAGTATATACACAAAAAGTAAAAACTTTTTAAGTATAAACATAAAAAGTTAAAACTTTTTAAGGTATAAACATAAAAAGTAAAAGGTTTTCATAGTATATACACAAAAAGTAAAAACTTTTTAAGTATAAACATAAAAAGTTAAAACTTTTTAAGGTATAAACATAAAAAGTAAAAGGTTTTCATAGTATATACACAAAAAGTAAAAACTTTTTAAGTATAAACATAAAAAGTTAAAACCTTTTAAGGTATAAACATAAAAAGTAAAAGGTTTTCATAGTATATACACAAAAAGTAAAAACTTTTTAAGTATAAACATAAAAAGTTAAAACTTTTTAAGGTATAAACATAAAAAGTAAAAGGTTTTCATAGTATATACACAAAAAGTAAAACCTTTTTAAGTATAAACATAAAAAGTTAAAACTTTTTAAGGTATAAACATAAAAAGTAAAACGTTTTCATAGTATATACATAAAAAGTAAAAACTTTTTAGGTATAAACATAAAAAGTTAAAACTTTTTAAGGTATAAACATAAAAAGTAAAAGGTTTTCATAGTATATACACAAAAAGTAAAAACTTTTTAGGTATAAACATAAAAAGTTAAAACTTTTTAAGGTATAAACATAAAAAGTAAAAGGTTTTCATAGTATATACACAAAAAGTAAAAACTTTTTAAGTATAAACATAAAAAGTTAAAACTTTTTAAGGTATAAACATAAAAAGTAAAAGGTTTTCATAGTATATACACAAAAAGTAAAAACTTTTTAAGTATAAACATAAAAAGTTAAAACTTTTTAAGGTATAAACATAAAAAGTAAAAGGTTTTCATAGTATATACACAAAAAGTAAAAACTTTTTAAGTATAAACATAAAAAGTTAAAACTTGTTAAGGTACATACATAAAAAGTAAATGGTTGTCATAGTATATACACAAAAAGTAAAAACTTTTTAAGTATAAACATAAAAAGTTAAAACTTTTTAAGGTATAAACATAAAAAGTAAAAGGTTTCCATAGTATATACACAAAAAGTAAAAACTTTTTAGGTATAAACATAAAAAGTGAAAACTTTTTAAGCTATAAACATAAAAAGTAAAACGTTTTCATAGTATATACACAAAAAGTAAAAACTTTTTAGGTATAAACATAAAAAGTTAAAACTTTTTAAGGTATAAACATAGAAAGTAAAAGGTTTTCATAGTATAAACACAAAAAGTAAAAACTTTTTAAGTATAAACATAAAAAGTTAAAACATTTTAAGGTATAAACATAAAAAGTAAAAGGTTTTCATAGTATATACACAAAAAGTAAAAACTTTTTAAGTATAAACATAAAAAGTAAAAACTTTTTAAGTATAAACATAAAAAGTTAAAACTTTTTAAGGTATAAACATAAAAAGTAAAAGGTTTTCATAGTATATACACAAAAAGTAAAAACTTTTTAAGTATAAACATAAAAAGTTAAAACTTTTTAAGGTATAAACATAAAAAGTGAAAGGTTTTCATAGTATATACACAAAAAGTAAAAACTTTTTAAGTATAAACATAAAAAGTTAAAACTTTTTAAGGTATAAACATAAAAAGTAAAAGGTTTTCATAGTATATACACAAAAAGTAAAAACTTTTTAAGTATAAACATAAAAAGTTAAAACTTTTTATGGTATAAACATAAAAAGTAAAAGGTTTTCATAGTATATACACAAAAAGTAAAAACTTTTTAGGTATAAACATAAAAAGTTAAAACTTTTTAAGGTATAAACATAAAAAGTAAAAGGTTTTCATAGTATATACACAAAAAGTAAAAACTTTTTAAGTATAAACATAAAAAGTTAAAACTTTTTAAGGTTCAAACATAAAAAGTAAAAGGTTTTCATAGTATATACACAAAAAGTAAAAACTTTTTAAGTATAAACATAAAAAGTTAAAACTTTTTAAGGTATAAACATAAAAAGTAAAACGTTTTCATAGTATATACATAAAAAGTAAAAACTTTTTAGGTATAAATATAAAAAGTTAAAACTTTTTAAGGTATAAACATAAAAAGTAAAAGGTTTTCATAGTATATACACAAAAAGTAAAAACTTTTTAGGTATAAACATAAAAAGTTAAAACTTTTTAAGGTATAAACATAAAAAGTAAAAGGTTTTCATAGTATATACACAAAAAGTAAAAACTTTTTAAGTATAAACATAAAAAGTTAAAACTTTTTAAGGTATAAACATAAAAAGTAAAAGGTTTTCATAGTATATACACAAAAATTAAAAACTTTTTAAGTATAAACATAAAAAGTTAAAACTTTTTAAGGTATAAACATAAAAAGTAAAAGGTTTTCATAGTATATACACAAAAAGTAAAAACTTTTTAAGTATAAACATAAAAAGTTAAAACTTGTTAAGGTACATACATAAAAAGTAAAAGGTTGTCATAGTATATACACAAAAAGTAAAAACTTTTTTAGTATAAACATAAAAAGTTAAAACTTTTTAAGGTATAAACATAAAAAGTAAAAGGTTTCCATAGTATATACACAAAAAGTAAAAACTTTTTAGGTATAAACATAAAAAGTTAAAACATTTTAAGGTATAAACATAAAAAGTAAAACGTTTTTATGGTATATACACAAAAAGTAAAAACTTTTTAGGTATAAACATAAAAAGTTAAAAGTTTTTAAGGTATAAACATAGAAAGTAAAAGGTTTTCATAGTATAAATACAAAAAGTAAAAACTTTTTAAGTATAAACATAAAAAGTTATAACTTTTTAAGGTATAAACATAAAAAGTGAAAGGTTTTCATAGTATATACACAAAAAGTAAAAACGTTTTAAGTATAAACATAAAAAGTTAAAACTTTTTAAGGTATAAACATAAAAAGTAAAAGGTTTTCATAGTATATTCACAAAAAGTAAAAACTTTTTAAGTATAAACATAAAAAGTTAAAACTTTTTAAGGTATAAACATAAAAAGTAAAAGGTTTTCATAGTATATACACAAAAAGTAAAAACTTTTTAGGTATAAACATAAAAAGTTAAAACTTTTTAAGGTATAAACATAAAAAGTAACAGGTTTTCATAGTATATACACAAAAAGTAAAAACTTTTTAAGTATAAACATAAAAAGTTAAAACTTTTTAAGGTATAAACATAAAAAGTAAAAGGTTTTCATAGTATATACAGAAAAAGTAAAAACTTTTTAAGTATAAACATAAAAAGTTAAAACTTTTTAAGGTATAAACATAAAAAGTAAAAGGTTTTCATAGTATATACACAAAAAGTAAAAACTTTTTAGTTATAAATATAAAAAGTTAAAACTTTTTAAGGTACAAACATAAAAAGTAAAAGGTTGTCATAGTATATACACAAAAAGTAAAAACTTTTTAAGTATAAACATAAAAAGTTAAAACTTTTTAAGGTATAAACATAAAAAGTAAAAACTTTTTAAGTATAAACATAAAAAGTTAAAACTTTTTAAGGTATAAACATAAAAAGTTAAAGGTTTTCATAGTATATACACAAAAAGTAAAAACTTTTTAAGAATAAACATAAAAAGTTAAAACTTTTTAAGGTATAAACATAAAAAGTAAAAGGTTTTCATAGTATATACACAAAAAGTAAAAACTTTTTAAGTATAAACATAAAAAGTTAAAACTTTTTAAGGTATAAACATAAAAAGTAAAAACTTTTTAAGTATAAACATAAAAAGTTAAAACTTTTTAAGGTATAAACATAAAAAGTTAAAGGTTTTCATAGTATATACACAAAAAGTAAAAACTTTTTAAGAATAAACATAAAAAGTTAAAACTTTTTAAGGTATAAACATAAAAAGTAAAAGGTTTTCATAGTATATACACAAAAAGTAAAAACTTTTAGGTATAAGCATAAAAAGTTAAAACTTTTTAAGACATTAATATAAAAAGTAAAAGGTTTTCATAGTATATACACAAAAAGTAAAAACTTTTTAAGTATAAACATAAAAAGTTAAAACTTTTTAAGGTATAAACATAAAAAGTAAAAGGTTTTCATAGTATATACACAAAAAGTAAAAACTTTTTAAGTATAAACATAAAAAGTAAAAACTTTTTAAGTATAAACATAAAAAGTTAAAACTTTTTAAGGTATAAACATAAAAAGTAAAAGGTTTCCATAGTATATACCCAAAAAGTAAAAACTTTTTAAGTATAAACATAAAAAGTTAAAACTTTTTAAGGTATAAACATAAAGAGTAAAACGTTTTCACAGTATATACACAAAAAGTAAAAACTTTTTAGGTATAAACATAAAAAGTTAAAACTTTTTAAGGTATAAACATAAAAAGTAAAAGGTTTTCATAGTATATACTCAGAAAGTAAAAACTTTTCATGTATATACTCAAAAAGTAAAAACTTTTTATGGTATAAACATAAAAAGTTAAAACTTTTTATAGTTTATACTCAAAAAGTAAAAACTGTTCATTTATATACTCGAAAAGTAAAAACTTTTTATGGTATAAACATAAAAAGTAAAAGCTTTTTATAGTTTATACTCAAAAAGTAAAAACTTTTTATGGTATAAACATAAAAAGTTAAAACTTTTTATAGCATATACTCAAAAAGTAAAAACTTTTCATGTATATACCAGAAAAATAAATACTTTTTATGGTATAAACATAAAAAGTAAAAGCTTTTTATATTATATACTCAAATAGTAAAAACTTTTCATGTATATACCCGAAAAGTAAAAACTTTTTATGGTATAAACATAAAAAGTAAAAGCTTTTTATAGTACATACTCAAAAAGTTTAAACTTTTTTATGTATAAACTCGAAAAGTAAAAACTTTTTATGGTATAAACATAAAAAGTTAAAACTTTTTATAGTTTTTACTCAAAAAGTAAAAACTTTTTATGGTATAAAAATAAAAAGTTAAAACTTTTTATAGTTTATACTCTAAAAGTAAAAACTTTTCATGTATATACTCGAAAAGTAAAAACTTTTTATGGTATAAACATAAAAAGTTAAAACTTTTTATAGTTTATACTCAAAAAGTAAAAACTTTGATGGTATAAAAATAAAAAGTTAAAACTTTTTATAGTTTATACTCTAAAAGTAAAAACTTTTCATGTATATACATGTAGGCATAATCAAAACGTGGACTGTATGAGTAGTCAACGTGATTGTGTCTTCTCTTAAATTATAATTTTTGATAAGTTTTTTATGATATATATAATGTAAAAAAGGTATCAATCTGTGCAGTTTACAGTGCTGATTGCTAAGTGGTAATTGTGGTGTGTATCCCTTTGCGGTGTTTCTAGTTCTTAATAAAAATCAAATCTAAATATCATATATCTTTATCTTTCTTTCGTAAAAAATTAATTAAACAACTTTGTGCGTGAGCGTGTCATTCACCGTTGGAGAAGAAGCATCTACCATTTCAAAAAATGTCTGCAGTTTGCGCATCTTGTAATAAAAAGTATAGTCATAATACTAGCATTACTTGTATTAATTGCTCCAACGTCTTTCATATCGAATGTGTACGATTATCTGAGGCTGACACACGTTATTTACGTGCCAAAAAGAACTTCAAGTGGTTCTGTGATACTTGCGAAGCGTCAATAGGAGAAAGAAGTAATGAATTCGCTGAATTAAAGGCCCTCATATTAGGTCTGCAAGCTGAACTAAAGGAAGTAAAAAGTAAACTTATTTCGTCGCAAAAAACTAAATTAGAAGAATGTCAACAATTTGAAAACATTGTTGCTGAAATAAATGACAGGAATAACAGACAAAAAAACATCATTTTATTTAACATTCCTGAAGCTGTATCGTCAGATCATCGCGAAGCTGATGCAACTGTTGTTTCCGAAGTGTTAACTTTGATTTCTCCTTCTGTTACATCTGCGGATTTTAAATTATATCGTTTAGGAAAATCAAGCAATGATAAACCCAGGCCAGTCAAAGTTAACTTTAATAATACTGAACAACCGTTAAATATTTTAAAAAATTGCAAAAAGCTAAAAAGTACCAAATATAACCAAATTAAAGTTGTAAGTGATAAAACACCGAAACAAAGAGAATTTCTACGAGAATTGAACAATGAACTTCACGGTCGATTAAATAATGGTGAGAAAGACATTTTTATCAAATATGTTAACAATGTGCCTCGTATTGTTCCAAAAAACTGAATTCTATCTCCCGAAATGTGACAATTTATTATCAGAACGTAAGAGGTTTAAACACTAAAATCACTGAACTTTATTTGAATGTGCTGCATACAAATTTCGACATCCTTGTACTAACTGAGACGTGGCTTGCGGACAATGTTTTGAATAGTGAAATGTTTGATGCGCGCTACTCTGTGTTTCGTACCGACAGAGATCGGTGTTCTACTGGAAAGAGTAGGGGTGGCGCAGTCCTGGTAGCCGTCAATGACATCTTCATGGCAGAACTAATGGACACTAATTCTAAATTTATAAATATTGAATTCGTTTGTATAAAATTATCACTAAATTCTGTTTTGCACACTTATGTTATTGTTGTATATATACCACCTGATATTACTTTGAATGAATACTTAGAGTTTTATGAATTTATTGCTTCACTTTCATTTATATATGATCACAATGTACTAATTATTGGGGATTTTAATATCACTAATTTAAATGAATACTATGAAACAAAAATATGTCATACCAATGTAAATAACTTTTTAAATTTTATTAATCTAGTAAACATGGAACAATACAATAAAATTCCTAATTCCTATGATAAAATACTTGATGTTGTTCTATCAAATAAATTTTGTGTAGTAACAAGATCTATTTCTAGTTTATTAAGTGAAGATAAACACCACCCATCTTTAATAATCGAATTTAAATATTTGCAGTCAAACCACCAACTTAAAGTAAATAATACAGCAATGTATAATTTTAAGCATGGCAACTACGCTTTACTTTATGATTTATTGAGTGATCACGATTGGCAGTTTTTATAGGAGTGCACTGATGTAAACTTAGCTGTAGAAAATTTTTATTCATCTTTATATTCAATTATGGATACTTGCATACCAAAGAAAACTATTCGTAATTACAAATATCCTAAATGGTTTTCTCCTATACTTATATCGAAAATAAAATTAAAAGAACATTATAGGAAATTATATAAAACATATAGTTCTATTGATTACTTAAATAATTATAAAATTTTGCGTTCTGAAACAAAGTTATTAGTTAATGAATGTTACAAAAATTATATTCAAAACGTGGAGAACAATATTTCGCATGACGCAAAAAGTTTCTTCCATTTTATAAATGAGAAAAAGGCAGTAAATAAGTATCCACCTACAATGTACCACAATAATCAATCGTTCTCTGATGGATCAGAAATTGCTGAAATTTTTGCTTCATATTTTAAATCTGTTTATAACAGTGGTGCAGTGAATATAAATAATTTAGATTATTCATCTATTTTTTTCAACAATGTGATAACAATTCAAAGTATAACGTATGATGAGATAACATCAGCAATTAAATCACTGAAGACTACTAAATCGGTGGGACCTGACAATATTCCAGTTTATATTTTTAAAGGGTGTGCCGATTTTCTTATTTATCCCCTATATTTAATTTTTAATTTAAGTTTACAAACAGAAACTTTTCCAGACTTATGGAAAAAATCTAAAATTGTTCCGTTGTTTAAGGGTGGAGACAGAAATAAAATTATAAATTATCGTCCCATATCATGCATAAATTCGGTCGCTAAAATTTTTGAAGTAATTTTATTTAAATCTATGCAGTATCAAACAAATAATTATATAAATCCAGTTCAGCATGGTTTCGTAAAAGGAAGATCCACTATTTCAAATTTAATGAATTTTGCTCAATACGTTTATGATGCATTTGATAATAGAGTACAAATTGATGCTGTCTACACGGATTTCAAAAAAGCTTTTGATTCTGTTGTTCATAGTATTTTACTAAATAAATTAAAATTGATTGGTTTTTCTACTTCATTACTTAATTTATGCGAATCATACTTGCGTAATAGATTTCAGTTTGTGCAATGCAATGGATATAAGTCATCAATTTTTTTAGCTTCTTCTGGTGTCCCACAGGGTTCGGTACTCGGCCCTTTATTATTTATACTTTTTGTAAATGATATTACTAATGTCGTTAAGTATGCAAAATGTCTCTTATACGCTGATGATTTTAAATTGTATATTACTATAAACGATATTTCTAACTGCCATCAGTTACAACTTGATTTAAACTCTATATATCAGTGGTCATTGTCAAATCATTTACAATTCAATATTAACAAATGCAATGTAATTACATTTAGTAAAAAAAAAGAATCGCTTTTATTTCAGTACACTATGAATAATTTAATTGTCAATCGTGTAAACTTAATAAAGGATCTAGGAGTGTTCCTCGACTCTAAATTAACTTTAATATATCATGTAAATTCATTAATTAATTCAGGATATAAAACTTTGGGCTTCATTTTAAGATCTACTTCTGATTTTAAAAATCTAAATAGTTATAAAATACTATTCTTTTCGTTGGTATTAAGTAAAATTGAATATGGTGTGACAATTTGGAATCCTTCACAAAAATATGTAATACATTCTATTGAAAATATTCAAAAAAAATTTTGCAAAACAGTTTATTTTAGATTGAATAATTCTTGGCCAAATTTAGAATATAATACATTATTAGTTGAATTTAATCTTGTGTCCTTAGAATATAGAAGAATCAAGCAACAAATTATTTTTTTGTATAAACTTGTGAATAACTATATCGATGATAGTGAATTACTTAGTAGATTAAATTTTTATGTTAATCCATGTAATACCAGGTGTGATAATACTTTTCTGTGTGATTTTTCTCGTACTGCTTACCATTTCAATTCGCCAGTTAACTCTATGTGTCGTTATTATAATTTATATGGTTCTAATCTTGATTTTGCATTAAGCATAAATGTTTTTAAGTCCACTTTAGGCACTTTATTACATTCTTAGTATTATATTTATCTTTTCTTTTTTGTTTTTTGTGTCATACTATTTTGTACTACTTATATACATATGTAGTCATGATATTATTCTGTAATTGGGTATAACCTGTTGAATAATAAACATATATTATATAAACATATATTATTATACTCGAAAAGTAAAAACTTTTTATGGTATAAACATAAAAAGTTAAAACTTTTTATAGTTTTTACTCAAAAAGTATTAACTTTTCGTGTATATACTCGAAAAGTAAAAACTTTTTATGCTATAAACATAAAAAGTAAAAGCTTTTTATAGTTTATACTCAAAAACTAAAAACTTTTTATGGTGAACATAAAAAGTAAAAGCTTTTTATAGTTTATATTCAAAAAGTAAAAAAATTTTATGGTATAAACATAAAAAGTTAAAACTTTTTATAGTATATACTCAAAAAGTAAAAACTTTTTATGTATATGCTCGAAAAGTAAAAACTTTTTATGGTATAAACACAAAAAGTAAAAGCTTTTTATAGTATATACTCAAAAAGTAAGAGCTTTTCATATATATACTCGAAAAGTAAAAACTTTTTATGGTATAAACATAAAAAGTAAAAGCTTTTTATAGTTTATATTCAAAAAGTAAAAACTTTTTATGGTATAAACATAAAAAGTAAAAGCTTTTTATAGTTTATACTCAAAAAGTAAAAACTTTTTATGGTATAAACATAAAAAGTAAAAACTTTTATAGTATATACTCAAAGTGTAAAAACTTTTCATGTATATACCCGAAAAGTAAAAACTTTTTATGGTATAAACGTAAAAAGTAAAAGCTTTTTATAGTATATACTCAAAAAGTAAAAACTTTTCATGTATATACTCGAAAAGTAAAAACTTTTTATAGTATAAACATAAAAAGTAAAAGCTTTTTATAGTTTATACTCTAAAAGTAAAAACTTTTTATGGTATAAACATAAAAAGTTAAAACTTTTTATAGTATATACTCAAAAAGTAAAAGCTTTTTATAGTTTATAGTTTATACTCAAAAAGTAAAAACTTTTTATGGTATAAACATAAAAAATTAAAACTTTTTATAGTATATACTCAAAAAGTAAAAACTTTTCATGTATATACTCAAAAAGTAAAAACTTTTTATGATATAAACATAAAAAGTTATAACTTTTTATAATTTATACTCAAAAAGTAAAAACTTTTCATGTATATGCTCAAAAAGTAAAAACTTTTTATTGTATAAACATAAAAAGTAAAAGCTTTCTATAGTTTATACTCAAGAAGTAAAAACTTTTTATGGTATAAACATAAAAAGTAAAAGCTTTTTATAGTTTATACTCAAAAAGTAAAAACTTTTTATGGTATAAACATAAAAAGTAAAAGCTTTTTATAGTATATCTTCAAAAAGTAAAAACTTTTCATGTATATACTCAAAAAGTAAAAACTTTTTATAGCATATCTTCAAAAATGTATATACTTAAAAAGTAAAAACTTTTTATGGTAAACAAAAAGTAAAAGCTTTTTATAGTTTATACTCAAAAAGTTATAACTTTTTATAATTTATACTCAAAAAGTAAAATCTTTTCATGTATATGCTCAAAAAGTAAAAACTTTTTATTGTATAAACATAAAAAGTAAAAGCTTTCTATAGTTTATACTCAAGAAGTAAAAACTTTTTATGGTATAAACATAAAAAGTAAAAGCTTTTTATAGTATATACTCAAAAAGTAAAAACTTTTTATGGTATAAACATATAAAGTTAAAACTTTTTATAGTATATACTCAAAAAGTAAAAACTTTTCATGTATATACCCGAAAAATAAAAACTTTTTATGGTATAAACATAAAAAGTAAAAACTTTTTATAATATATACTCAAAAAGTAAAAACTTTTTATAGTATATACTCAAAAAGTAAAAACTTTTTATGGTATAAACATAAAAAGTTAAAACTTTTTATAGTTTATACTCAAAAAGTAAAAACTTTTCATTTATATACTCGAAAAGTAAAAACTTTTTATGGTATAAACATAAAAAGTAAAAGCTTTTTATAGTTTATACTCAAAAAGTAAAAACTTTTTATGGTATAAACATAAAAAGTAAAAGCTTTTTATAGTTTATACTCAAAAAGTAAAAACTTTTTATGGTATAAACATAAAAAGTTAAAACTTTTTATAGTATATACTCAAAAAGTAAAAACTTTTCATGTATATACCCGAAAAATAAAAACTCTTTATGGTATAAACATAAAAAGTAAAAGCTTTTTATAGTATATACTCAAAAAGTAAAAACTTTTCGTGTATATACCCGAAAAGTAAAAACTTTTTATGGTATAAACGTAAAAAGTAAAAGCTTTTTATAGTATATACTCATAAAGTAAAAACTTTTCATGTATAAACCCGAAAAGTAAAAACTTTTTATGGTATAAACATAAAAAGTAAAAGCTTTTTATAGTATATACTCAAAAAGTAAAAACTTTTCATGTATATACCCGAAAAGTAAAAACTTTTTATGGTATAAACATAAAAAAAAATTTCATTGCAGAACATTCAGTTAAAAATTCTATAGAATTATGTAATAAATTATCTAAAATAGAGTTAAATCCAAATGAAAAACTAATTTCACTTGATGTGGTTAACTTATTCCCAAATGTTCCACCTAATGAATGCCTTAATTTAATGAAAGAATTATTAGACAAACAAAACACCAATCCTGATATCACTCAAGAATATTTAACTTTATTTAAAGTATGTACAGATCAAAATTATTTTCAATTTAATAATAATTTTTACACCACATCACAAGGTTTAGCAATGGGCTCTCCAATATCACCTTTATTATCTGAAATTTTTATGGACAATTTAGAAAAAAATATATTAAAAACGGATTCATCAAAATATATAAAATACTGGTATAGATATGTAGATGATATTTTAATATGTTGGACGGGAACTACACGACAACTTAATAAATTTTTAGAAATAATAAACAAAATTCATAATAATATTAAATTCACTTTAGAAGTAGAAAAAGATAAACAAATTAATTATTTGGATTTAACAATAAAAAATAAAGACAATAAACATGAATTTAAAATATTTAGGAAGCCAACTCAAACAGATACAATAATTCATATATCATCAAATCATCCAAAATCACAAAAACTATCAGCATTCCATAGTATGATATACAGATTAGTCAAAATTCCATTAAATAAAGAAAATTATGAAACAGAAGTAAATATTATTAAAAATATAGCTATAAATAATGGATATGATACAAATGTTATAGACAATTTAATTCATAAAGCAAAATTAAAAATATATTCAAAGTACATTTATAATCAAAATAAACAGAGAGAAAACATATATATTAAATTATCATACATAGGCAAAATATCCAACAAAATAGCAAACATTCTGAAAAACTAATAATTATATAATTGCATTTAAAACACAAAATAATTTAGGAAAACATATAAGAAATGTTAAAGAAAAAACAGATATTTTAACAAAATCAGGAGTATATAAATTAAATTGTGAAAATTGTGATGCTGTGTACATAGGCCAATCAGGAAGAAATTTCAATATAAGGGTGAATGAACATAAAAAATCATATAAAAATAAAAAAACAGACTCAACATTTGCAAATCATTTATTAGAAGAAAATCATACAAGTAATTTTAATCCAAAAATTTTACATTTAGAAACCAAAGGACCAAGATTAGATTTTCTAGAAGCCGTCGAAATTGAAAAAGCCATAAAAAATAAAGAAAATATAATAAATGAACAGACAAACTTTATCCATTCACCCTTAATGAAGTTTCTAGAAATATTATAAAATTTATGTTAAAATAATTTATTTCTAATTTTTTATGTTACTAAGTTACTACAAAATATCTATACATACAATCAAGTTTGTAAACACCGTAAAACATTTACTGACATATATTTATATTTGTCATTATATATATACATATTTATACAATTTTTAAGTTTTATAAACATTGGATCTGAAGATGCTATTGTATTAGCGAAACTAGTCATCAATAAATTAATTTTTGTGAAACTAAAAACCAAGTATTTTAATATATAATAATGAATAATAAGTTTCACCATGTAAGAGCTGAAATAATTAAAGAAAAAACTTTTTATAGTTTATACTCAAAAAGTAAAAACTTTTTATGGTATAAACATAAAAAGTAAAAACTTTTTATAGTACATACTCAAAAAATAAAAACTTTTCATGTATATACCCAAAAAGTAAAAACTTTTTATGGTATAAACATAAAAAGTAAAAGCTTTTTATAGCATAAACTCAAAAAGTAAAAACTTTTCATGTATATACCCGAAAAGTAATAACTTTTTATGGTATAAACATAAAAAGTAAAAGCTTTTTATAGCATATACTCAAAAAGTAAAAACTTTTTATAGTATATACTCAAAAAGTAAAAACTTTTTATGTATATACCCGAAAAGTAAAAACTTTTTATGGTATAAACATAAAAAGTAAAAGCTTTTTATAGTATATACTCAAAAAGTAAAAACTTTTCATGTATATACTCGAAAAGTAGAAACTTTTTATGGTATATACATAAAAAGTAAAAACTTTTCATGTATATCCCCGAAATATAATAACTTTTTATGGTATAAACATAAAAAGTAAAAGCTTTTTATAGTATATACTCAAAAAGTAAAAACTTTTTATGTATATACCCGATAAGTAAAAACTTTTATGGTATAAACATAAAAAGTAAAAGCTTTTTATAGTATATACTCAAAAAGTAAAAACTTTTATATCATACTTTCTCACTCATTTATATCAGATCACTTTGCAATTGAGAATAGCTCAATGTGATAAAATGAAAAAAATCTCTGCATATCACTTCAGTGAAAATTGAGAATTGGGCCCTAAATAAGCAAATTTGAAAAACAAAAATTTGTTTGTGTTCTCGTTTATAGGTAGACTATAAAAACATTTGAACCAAATCATATTTATCTTTGTTCTTTTTACTTCAAACACATTTTATGAAGTGGATATAAAAGAAAATCGTGTTCATCGCAGACGTAGTAACCTTCTATGAACGACTCTTGAACTTGACCGATTGAGATTTATATTTGCGAATTTTTTCCTTTTCGGCGGCCGAATCTGGTTCGCCGAAACACATAATAAATTATTGAATCACTCTAAATAGAGCTTGAAATATCTGGCGCAATGAAACTTGAGCGGTTTATGTTTAAAATTAATAAATAGGTTGATGTCTGACCTAAAATACTGACGGCATTCGATACTTGTAATTATTCTCATTTTTTAGCGAGATAAATGAAGTGCTCGTTATGTTATTTTCTTTGTTTTTATGATTGTTAAATTACCATGACGTCGATTTGATGATCTAGTTAAGGAATTGTATTAGAAAATAATAAGCAAGTCCTCTGGTAGCCGTGATCGTCTAGTGGTTAGGACCCTACGTTGTGGCCGTAGTAACCCAGGTTCGAATCCTGGTCACGGCAATGTGCAAACATTGTCACGGAAGAGGCTATTTTTATTTAAAAAAATGTTTTCAGAAATAATAGGATTTATGTTAAAATATGTTACAAAAGGTAACCTATTATGGTACAAGTTATAAATTTGGACACAAGCCGGATAGCGGCAAATGGGAAGGCGAAAGGGTAAACGTACTAGTGTATTGACAACTAACACGCCTGTTGGTGGCATTTGATTTAGTACTCTTAACTGTCATTGGTATTACTTCTACAAGCATGTTGTGAAATTTTACAAATATAACACATTTGCGTAAAATTATTATACAAAAAACCAACTGGTTAATCTCTTCTAGAAGGTATTTTAATAAACTCAGCGTTAACAAAAAAATAAAACGTTATATTCAAGCTAAAATGAGGACAACTACCGCCTAGTTTATATTTCTACATGCAAATCCAACCTCAAGTTGTTTTATAGAAGGAACTATAAAAAAAATGAACATTGTTAAATATGTGTCTATGCATATTTTTTCCTCTCGCTATGAAAGGTATTGAATTCATGCTAAAATTCGCATATCCAGATTTTAGTGATTAAGCACGATTTAAGATCCCTAGAATCCGATTATAGCATTTTTTTTAAAAGATGTCTATGTGTGTGTGTATGTCTAGATTTTGGTGGGACGATTCCTCAAAAACTATAAGACTTAAGACCTGTTTAACTATGAATTTCTCAATCTGACATTGCTGGGAAGACCTGAAAAGGTTTTGGTAACAATTAGACAACCGGAAGTAGTAGTTTCTTAGAAAAATTCTTGTAAATATAATTTTTTGGAAATTTTTGTTATTACAAATATTGAAGAACATAAAATTCTCCATCTAATACACTTAAAATTTTTATTATATCTTGTATAGATATAGATATATAGACACTATAATATATAGAATAATCTAATCGCAGAGGCTAAGGCACTAAGGAAACCACTTGACAAATTCAAATATTTATAACATAGTTTGTAAATGACAGATGTCAGTGTCAAAATTTAACAGTTTTAGTGACATTCTAATAGCATTTTTGGGAAGTACATTAAATCTTTCTTATTGTTTTATAAATTATATATTTGAAATTATAGGTAAAATGCATATATCCATCAGAAATACCGCCAATATGGTTAATGAATTGGAAGAATCCCTGACATTTAGGAACTTACTCATACAATAAAAAATAGATATAATTAGATTTATATGTGTGCAGAAGACATGTTAAATACAATAAAAAACAATATTTGGGTAAAGTTCTGTATTTTTTTGTTATAAAACGACGGTTCGAAAGGGAAGTGCAATACAATACTTATATATAGCCTAATATGAAAATGGCGAGAGGTTTTGTGCTGGCCACAACAGATTTTTTTTTGCTTTACATTTATCTTATTTCTTTGTAAAAACAGTTCCATTAACATAATTTTTGGTAGAATATTCTTATTCATAGGCAAAGAAATCATTTAGAAAACAATTTCATTAAGAATAAATTCTAACAAAAAGATGCTATGCTCTATTTACTAACGTATTTGAAAGTAAATAATAATGTTTTAAACAAGTCCTCTGGTAGCCGTGATCGTCTAGTGGTTAGGACCCTACGTTGTGGCCGTAGTAACCCAGGTTCGAATCCTGGTCACGGCAATGTGCAAACATTGTCACGGGAGAGGTTAATTTTTAATTTTATTTATGGTAAAAGAGAAATAATATCTTAAAATATATGGTAAAATGATTATTTCTTTCATCATAATTCTGCGTTTATATACACATATCAATTTATTTATTTTCCTCATGAAAATAGTATATTCTACAAAATTATTAAATTTTGGCTATATTAAGAATGTACAAGTTAATACAAATCTCTTCAATTTATTCTCGTATTAGGAATCGTAGCAGGCGACGCTTACCTGTCACAACGATTGTAGTAATTCAGTTGTTTTCACTATTAACAATGTAGTGTATTTGTTTAGTGTTTTTGTAAGTTTTTTATGTTATTTTTATTCATTTCAATATCAAATTTTATTCCAATAGTTTGAGAAGTGTATGACAATTAGTTTTGTATATAATTTGTGAGTGAAAATGAAGAGTGCAACGAAAAAAGACAATAAGAAAAATGCATAGTGGAGTTAGCCACACAACAGAAGATTGTAAGTAATTCTAAGTTGTTTTTAATATAAATTTATTTGTATTATGATAAATATTTATAAAAATATATTTAATATTGATGTATCATCGTAAATTTAAAGTATTATGTATCTATTATTTGGTTTACTTTCATTGTTTCGTTATTTTCTGTAATCATTTAGTTGAAAATTTATTTCGTATATCAAAAAAAAAACAATACCAAAAATCTTGAATATAATAATAATTATTCGGATTAAAGAGTAGATGTGAATACATATAGCCACGATCATAAACTCGAAAAAAAAAAAAACTAATAACTTTGTTTAAAGTTTACTAGTCCTTAATCATACTGGGTTTTAATATAAATGATCTATCTCTATTCTAAAATCTTGTTATGGTGGAAAGCATTTAAATCCGGGACGTTAAACACATACCCGGTCAGGTCACAAAACATTCAACCACGGAACCTCTTAAAAATTTTCTTTCAAAAATAACTATTGCTATTTACTTATTCTTTGCATTAATATATTTCTCCTGCATTGTTATTTATATAGTTTTTATGTGCCTGAATCTCGGTTCCAATTTAATATTCACTCTACATCGTATGACAATACCGTGCTAAATTGAATTTTAAATAATATTCATACAAAAATCTGTATATATTTGGCGTTCTGCTTGTCATCCTCAGCGAATTATTTAACGGATTTCAAATTAATTTCGTTCCATTACTTATTTATGATTTTATAATCCTTTTCACTGAATATATTCATAGAGATCTGAGTGTTGAAATAAGGAATGTAGTATTGTATTTTGGTTTCAGATTGAAAATGGGGTCTATTGATCAGAATAGGACAACAAGAAGAAACGATTTCGCAGAAAAGGTAAGAAGATTTATTTTTATTGAAAATTTATGTATTATCATTTTTTTATTATTTATTTAATTATAAAGTCTTGAAAATATATTTCAATATAGTCATTATATAGGTTCATTGAACCCTATAAATGTATTTTATGCACGGAAGTATCATAATTTGACAATTATACACGAATTTCTTTGATATAAACGTCATAATGAGGCCCGCGGGCTATAATGAAACGTCAAACCAAATTATAACCTACAATATAAACAATTTAAACAGACATCATGAAAAGTTTTTACAAATCGAAAATTTTTATATTCTTTAATGAAAAATGAAAATTAATTTTGCGATATTTATATGGAAAGCACGGAGATACACAAAATAAAACTCAAATGACAGAACTAATAAACAAACAATAAACTGTTGTATTCCGCTTCCATAGCAACACTAGATACTGGATGTACGAGGACAAATTCTTTTCGATACAATTTTTCTAACACTTTTGATTTGAAAATTTTCGTCCGTGCATAAAGTTTTGTATGTACCACGAGCGTAACATGCTTTTATGGCCTTTGACGTGTTTTTATCCCTCGGCTCACGCCTCGGGCTCAAAATCTCGCCACAGGCCATAAAAGCCTCCTTACGCTCTTAATACATAAATAACTATTATTTGAAAATGTGAACTATGAATATTACCTCTCGCTAAGAGAGGTATTGGAATCATGCTAAAAATCACATATCCAGATTTTAATAAATAAGCACGTTTCAAGATCACTAGAATCCGATTTTTACATTTTTACAATGATGTCTGTGTGTGTGTGTGTGTGTGTGTGTGTGGATGTATGTATGTATGTATGTAGGTGTGTGTGTGTGTGTGTGTGTGTGTATGGCTGGATGTTGGACGGACGTTCTTCAAAAACTATAAGACATAATACCTGTTTAACTATGAATTCCTCAAACTGACATTCCTGGGAAGAGCTGAAAAGGTTTTGGTAACAATCGAACAACCGGAAGTAATAGTTTTTAAAAGAAATTCTTCCAAATATTAATTTTTGAAAATTTTTGATATTACTAATTTTGAAGAACAAAATTCTACACCTGATACATTTAAATTTTTTATTATATATTCTATAAATTTAGAGATAAAGACGCTATAATATATAGAATATCGGGATATAACAAGTCGAGTAGGCGAAAGTACACTAAGGAAACCAGTTGACAAATTCAAATGTTTATAACATAATTTGTAAATGACAGATTTCAGTGTCAAAAATCTACAGTTTTAGGCTGTGTCCGATGTCGCATTTTGGCATTTAGTATTTAGGTTTTAAGTCTTCTTCACATAAATACAACTCCGAATGGCACACTAGTGATATCAATTGGTTTGTATGGCAACACTTTAGAACAACAAAATTGAATTATACAATTCGATTCAATTTGATGCTTGAGAGTAAATGTTCATATTATATTTTATAAAATAGAAGCTACGAAGCTATTCTTTGACAGTAAATTTGACGTTTTGTACAAATTATAGCGACGAACATGATTTTTTTAATTAGTGCGCGTCAACTTCAAGGCATAGTGTGCTCCTGCAAAACCCTAAAATCTAATTCCTAAAATCCTAAATAATCACTAGATTTAGGGCATATAAATTTAGGATTTAGATATTTGGGTGATAAAAGTGCAACATCGGACACAGCCTTAGTGACATTTTGATAACTTTTTCTGGGAAGTACATTTAATCTTTCTTATTGTTTTATTAATTAAATATTTGAAATTATAGGTAATATGCATATATCCATCAGAAATACCGCCAATCTGGTTAATGCATTGGAAGAATATGTGACATTTAGAAACTTCCTCATACAATGAAAAATATATATATATAATTAGAATTATATGTGTGCAGAAGACATATTAAATACAATAAAAAACAATATTTGGGTAAAGTTCTGTAATATTTTGTTATAAAACGACAGTTCGATAGCAAAGTGCAATACAATACTTATATAGCCTAATATGGAAATGGCGAGAGGTCTTGTGCTGGCCACAACAGATTTTTTTTGTTATTATTCAGGGAATACTCTATTATTAAATTGAAAAATTGACAACATGTGTTATGCAATATGAAAATGGAATTAAAAATTGTTAAGAAACAGAGGAATCTGTGTTCGTGTTTTTATAAAATCTAAGTACATAATATCAGTCTTCTTCTTCTAACAAAATGTCTACTCGTGTAAAGGCGTAACGATATACATTTATTTATTTCGTAATCTCAAAAAATCATCTCTACATTATGTCTGCGGTTGTCAGTACCTGTGCATTTGTTCTCGCTTTGTTATTCCATTCCTTTCGGCGTTTCGCGTTTTGGCGGCCTGGTGGAGAATGCTGCCAAAACGCCGTGTTCTACAACTTATAAATCTTAATCGACAAGGTTTTTGTCTGCGCCAGAGACTTAAATATTTATAGCGCTAACCCGGCCAGTCTGCTGGTAATCGCCCGATCGTTTTTAAATTTTCAAACATCCCCATATTTTGTGAATTTCAAATTTATTTGGTTTTCGGAACCGCTTGGTTTTTTGGTTATTGAATGTTTTGCGAGAGACTCAAATATCGAGGATTTAGAAATAAAAGTTGCAAAAGAACAGAGGTTTCAAACAAGTTAGGATTATTAAAAAAATATAAGTATAGTATTCTTCATGTAAAAATGGTATTGCGCAATAAAAAGTGTATGATTCTTGATGACACACATAATTGAAGTAGTTTCTTTTTATCACTCAGGCTATAGAATCTATTAATAAGGCGACGTATATCGTAACCCTGTTCATAAAATAATTTGAAATTTTCAACATACATAACTCATTACTTTAGTGTTTATATTAGAATATTTGTGTGTTGTGCTGATTTCCGTGATTTATCAATAATGTCAAAAAAATCTGTTTTGGTCAGCACAAGATCTCTCGCTATTTCCACATTATGCTATATAAGTACATATTGTGTTTAACATTTCTGGTAGACACACAAAAATTCTAATTACATCTATTATGAAGATATTTTTATATTTTTTAATTCATTCTATAAATAAGTTTCCTCCTACTCTTCTAAATGTCCGAGATTCTTCAAATTCATTGACGAGATTGGCCGTATTTCTGTTACATATACAGGGCGTCTCTTAAATAGGGGGGCATGGTTTAACCACAGATTTCTGAGGCTAAAATAAGACGATTTAACTAAACTTGCTTCTACCGGAAAGTGCAACATTTAGCCAGAATTTAGCTTCAAAGTTCTTCGAAAAAAAAAATAATAACAGAACGCTTTATACGATTTGGATGAAATTTGGTATGACAGTTCATATGGTTATAAGTCATCTTTTAAGGTGATACTTGTTATTATTAGTGAACCACTAGTGTATGAAACTTAGGTGTCCCAACATTGATTAGACCGTGACTTTTTAATGGCCACGCCGATAACAAAAAATTATTTTTTTTCAGAAAGATACATTCAATAGTAAACTTTTCTCTTTTTGTTTAATTTGTGATATCTGTTACGGTTCAGGCAGAAAAAAATAAAACCTGAGTGACTGCATTGTGAATTTTTTAAAATAAATTTAATCTAGCAGTCTGTCCAAATGACAAACACCTAATTACCTTCCGTCACTTTTAGGTAAGGAAGGTATTGTCTTTGGTCAAAAAATTCGGTAGCGAGTTTTTAATGAACAAGCACGTTTTAGGGTCCCTACAATACGAATTTTCTATTTTTAAGATGATGTCTATATGTATGTATGTATGTATGTATGTATGTATGTATGTGTGTGTGTCCGTGTGTGTGCGTGTGTGTGTATATGTGTGTGTCTGACAAATTTTTCTCCGACGATAACTCCAATACTACAGTTCTAAAAAATATAATTCTTTCGTATTCCTCTTCTGTACATCCATATGAAGAGTTGATTAGATTTTGGTTATAATTGATCCACCGGAAGTGCCCTTATTTGAAGTTTTTATCAGTTTTTCTTAAAAAAATGCAGTTAAATATTATTTTTTAACATTTTGTTATTATATATATTAAAGAAAATACTCTTCTCTATACGGTTTGATTATACATTTTCCTTCACATTCAATAGATGTAGAGTTAAAGCATTATAAAGAAATTAATTTTCAAAAATTAGTCAGCTTTGCTTATTTATCATGGAAACAGCTGATGCTGATACATTCAAAAAATTCTAATTGACAGGTGTCTGTTGCAATTACAAAACGAAATATGGAAAGTATAGGATCAAACATTGGTATGTCATTGTGTTCTTCGCAAGTGACATGCAGTGAAAGGCCAAAGAGAAGATGGAAGGACTGTATCGCAGAAGACTTGAGAAAGTAAGGACTGTGTGAAGAAGATACGTTGGACAGGAATGAGTGGAAGAGAAGAGGAAACAGCGACCCCTAATAAAATAGGGGAAAGCTGAAGCAAAAAGAATGAAGTGTCAAGTGCATTTTACTTAGTGTATGTTTATGTGATAATTTTATTGGATTTATAGAACCATTTCAAATGGACTTTTGGTATAGAATTTGTAAAAAATAGTATGTGTTCGTGTTCGATTTTACATGATACTGTATAGAAACTGTTCCAAGGTCCTTTTGGTATGGTATTTGTACAAAATACATCGAATTGACGGAAGGTCTTGTGCTGGCCACAACAGTTTTTTTAATGATATAAACTTCCAAAAAATAATATTTAGAATATTACTATTACTTCGTTACCAAAACCTTTTCAGCTCTTCCCATTAATATCAGATTAAGGAATACTTTGTTAATTTGGTCTTTAGTCTTATAGAATTTGAGAAACTATCCCTCCAACATCCAAGCACACACACACACACACACACATCTATATTCAAACACAACGTCATTGTAAAAATGTTACAATTGGATTCTAGTGACCTTAAAACGTGCTTATTCACTAAAACCTGTATATGCGATTTTTAGTATGAATCCAATACCTATCTTAGCGAGAGTAAAAATCAGACTTGCGCGCTTTTGTTTTTATGTGAGAAGAGCCATTTCTATCGCCCAATTTAAACTTGGCAATTTGGTTCCTATAAAACTAATTCAAAATCATAATATAGAAAACCATTGCATGTATTTTTCGTATATATTTGTCCCTCCCAAATTTTATTAAAATGAAGTCTGTACAAATTTCTATAACTGTATAAGGTATTAAATACATAAATTATTTCGAAATGCATTTAATTTACAGTCCTTTATTGTCTGATTTATAACAGTACGCATAATAGTAACAATACCATCATCTTCTTATCTATTTCACAATCGTCTCTTTGTGTAGAAAACTTTCCGTAGTAAACAAACCGGCTAGAAGTAGAAACTTCATGAATTCATTAGCTTCCTTTTCTTGAATATTAATCACTCGAAGTAAAACGCATAAACAGGTAAAAATCCTTCGGTACGGCTCTGAAACTCTTCCCATAATTCTTCCGTCTGTCAAAAGAAGACGCCTTCTTTACAAACCCGTGCAGCAGTACTTTCAAAACAGTGCATAAACATTTTAAACATCTGCATTTAAAATTCCCTGAGCGTTGAGAAATATGCGAATTATAAAGTAAATATCGTAATGCAAAGCGAATATATGATGCTGTAATTCAAGCCAAGAAAGACTTTTGACAAAATGTGCTCTAAAAGAATAATTAAAGTGAAAAATGATGGTAGTAATTTTAGCGCCGGAGAAAGTTTTATACGGCGGACGGCCTGCACTACGGCCTTTGACGTCACCAATGCACTTTTATAATTTATTTTATTAGCACTTTAAAATTTCCCAAATATCATTATTTATTCATGTAAATTTGCCGTCACGAATATTTTATATCGCAAAAAATAAATATTAAAGTTTGCGCTTCGATGTAATGTCTGTGTAAATTTTTAATTTTTATTTGCTTGCTGCATATGTTTTCGAAAAACTTTACCGATTTATATAGGTGTCCAGGATAACTTGTCCAACATAGGGATTTCGATAAAGAGATATGAAATTAGAAAAAAATTACCCCATTAGGAGACCATTTTAATGGCGTTTTGTTATTTGAAAAAATCTGATGTGGTCAGTACATTACCTTCCATTAATTCTTTGTATTTTGTACAAATCCCATACCAAAATTTCCTTGGAAAAGATTCTATATATTCAGTAACATTGAAACAGGAACATATACTATTTTCTACAAATTCTATAAAGAAAACTTATTGGAAAAGATTCTATAAATCCAATATGAGGAGGCGAGTTTTCCAAAAGTAGAGTGCGTTAACAGACCTTGTGAAATATGTTATTATAATATTTTTTCTATTTTACAATGGGTTCTTTTTTAAATGCGACTTGTGAAATATATGTCTTGATGTTTTTACCTCCCGCTACCCTAGGTAAGGCAGGTATAGGGATCGTGCTAAAAATCGCATATAGAGATTTTATTGAATAAGCACGTTTTGATGTCCCCAGAATCCGATTTTAACATTTTTACAATGATGTCTGTAGGTATGTATGTGTGTATGTGTATGTGTGTGTGTCTGTGTGTGTGGATCTTGTGGACACGATTACTCAAATACTATCAATCAGAAAAATTTGAAATTTTGTATACCCATTCTATACTAATCTGGGAAGTGCTCATTAGTTTTTAGTGTATATCGGATAACCGGAAGTATCATTGATACAAGTTTTTAAAAGTTTTTCTAGTAAAAAATTTATTGAATATAATTTTTTAGCAACTTTTACTAATTAAAATTGAATATAATGGTACAATCTTCAATTCTACGATAATAACATTTAGTAAATAACTCTAAATAACTTTAAATATGAATATATAATATAATTTATTTTCATGTATCACCTAGCCTATGCGTCAAACAAAACCATAATTTTAATGACAGTTTTGACATATTTAAACAAATGTCACTGACAGGAAGCAATTATATTAAAATTAATAATGAAACCGTGGTAAGGAGAATACAATAGCAAAATATTTAGTTAAGGTTTGTAAAAATAATATATTTTCCATCATACATAAATGTTAAATGTACAGGTTACAGGATGACCTGTTTTAAATTTGCTAATTGTTATTTTTGCAGCACTATAAATTAATATTAATTTACAACTACACATTTACGAAATGGATCATGTACAGCGAAGAATTTACAAAGATTGCGTTTTAGAGCACCTAGAAGATAATGCTGATTTTTATAAGAATGTGTGTGTGTGACGATTTTTCCTTAAAGCCTATTAAAATATGATCCAAAACTTTTCAAATTTAGTATTTAAAATTCATATATAAGTTGAAACAACATATAAGATTTTAACCATATATGATAAATCGGATGTAGTACTTAATTTGGAGCTCTAACAGATTTTTTAGGAAAAACAATAAAACAATCCAAAATTTCGTATTACAGACTTTTCTATTTATTGTGGAACAAATTAGATTTTATTTACAAACGATTAACCCGAAATGATACTTTACTTAAAGCTCACTGCTATTTTAAACTGGAATTGGCGGGAGGATTTGTGTTGGCCACATCAGATTTTTTTCTTAGTTATGTTGGTAGCTCTTCCCGGTAACAAAGGAAATTTCATATTTAAACAAAGATAATTTATTTTAAATAAATTCATTATTTTCATGTTATATTAATAAAAATTAATAATTTTCTATGTCGTATTAAGTTTTTTTTACCTTCCATCACCGTTAGATAAGGAAGGTATTGTCTTTGGTCAAAAAATTAAGTGGTGTGTTTTTGAATAAGCACGTTTTAGAGCCCTTAGAATACGATTTTACTAGTTTTACGATGATGTCTGTATGTATTTGTGTGTCTGTGTATCCGTGTATCTGTGTCTATGTATGTGTATGTGTTTGTGTGTGTGTGCCAAAAATTTCTTCACCGATAACTCCAACACTACAATGCTAAAAATTATAATTCTTTCACATTTCTCTTTTTTACATCCATATGAAGAGCTGATTAGATATTGGTTATAATTGGTCAATCGGAAGTTCCGTCATTTCAAGTTCTTAAAAGTTATTCTTGAAACCACGCCGTTTAATATCATTTTTTGATATTTTATGTGATTATCAATATCAAAGATTATCCTATTGTATATACGGTTTGATTATATTTCCTTGATATTCAGTTGTTATAAAGTTAAAGAATTATGAAGAGATTAACTTTCATAAATCAGCAATTTACATAATGTATGTTCGTGTTATAATTTTATTGGACTTCTAGAATCTTTTCCAATGAACTTTCGGTATGGAATTTGTAGAAAATAGTATATGTTCGTGTTACAGTATTACTGGATATGTAGAATCTTTTCCACGGAACTTTTGGTACGGAATTTGTACAAAATACATAAAATTGACGAAAGGTAATGTGCTGTATTAAGGTCTAGTTTTAAAATAAATAACAAAGTGACTCATTTTCAAATTTCTTACTATGGTGAACCCCATTGAGAATTTTTATATTTATCTTTAATTAAGAAAGAGCAAACTTTTTTACGAGTATGTTGTTTTCAATTTCTGTATTTCTATATTTATTTCTTGTGTATTTACCTAAGTGATAAGTTAGTTGTAGAGGTTATTATCTCAGTAAGTAAGTCTGTCTGATGACATTCCCATCACGTGAAGTATGAAGTCCTCAGTCCATTCGCTTATTCGCTAAGTGTCTCACATCTTGATGGGGTTATAATTCAGTTTCGTCACTTACCGAGTCCCGGCTGATTGCTAGATGGCGACGATTGTTAATTGGAAATGGACGGAAACTTAATTGAAACGAATTTTTAGATGTCGAGGAAGGGATGACATTTTTACCTACCTTCTGTAAGGAAGGTATTGTCTTTGGTCAAAAAATTCGGTGGTGTTTTTAATGAATAAGCACGTTTTAGGGTCCCTCCTAGAATACGATTTTACTAATTTTGCGATGTCTGTATGCTTGTGTGTGTGCGTGTGTCTGGATGTTGATGGGACGGTTTCTAAAATTCGAAAGACCAATTTAACTAGGTATTCCTTAATCTGATACTAATGGAAAGAGCTGAAAAGGTTTTGGTACCAGTTGTACAACCGGAAGTAATACTTTCTTAAAAAAAACTTTTAAATTTTATTTTTTAGATATTTAGGTTATTACAAATATTAAAGAATATAAAATTTTCTATCCGATACATTGTACATTTTTATTACATCTTCTATAGATTTAGACATAGAGAATTATAAATATATAAAATAACCCGTTGTAATGAATCTCACAACCCAAGTAAATCCATACCAGTTGAAAAATTAAATTGTTTGTAATTGACAGAAAAATGTCAGTCTCTAAACTACAGATACATTATTGAAGGCTTTTTCTTAGAAGTACATTTAATATTTTTCATTACTAATTAAATATTTAAAATTATAGATACATATATTACGTACATATAGCCATCGGAAATACCACCAATCTAGTCAATAAATTTGAAGAAATTCAAACATTTAGAAGAGTAGGAGGAAACTTATTTATAGGACTAATGTAAAAATAAATGAATAGCATATGTAATTAGAATTTTTTATGTGTACCAGAAATGTTATGTACTTATACAGGCTAATATGGAAATGGCGAGACGTCTTGTGTTGGCCACAACAGAATTTTTTTAATCAAAATTTGGCGTTCTGCTTGTCATCCTCAGCGAATTATTTAACGGATTTCAAACTAATTTCGTTCCATTACTTATTTATGATTTTATAATCCTTTTCACTGAATATATTCATAGAGATCTGAGTGTTGAAATAAGAAATGTAGTATTGTATTTTGGTTTCAGATTGAAAATGGGGTCTATTGATCAGAATAGGACAACAAGAAGAAAGGATTTCGCAGAAAAGGTAAGAGGATTTATTTTTATTGAAAATTTATGTATTATCACTTTTTTATTATTTATTTAATTATAAAGTCTAGAAAATATATTTGAATATAGTCATTATATAGGTTCATTGAACGGACGTATCATAATTTGACTATTATACACGAATTTCTTTGCCATAAACGTCATTTTATAGCCCGGCGGGCTATAATGAAACGTCGAACCAAACTATAACCTACAATATAAACAATTTAAACAGGCATCATGAAAAGTTTTTACAAATCGAAAATTTTTATGTTCTTTAATGAAAAATTTAAATTAATTTTGTGATATTTATATTGAAAGAACGCAGATTCACAAAATAAAACTCAAATGACAGAACTAATAAACAAACAATAAACTGTTGTTTTCCGCTTTCATAGCAACACTAGATACTGGATGTACGAGGACAAATTCTTTTCGATACAATTTTTCTAACACTCGTAATTTGAAAATTTTCGTCCGTGCATAAAGTTTTGTATGTACCACGAGCGTAACTTGCTTTTATGGCCTTTGACGTGTTTTTATCCCTCGGCTCACGCCTCTGGCTCAAAATCTCGCCGCAGGCCATAAAAGCCTCCTTACGCTCTTAATACATAAATAACTATTGCAGCATTACTAAATACGTAGGTATGTATTTAAATTAATAAAAATTAAATAGCGGGAGGTTTTGTGTTGGCCACATCAGATTTTTTATTATTATAATTATTATTATTATTATTATTATTTATTTAGTTTAAGAATAAATAATAATAACGATATCACATGTTGAGATTCAAAAATTTACAGACATTCGTTTTATAAAACTGTATTCTTGTAAATGAATTTTTAACTGTATTACAATGTACTTCAGCTTATATTGTATGTTTATTGGAACCCCAATTAGGAAAGTTAGGAACTCCGGTAAATGAAATGAAATGCACCATACCACAGAGTCGAACCCAACATCAAATAAACGCGTTTTATGACCTCCCCGACAATGTAATGTAAAAGAAAAAATTCCTGTTCTGCAATATTGTGGTCCAGCTGAAATTCAGCTTCGCAACGAGAAAATTCCTACCCTTCAATAACGCTTCAGGCTGGCTAGTTATTAATCCCAAATGAAAGAAACAAAAAACAAAATTCCCTAACCGAGTGTGTCAAATTGTTCCGTTAATTAAAACTTGTCTTTGAATGTTGGCTCGTGAAATTTATTCGCCCTGGTAAATTGGTTTGTGTCGAGTGCACATAAATATCTCCACTGCTGCACCGCTATGCTTTCTGCGCTGCCATTCACTTCATCTAGAAGGCCTTGTTAACATGCGGCAGCGCCACCCGCATTCGGCACACGTGACGTCACACAAAGGCGGGAAATTTATATGAAACTACTGCCAAGATTACGTCATAGTTGTAGAAATTGCAATTGCAATTAAATAAATGAAATATTTTTGTAAACAAAACGCAGCTATACAATAGATCGGGATCGAGAACACTTCTAACCTCACTTTTTAGCTTTTAAAAAAATATCTTTGAAATGAAAACTTCTTTAGGAGCACCTTGTACACTTTTCCTGGGCAGTCGGGCAAACTCGGTGAGAGCCGAACATGTCGTCACGTAAATTCGGGTAATAGCCTATGTTATTAATACAAGGCCGGAAACATCACAAATATCTGTCAAAAAGAAACTCTGGTTCCAAACTCGCCGTTTTGGCGTGACTTATTCCTACTGTAATTGCTGTCATTACCTATATGTATACAAAGCTGATTGGCACACCTAGATTAACACACTCAGCAATGCCGTGATATATTTGTTCAGTCATTTATATATAAGTAAATAAAATATTACTTACATTTATATTTGTTGTAGATTTTATTTGTTTATAATTTTGAAAAACCTTATTAACAAACAGTGTTACAACCGCTAAATTAATTTTTTAAAAGTCTAATGCCCGTATTCATAAACACTCGTAAAAATTTTAAACGGTTCGTTATAATTTTTATCCAATAAAAACAGTCGACATTGAAAGAAAAATCGAAATTTTATTCGTCAAGTTTGATTCTATTTGTCAAAAATTATAACGAACCATTTTGAAACTTTACGAGTGTTTATGAATACGGGCATAAAAATGATATTTAAATTACAAAGATAAATTCCAACTACTAGTTTTTAACCAATCATGATGCAAAACACTTGAAAATTCAACCAATGGGAACAGTATTATCAGAGGCGTGCAGTCCATATGTGCAAGGTGTGCACTGCACACCCTCCGAATAATTTCAAAATTTATTGCATTAAAATGTGAATTATTTAATTGATTTGATCTTAATATATGATATACAAAATATAAAAATATTAATACGATTATGGGACAATAACGAACAGTAGCGTGTTTGGTTGCCTATCAGCGAATTTGTAAATTGCCGGACAAGTGCAGATCTCGGCACTGCACTCGGTGCGCAAGTTTTACACAGGGAGGGTATAGGAACAGTGTATTTGCGCAGACAAGGATAAAATATTAGAAATACGTATCGCCCCATCGCACTCTCCAGCGTGCAGCATATTTTGTGCACGTATCACCGTAAAATTACTTTTGGTAGTATTCACAAGCATAAACAAGTTCAGGCAAACAATTACTTATTAATTTTTGGTATTTGGTATATAATTTATATATTATTTATTTAACTTACATTTGTATTTATGAAAATTTATAGAATGGAAATTGCAAGTGAATTACTAATTGCGGATTTACTGAAGAAACCATTTTCTAGAAGGGACATAGTATAAAAAAATAAGATAATTCTGAATTGTTAACCTAAGATTCTACCAACACAATACTTTTTTTAAAAAAATCTGCACACCCAACACAGAAACGCACCGCACGCCACTGAGTATTATACTGACTATTTCACTCATACATTTATAAACCAATCCAAATTCAGGATTTTCGCTCCCTTTAAGCCAATAAGTTGCTGTATTTTTACAAGTGGGTTTTGATAAGTTTTTTGACGTTTTAAGCGTTTTAAGAGTGACTAGGAAATATTGTTTATATACCTGTCAAAGTCCTGTCCGCTTATTTTTATTTTTGAAATAGTCATCCGAATACCATTCGTGGTTAAATTTTATCCTGGCAAAATTTTCATATTGTTACTCGAGCCTATCTGAAAAATTTTCCGGCAAAAATTTACCACTTATGGTATTATATATGATAAAACCTCGTTACCCCCCGATAATTTTCCGCTACCAAGTAAATAAACAGTTGTTATTGTTTATAACTGTCAGTGTGACAATTAATATGTCAAGTTTCATTTTGCGTTGTTTTTGGAATTTATCTCACCAAATACCACACGACCTCTCAGATTTTCTCAGATAAACTTTTATTTTTAAGTACTCATTTTTTTTTGCTTTTAAGCAAAATCACTGAAGCAAACTGACATTAGATAAAACCCCTCCTCCTTCGGAGTCGGGATTTACCATGCAGTTTGCTTTCGTGTTTGTTGCTAAGCAAATCAAAATTCTTGCAAAATAAAAATTTATCGATAAATTCAGGAGGTCTTGTGATATTACTTCTGATTATTTTTTGACATTTCTTAAAACCAATGAAATGTTTCATTTTCTATCACGTGTCAGCGTGTTAACCAATCCTGTCATTATTACAATGAGAATAAAGCTCTAGAGAATATTCCTAGGAATAATCTCTGTAGCTTTTGTTTTGTCAGATAGTTATCAACACATAAATAAAATGAACGAAAAACACCGATTTAGTGATGTTTCTGATCATGAAATAAATCAAAAAATTACAGAAATCTCTTCTGGAAACACAATTAATAATCACTCGGTATGAATGCGATTATTTATATTTATTTTACCTTGTCAAAGTTATGTTCTAGTTGTTAAAACTGACTTGCCAACTGTACCTTGTAAATGAATGAAGCTAATACGATAGTAGATGGCGACACAACAGCAAGACATTGGCTTCCGTTGTTCGAAAGAAATTTCTAGATCAAAAAATAATCTAATTAAATGTAATTCGAGAGTTCGATAAATTAGAAAATAGGTCTCCAATTTCTTTCTTGAACTTGTTGCCTTTGGCAATAGCCACTGAAGCCCTGCGGGCTTTCGTGACTATTGCCTGGTAACATGTTTTCGAAAAACCTGTCAAATATTTTCAATTTATTATTGTTATATTATTACTGAGAATAAATCGCGCCCTCATCACTGGTTTTAAAACTAGAGTTTTTTAAGTTTTTGTCCAAATTTTAAAATAAAATTCTTTCTTGAAAATTTTTTTAGAATTCTCACAGGATATTCACCTCCTATAAAAATATAGATGTAAGAAGTCCAGCACACTTAAACATTTACAGCCCGATTCACAAAAAAAGTTTAAGCTAATACTCATTTTTGGATTAGCGAATTCTACTCTAATTTTGACAGTTTATATCTTAAAATATAGTCTAATCTATTCCTAGTATCTACCTTTATTGATAATATCATGAAAATTAAATTTTAAATACCGGAATAGTATAGAATTCATTAATCCAAAAATGAGGATTAGCTTAAACTTTTTTGTGAATTGGGCTGTTAAATTTATAAAGCTTTCAGGAGCATACAAGAGATGGCATTGGTATACAATCCATATGTCAACCATTTACGTTTTCACTTCGAACGTAAGGTCTTAAGCACACACAATTTTTTTTGAATGCACGAATAATCCGCGACACGCTTAAACCGTGCACGGATAATCGAGATTATACTTCGAAATTATGACCCTAACAAACTGTTAAAGTATGTTGCACTCATATAAAGAACAAATGTAGGTAAAAATGTATTTAAAGTTTATGTAAATAATTTATACCATCCACTTATACAGCGATCGTAAAATAAAATAGTCCCTAATAGTATAGTGTAGTGAAATACGGTAAGTAACCCCTTAAATCTTAACCGAATCATTCGCGTGACAAGTATTCGAACGAATTTGACAGATTTATGCCCCATAATCCTTTACCTTTACTGCTTTTCATTTGAAATAAATATTGGTTTGTTGTAAACCGTACCTGCATCTTTGCAGTACCACGCACCGCACAAATACCGTGTTCGCTCCCTACATAAATAACGCCGGTTATAAAAGACAATAAAATGTCTTCGGTCTGCTGACGATCATGCAGGAAAGCTTGCAGGAAACTTTCCTGCGAACGAATTTATTCTCTGGAAAGCAAATCTGATTCGGGTTATCTGGAAGGGAATTATTTGCTTCAGAAGCAGGACGATATCGGATGAAATGGAATTGAGTGGAAAATAAGATGATTACAAAAAGATGCTAAATATTAAGAATGCTAAATGATAGAATCGTGGATGACGATATTACAGCACATTGATGCTCATTTTATTTCTGACTTTTATTTTTGGTTCTAAATTTTATATTTTGGTGTTCTTATGTCTATAAATACAAAAGCACTGATAACACGTCGTTAAGAAGATCTATAAGCGCACTACTTGATACAACCCACACTACACAAACTGTCAAAGTGTAAATGAATAGAAGCTCTATCAACATAACTGCCATATTTTTACCTCCCGCTACCCTTGGTAAGGGAGGTATAGGGATCGTGCTAAAAATATCATATCGACATTTTAGTAAATGACCACGTTTTAAGGTCCCTAGAATCCATTTTTAACATTTTCACGGTGATGTCTGTATATGTGTATGTATGTGTATGGATTTTGTCTTCGCTCTAACTCTAATACTATCATTCAGAAAATTCTGAAACGTATTTCTATCCTATTCTAATATGAAAAGAAGCCATTAGATTTTGATGTAAATCGGATAACCGGAAATGGCACTTTACCTGAAGCTCATAGTGGTTTTTCTTCAAAAAATACCATTAAATGCCATTTTTTCGAATATTATGTCTTATGAAAATTAAAGATTATTGAATTTTCTACAGGAATACATTAATACTTTTTCTATATATTTTACAGATATATTTAAAAATAATTTTTTTATTAGTCGCGAAGCCTAAGATAAAAACTATTCCTTTGTTACACAGTTCATTTTTCAAATGAATGTAACTGACAGTAAATGTCACTTCAAATTAATAATAGTGACATTTTAAAAAGAAAATAGTAAATGAAGCAATAGTTTTCTGCAATGGAACAGTTTGCAGCGTTAGTAAATACGTATGTATTTAAATTAATAAAAATTAAATAGCGGGAGGTTTTGTGTTGGCCACATCAGATTTTTGACAAGTCGCATTTTTAAAAATTACCTCAAAAGAAAAAAATCTGATGTGGCCAGCACATTACCTTCCGTCAATTATATGTATTTTATACAAATCCCTTAACAAAAATTCATTGGAAAAGATTCTATATGTCCAGTAAAATTCTAACACGAACATATATACCTACTATTTTCTACAAATTCCATACTGAAACTTCCTTAGAACAAATTCTATAAATCCAATAAAATTATAACACGAACACATTATATGTAAATTGCACTTGCCATTTATCACTTATTATTTAAATATATCAGCTGTTTCCATGATTATAGCACAGATGCTAATTTATAAAAGTTAATCTATTTATAATTCTTTACATTTATTGAATATGAATGAAAATCTATATTCTAACCGTATAGACAATAAGATATTCTTTCATATTGATAATCACAAAATGTCAAAAAATGATATTTAACTGCATTTGTTCAAGAAAAACTGTTAAGAACTTCAAATAAGGAACCTTGCGGTTGTCCAATTATAATCAAAATCTAATCAGCTCTTCATATGAATGTAAAGAAGAGCAATACGAAGGAAATATAACTTTTAAAATTTTATCGTCCGAGAAATTTTTGTCACACACACACACACGCACACACACACACACACACACACACACACACACACATATATACAGAAAGAGAATGAGAGACATCATCATAAAACTAGTAAAATCGTATTCTAGGGACCCTAAAACGTGCTTATTCATTAAAAACGCCACCGAATTTTTTGACCAAAGATAATACCTTCCTTACCTAAAGGTGACAGAAGGTAAATTAAAGAGAAAATATTTTACAAAACTTCTAAGTTCTATATTCCGGATATTCAACATTTAATTAGATTTTTTTATTTATTATTATTATTATTATTTTGTAACTTTTATTTAAATTTTATGCATAAAAGTAATATATTCCACAAAGTATATTAAATTATTGAAGCTATATTAAATACAAAAGACATAATATTCCAGCAAATACAAGTCTCTGCAATAATTCTCGTATTTGGAATCACAGTAGGCAGTGCTCACCCGTCACTGGCGATAGTAGTAATTCATTTGTTTTTGACGTTTTTACTATTAACAATGTAATGTATTTGTTCAGTGTTTTTATAAGTTTTTATGTTATTTTTATTTATTTATATATCAAATTTTATACTAACAGTTAGAAAAACGTGTGACAATTAGTTTCATATATAATTTGTGAGTGAAACTAAAGAGTGCAACGAAAAGAGACAATATGAAAAATGCGCAATGGAGGTGTCCATTCATTGGAAGATTGTGAGTTATTTTTAGTTGTTTTTCATTTAATTCTGATAGTCTCCTGATGGATATTTATGAAAATGTAAAGAATATTAATGTATAATTATAAATTTGAGGAAATGCATGTGCATGTAAATCTATTTTATTTATACATTACTGAGTATGCCAATTTGCTTTTATTTGTATTGACGATTATAGGATACTTATCGTAAGATTCTAGTATTTCCGAGAGTATTTCATTTCACACTACAAAAATTATGTCCTTGAAGCGTTATTTCGTTTATTGAAAAACAAAGTGGAATTGGAAAGTGGAATAAGTGCAAAACATTATAAAAATAATTTATGGTGAAGTTTTATGCATCCATGTGCTATTTCAGGTCGATCAGAATTAACCACCAAGGTTTATTGCTTGTATAAAGTGCGCACCAAAGGTTAGGTTAGGTTTAATTGTCCCACAAAAGCCGGAAATATCTGCAAATGTCAATCACGTTTCAAGTAGCTATAAAGTCGATTTCTGATTTATGGAAATTTTAAATATAAGTAACAGGACAAAATGATACTTTCTACATATTTGAATATTGGTTTATAAATGTTTATTTGCAAGATAATATTTTAAAAAACTGGTGCATTTAAATGAAAATAACAGTATAATGAAATTAAAATAGTTATTTACATTCGAGTGAGTGTAAGCTAATAAGGCACTCGCCTTTAAAGTACTTCACGCGCGAGAATTGTATCAAACTTTTTGGCCGACAATAATGAAAATCACTTTTTTTAATGAGATAGGTTGTACTTCTGAAAAGTGTTAGTTTAAAATACTGGGGTTAAGTCAATTTCCAAATTTGATTTTACTTACCTTCATTAGAGTACTTCTAGCGAAAATTTATTTGTAATAATAGACGTTGTTTATGACTGATAATATATTTATTTGCTCATGTTTGCTTCGTAATAAATAATAGGTAGGTGTTGATATTTGACATTTCAGAAATGTTCGCCTTGCGTATTTGACAGGTATATCGATCGGTGACTATGTCGGTAACGGCGGATTTTTACAATAATGACAGATGTCGCTGCCGTGGTTTTGGTTTATATAAATTAATTTTAAATATAGGAAATGTTAAAGTAAAAAAATAACTTATGTAGGTATAGTACTTTTTTACATTAACTTTATTATAATAAAGATGATTTCTTTTCTAAATGCCCATAAACGTCCAGTGTATTTTGATTATTTTACCACATAGTTAGACAAGTTACAATACAGTAAGCGTAAAATATAGGATACACTTGCTGTGTATACAATTGTAAAGTTCCCATTACACTTCAGGAGGGCAAAAATGAATTTATCATATTCATTATATAACCTTTTTTACATACGTGTTGCATACAATATTTTTCCTACAACCGAAATGTTTATACTATTTCTTATAATACTGAGTGTGAGTGTACTTTAGTGCTTTTTTTTATTTGCAGTGTACAACAATATTTCATGATAAATTTTATTACTTTCAAAATTATTTGCTACCTAATTATCTACTGCACTAGTGCTTGACACTTTACACACTGTAAAGAGTGTATAAAGTATGTACTTTACGCATGGTTGTAAGAAAAACATTTTTACAAACACGTAAGTACTTAAAAATTTAAAATGTGCATGATCAAAATATAATATACAAATATAAATAAAATATGTTATTGTGGAAAATGAACAGGGCTGGAGTAAGGCCCAAATCGGTTCCAATAATCTACGGCTCGTACCCGATATGTCCCAAGTGTTCCATTAATATCTGCAACAAGTTAACAAAATTATTAATGCATATGCAAAACGTTTTAATAAATTAATAAATAAAATGTCATTTTTACCTTCCGTCAAAAGGAAGGTATTGTTTTTGGTCCAAAAATTCGGTTGTGAGTTTTCAATGAATAAGCACGTTTTAAGATCCTTAGAATACGATTTTACTAATTTTACATTGATGTCTGTATGTGTGTGTGTGTGTGTGTGTGTGTGTGTGTGTGTCTGTGTGTGTGTCCGTGTGTCCGTGTGTGTGTGTGTGAGACAAATTTTTCTCCGACGATAACTCCAAAACTACAATTCTAAAAATTATTATTCTTTCGTATTCCTCTTCTTTACAACCATATGAAGAGCTGATTAGGTTTTGGTTATAATTGGTCAACCGGAAGTACCCTTATTTGAAGATCTTAACAGTTTTTCTGGAAAAAACCCAGTTAAATATCATTTTTCAACATTTTATGATCATTAATATGAAAGAAAATATTATTCTCTGTAAGATTTGATTATACATTTTCCTTCATATTCAATAAATATAGAGTTATAGAGAGATTAAGAGAGGTTAACTTTCAAAAATCAGTCTGCTTTGCAAAAATTATGGAAACAACAGATATGTATATTCAAAAAATTCTAATTGACAGATGTCAGTGTCAAGTGCAAAACCAAAGTGGAAAGTATAGGATCAGAAAGTAACATAAGTGACAGAGTGTCCTTCGCAAGTGACTTGCAGTTTCAATGCCGGGAGTACGAGGAAGGCCAAAGAGAAAATGGAAGGACTGTGTAGCAGAATATTTGAGAGAGGAAGAACTGCGTTGTATAGGAATGAGGAATTTACAGAATGTACACTTGTGTTACAATTATATTGGATTTATAGAACCTTTTCAAAGGAACTTGCAATATGGAATTTGTAAAAAATAGTGTGTTCGTGTTACAATTTCACAGGATATATAAAATCTTTTCCAAGGAACTTTTGGTATCTGATTTGTACAAATACATTGAATTGACGGAAGGTTTTGTGCTGGTCACAACAGATTTTTTAGTAATATTTTTAGAACTAAATACTCAAATACGCTGTTGTCCTAAGTTAATGGGGCAAGAGATAAATATGAGTGAGTAATGTAAATAATAATATGTATATTTGTGTTTTCTGTGTACCATACAGAACATTACTTTATTGAAAACAAAGAAAAACTTTCTAAAAGAATAATTAAAAATAGGAGGGTTATGCTAGGAAAATCAGATCAGTATTATCATTATTTATCTATCATTTCAAATTAACCTGCAAAAGTGAAGTCGTAAGTGAATATATGGAAATATCCAGAGGTCTTTGTATTAGTTTTTGAGGAACCGCCCTTCCAACATCCAGACACACACACACACGCATCCACAACCTCATGCACACAGACATCATCGTATGTTATAATAGGTTTCTAGGGATCTTAAAACGTGCTTATTCACTAAAATCTGGATATGCGATTTTTAGCATGAATCCAATACCTCTCTTAGCGAAAGGTAAAAATATATTTTGCCCCATATCTTGAAAACCTCTGGTACAATTTTTTTAATTACATATCTCTTCAAATAAAAAAGTTAGCAATAATGAGCAAGATGGTCGAGACACGCTGTATACAGGAAAAGAAACTTCTAGAAATACTGAAAGGGAAAAAATTTAGTTAGGTAGTTTTTTTATAATAATCTTGATGACACTAACTACCCTATATTCTCTTTTTATTTTAATTTACATTTAATTACTTTTTAAAAACCATCATACCAGTTCATTCGCCCGATTCCATTCCAATACTCATTTTTTTCTAATCAAACCTAACCTCAATTCCAATTGCATTACCCCCACCCTTGCCTTACCTTGTGCACTGTACTGGAAGGAAAGAAATATAAAATCTTCATCGGATATTCTCCTAAATACATCGCTATCTCTTTTCAACTCGACTTCATACGTCCGAACACATCTGCAAAATAAATCCAATCGATGCTCAATTGACTTCGTGTTTGTTTCATATTTATTTGTAGTTGAGGTTAGAATGGAAAAAATAAGAAAAACATGGAAAAATGGACGCTATTGATGAATATAGGTTAGAACACATGCATTTGATATTAAAAGGGGATTTAAAATATGCGTTAGGTTTTATGTTTGTAGTATATAGGGGATTAAAAGTTTGAATTGAATGCAAAACAAGATGGCTGATGCATTTTAAGTTGTATATAAATAAAAATAAAGTTATGTAAGGGTGTATAGAACACGAGCAATCATGTGTCTTTGTTGTCCTTGAAATCATATAAATATAACGGAGTCCTCCACCACAGTAATAAATTGCAACATAGGTTCTTTATATTTAAACTAGACATTAAAACTGAATGATAGGGACTATCAAAGTTTAAAAAAGTTAATTGGCTGGTAGCACAAGCCTTGTTTTAACTAAAACGCTGTTTTAAAAAATGACAAATTTCATTATTTAATAATATCTAATAATAATAATAAATATATAATATCAAATTAATCAAAATATGATTTTAAAGCAGGACATAGAAACGCAGTATATTACGTTATTATAAATATAAAATAAACAAATCATTTAATTAATTTATTTATATTATGGAGTAAACATTGAAAGTATTCATAATTTCATGACAAAAAAGTCTCCGTACGATAACCAAAACATTTAAATAATGAACCATTTATTTATGTTTCATAAAGAAATATAATATTTGGAGGGTTTTCCTTTGCTTTTTCCACCAGTAACTAAGCGATGAGTCATTGAATCTACAAAAGTTTTGGTCACCGATGGCATTATATTCTGCCATTTTACTTGTAATTAATTTTAAATTATTTTTTGCTTTACATTCTTATTTATTTAAGAATTTTCCGCACTTTCTCAATCCGGAGACTGTGAGGGATGATTAAGCATATTTTTAATATTATACAGTACGCATTTTCTTATAGACGCGAATTATTTGTCGAATTTTTCTGATGCATGAAATTAAAATTGTCTGTTAAGGCCCTATTTTTCGGCACATTGTTTAAAATTTGCTTTTAAAATGTCGAAGTAACCTTTGCTATCCATTGTTGCAATAATTACTAATTTTCGTACTCCCGCTGAGGAGCTATAGCCCCTAGACATAATGCTATCACCGGCGTATTTAACTGTTACTATTAAATGCCTTAAATTTTAGGTTTTCTCCATTTTTTTGCCTTCTATCTAATCTGTATGTATTATACTTACTTACTTACTTACTTACGTTACCAGTAAACCTAGTAAAGAATTAAAACTTCTAATTTAAAAGTAGAAAATCTAAAAAATTTAAATGTAAGTGTGTGTAGCGACCTCAGATTACGCCCCTTCAGGGACATTTGTCTGCTTCGGCGTGATGTAATTTGTATTCAAACAAATATTTTTTTAAAAGTCGTGCTTTAATAAACACAAGGGTGAAATTAATATTGAAATTTGAATTCGACATTTTATGAAACAGAGTTTTAGGGAAAACTATGATTGTGCTGTGCTACCAGTCATTATTTTTTAAATATTCGAGATTTTAATGACATATCTACATCACACATCTACTCTTTACTAAATACTAAATTCTTACTATTTTCTACCAGCCCGATTCACAAAAAAGTTTGAGCTAATCCTCATTTTTACTCATTGTTAAACATTTCTTGATACTGTAGATTTTATTTGAAAACTAACAGGTGATATTTTTTTCGTTTTTGTGAAGTAGGTTGCATTCTGACCAATCAAACTACAGAATTTATATCCCTATCTAAGCCAACTCTATTTTCTTACGTGAAATGAACTATACTGTAAACCAAATAATATTTGTTTGAATTTAGAATGCCACCCCAAATAGAAATCACGTTCTTTTATATGAAAATAAAAGATATGTTGAGTAATGATATATTTTTTTTTCTAAAATTCAAGAAATTGTACAATGCAGTCTATACTCTGTATTAGAATAATAGTATAACTCCCTAGGGTTTTATTTTTGAAATATTGTCTCCCTAGAGGCAAAATATTTTACCTCTGTCATAATTTTAACATTAGAGGATCTCGATCGATTTCTGGTCCCGTTCGTGAAAAAAATATTTTTATCTATCCTCATCATTAAAGTGTTACTTTATTTTATAGATTTCAATAGATAAAGTGTCACTTTGAGAGTAGATGTTGAAAACATAGATTTATAATTCTAATTATATATTACATTATGAATTATTTTATTTTGCTTTATTTTTCATATATTCATTTCCATTTAATTTAATATTTAATAGAAAATCTCTTTACAGAATAATAAATTACATGTAATATTTTATGTAAATTATCTGTAAAATTGAAATATACCAGTTTTCTCACATATAATTAACTGCATAAATATTAATATCATTTTTAATTATAGCTCCATGTTACATATTTTCAATTATTTCTATACATATATTATTAATTATGAATATTAAATTTCCTATTATTAAAATATTATGTTACTTACTTTGTATTTACGTTTTTGTCTTTCCATACAATGAGAACTTCATTATAAGTGATGTTAAATATTTTTAAACCGGTTACTTGACCGGGTTTTGAACCTGTATCGGCACAAATGTGAATCAAAGCAATTGTTGGCAGTGTAGCAGAAATTTGTACATGTATAAAATCTCCTACAGAATTGGTAGGCCCTATTTTCATTGGACCCTAAAATAAACAAAAGAGAAAATCTTAGAAAGAATTACGCCTTAAATATATGTTATACAAGCACAAATTACAATTATGTAATGCTGGTGCACTAAGTGCGTTCTGTTTCTTTAAAAGTACTATACAGTGTCCCACACTCTATCTTCAGTGTGGCAGAGATAGCCAATGCTATTCTTATGGAGGTTTTCTGTACCATGTTGCCAATTTTTCAATGTAATGTAATATTGAAACATTCATAAATTTTCATTGCTATACCAAAATTAGTCAACACTGTACAATTTAAGTTTTATGAGGGTCTCTTATTTACCCAAGGGCTTATTGTATACACCCAATATTTATCTAAATAGTTTTATATACAGGGCTATTTGTACCTGTAATAAGTAATGTTTCAATACAATATTTTAAAACCGCCCAGCATACTAATCTTGATTAAATGCATTAGAAATTAGAATTTTAAAATATTATAAATTCAAATTGGAGATTACAAAGAAAGAATAAAGACTTATGAACTATGTAAAATATATGTAGTATTTCTATCAAGCTTAAATATTAGTAAATTATCAAATAAGAAGATATAAATTAAATAAAAAATATGTATTATTAAAATGACCAGTGTGTTATTCAATTTCATTTTTTTTTTCTTCGCATCTATGCTATTTTACAACTATATTTTGTACTCGTATATGTATCAATCTTATATCTTTTCGTAGAATGGAAATATGTAACATAGGGAATTTATATTGTTGACGACGATTATAAAATGTCCAATTAAGTACAAAAATGTTTTATATTATTTACTTTAAATTGACTAGAGTTTATATGTTAATTCATTTCATTTACTTACGCTTGTTCTAATTTTATATCCTACTTACATTTTGTATTTGTATTATTTTATATTTTTTGTAAATTATAAACTGACCAGTTCATTATTTAATTCAATTTTTTTTTCACCCACCTGTTCAGATACACTGAAAGTACACCAGTCATAAATACATTCAATGAAGTACCCAGAATATTTCATCTCTTTTTGGGCATCTATTTTGCTCTTTCTATCTTACAGATTTACAGCAGGTAAATATGGCAACATGGTACTCCATAAGACCCTATACTGAACATAGAGTGTGGGGCACTGTATAGTGCAGTATATGTATGTAAATAAACCATTTATTTAAATAAATACCAAACCGAACAATCATAGATCCAAATTAAACCGGTAGAGCTCGACTGTTGTATTCGTGAAACTGTGTCGTCAGCCGTTGAAATATTTGAAATTAAACACAATTTTTAAAAAATCATATCTCTGATTCTAAAGATTTGTAAGGTGTAAAACATATATCTACATATTTAATTTGACCTATTTTTTCAAGAAAAAAATAAATAAAAAATGTGAAATGACCCCATTGAGAAATTCATTCATAATTAGTAAAAATCATTCTTACTTCTGCTTTCCTCATTTCTCCCCTGACGGTAGAATTAGGAAAAACTGGAGCTCCATTCTTCTTCCAAACTTTATATGGATTACTATTAATATTATCGATCCAGTACACCACAAATTTATATTTTTTAACTGGCGGTAAGTTTTTGACAATAACTTGAATATTTCTGGTACTGTTTAAATCTTGTTGAGTATCATTCGCATACACTAAGAGAATTGAAAACTCTTGAAGTTTATCTCGAGATGTCGTAGCCAGAAATGAAAAGTTTGGATTTGTGGGTGGGTCTACATTTAAAACTTTTCGACCCAGTAAAGAAAGAAGCGCCATTGTGGTATACACTGGTTTCTTGATAAATTGAACGTGGGGTGGATGAGTGTTGTTCATTTGAAATCTTAAGGAATATTTTTTTATAAATTAAGAAATATTTGGGTTAAATTTTATAAAACTACGTTTGATATAAGTTCTGAAAGCTTCTTTCAACTTTCAATAAATCCACAAAAAGCGTCTCTTTAGTGCCGTGAAACACCGCAACAGCAGTGAATCTGTTATTTTTTGCCTTGTTAGACAACGACCTATTTAAATATAAATTTATAATTTTTGTTGCGTACATTCGGCTTAAAAGTTCTTCTTTACTCTCATTTGATTTGCTTGCCTTGGTTGTATGCTTCAGATTCGGCCAGAAATGATCACTTTTTCAGCCTTGATACACAATAGTTATTTATGTAACAAGTGTGTAAAATAGTACTTTTTTATCGTCTGCTGAAATTAGCACGAAATAAAAAATACTATTTACACACGAATTGCATACAATATTTTTTCTACAACCGAAATGTTAGTGTTATTTCTCATAATACTCAGTGTGAGTGTACAAGCATCTTCAAATATTGTTAGTGTTAGTTGACCAGCAAATTAACCGAATGTGCATGTTGCCTAGCAACGTATTTACTTTTCACTCACTGGTGCTTGAAATCTTGAAAAGTACTTTACACGCACAAGTGTTTGAAAAGTGACACTTTAAACATTGTAAAGAGTGCGTAAAGTATGTACTTTACGCACGGTTATAGGATAATAACTTATATTTTTATATTTAAATATCTGATGTGGACACCACATGACTTCTTTGTACGCCTGTTAAACTATACATACTTTGTTAATAATTAAAATATGTATTATAACAGACCCAATCATAAAATTGAACGTATTTGACATTGACATTAAAGTCTTTATTTTTTTTTGTTATTTTTTGTCCTAATTCTTAGCAAACTGAATTACAGAAACCAAAAAGTACATCATTTTTAAATTATAAATATAAATATCTCGCTTATACGAAGAGTTAATTTAATGATACTTGATGTTTTCGGCGCAGAATTCAATTCTCTAAAACTTTTATTTGAAGCATTTATTTCTAAAATTAAAATAACACCATTTTTTCAAGAAAAACTGATTACCGCTTCAAGTAAAGTATTACTTCCGGTTAGACTATTTTAACCAAAACCTATTATGTTATTCCCATTGATATAAAAGTATTATATACAAAATTTCAACTTTCACGACGAAATTAGTTAAAATGGATATTTCCGTTGAAATCTGGAAACCGAAATTTTTCGCGATTACAATACTTTACTTCGTACAAGGAAGTAAAAAATAATCAGCCAATACAATTCATATTAAAAACAAACTGTTATATTTATCAGCCCGATTCACAAAAAGGTTTAAGCTAATCCTCATTTTTGGGCTAGCGAATTCTACTCTAATTTTGACAGTTTATAACTTAAAATATAGTCTAATCTATTCCTACTATCTACCTTTATTGATAATATCATAAAAATTAAATTTTAAATACCGGAATAGAATAGAATTCACTAATCCAAAAATCAGGATTAGCTTAAACTTTTTTGTGAATCGGACTGTATATTATTATTTATCATACCTGGTCAGAAGAGTCCTCTGTGTAAAATAATATGGATGATAATTTAAAAATCCATTGTCATTGCTTAGTACTTCAATATCAATTCTATTTTCTTTAATGAATTTGTTATAATGATCAATAATAACTTTTGCAACCATAGCGGCATATCTTGCATCTCCTCGCCATTCTAAACTTTTTGACCATCCTGTTTCAATATCAGCTTCACTAAAAATAGAATTATAATATGGCATACATAATAATATAATAAGAAGCTTATTTTAATTAAGACATCAACAGCTCGATTCTCGAAAAAGTTTAAGCTAATCCTCATTTCTTTATTAGCAAATTCTACTTTAATTTTGACAGTTTGTACCTATAAAATATAGTCTGATCGTCTAATCTATTATATCTACCTTTTTTGACAATATTTTGAAGATTTGATTTTAAATACCAAAATAGAATAGAATTCACTAAACCAAAAATGAGGATTAGCTTAAACTTTTTTGAGAATCGAGCTGCAAAAATAAAAGTATTATATCGTGTTACATATGTAGGTATGTGAAATTTGAATTTATTTATTTATTTTTGTAATATATGTGCTTAAATACATGAAAAACAAATGTAAAATATATTTACATACGCATAAAGAAAAATGATGTAAAATGAACATAGTAAATATTTGTGTTTGTAATAATATTGTAGAAATATGAGTATACGCATAACATTTTGTTATACTTTGTAATTTTATTGCACAAAAATGAATTTTTAATAAAATGAGCCATATGCACGTATTTACTGCAGTAATTTTAATTTTTATGAACTCGTCTCTTCATAAATGAATAATTCACAATGCAATAATAAAAAATGTCTACTTTGTATTTCTACATGAATTCATACAACTAAATAACATATTTTTTAAAATTATGAAATAATAATAATAAAAACAAAAAATATGATTTTCATTATTCGAGAATATGTAAAGCAAAGCCCTTATACTATTATCTCTTTCACTCTCACCAAATAACCGAACTTAAAAATTAAATGAAATACACTATACATGAATATATATAATAACGTATATAAAAAATATAACATATAAAATACAATAACAAAAACATATTCTTTAAATAAAATAAACAAAATTGTGAAAATAATCACTACATATATGAAATAGAAAATAATGTTTTTATTGACCTTTAAATATGATTGTTTTGGTCAAAAATTATCGAATGTTAGTTCCTTGAATATCTGTAGAAACAGTCCTACTATTTACACAAAAAATTGATTACCTATAATAATTGTTCTTGTATTTATTTTAATTACAACAGAAATTTTTGTTTCAATAAAGAAAATTTGATTGTAATAATAAATATCAGTAATTACATAAAAATAAATTGATTATATTCGTTGTTGGATTTAGGCGAGAAACTATTATCAGACTACAGGCGGTAAAATCGTAAATCCGGCGCTAATTAAAACTTTGAGTTAAAATTTTTGAATGTAAAATTTACCTGTGAAACGACTTGCAACAATTTCTAATTTGTCTGTTTCCACACTGAGGAACAACACACTTTGCGGGCATTTTAAATAAATAGTGCAATAAGCGCTGAGAAAAACAACGTATAGCGTCTGAGCTGAGCACTCAGTTATAGTAATGGCTGCCGACCTAAGCATTCAACTCTATACGGGTAAAGTACGCGTTCAGCATGCGTTGCGCCACTCTATATTTACTTATAGCTCGTTGAGCAGAGTGTAAACAAGACAGGAACTGAAACTACCAGCAATTGCACAGATCAACAGTCAATATAAAAAGGCTGCGTAGCTTTAAAACGTATTTGGGCAACTGTTATTTGTTATATTAGGTATGCGCGAAGTAAATTAATTGTATTTCGTGTGGATTTAAATGGAGCGCATATATTAGACAGTGATTTGTGCTAACATATTTTCCACAGTTCATCTTTCGTGTCCCGCAGTATACGTAACGTAAGTCGTCTCTTACGTGAAGAACACTATAACTAATAAATTGAAAAAGTCTTTTGAACTGATAAGCAAGCTATACCTTTTCAACTTCAATTTTAGAACAAGTAAATTAATTTTCAGACAATACTTATAATTCATTTAAAAAAAAAGTATCATCAATTTCAGGAAAAGTAAATACAATGAGGTCATGCAAAAAAAAATAATTGTACCTTTTTTCTGTTCAAATCGAAAAAGGATAGTCTAATTCATCGATCAGTATGATTAAATTATTTTTTATTTATATTTTTTGTTGTATAAAATCGTTTTAAAGTATGGTATTTTTAAAAAGTTGCAAAAACCAGCCATGTTTTGTCGTCACAACGTTACGAACGAAGTTCAGACTCATTTCAAACGGACATTTTATATGGACACATAATTTCTAAAAGAAAAATATATATAAACTATAAATTGAGGATTACATATCTAAATATGCTATATTATATTAATATAATATCGTTCTATTTATTTTTATAAATATAATTTTCATTTGGCGTGAAATTATCTACGTTACATCAGATGTTTCTTTCACTTTTGAATCTTTGAATTAGACGGTAGGAGGTTATAAACGCATATGAGACATTGAATATATTTCAGAATATTATTTTATTCTTTATTTTGGCACGAAACAACGTTCCATCGACATGTTTACTTTCATAAATTTTAGGTTATCTTTAAATGTCACTTTGACGTTTAAGACAATGTGAAAATCAAAATGGTCGTGCTTCTCACTCTGTGACGTCATTGGACAAGGGACGAAGCGGGGGTCTTCAGCCGCATTTTAAAGAATGTCATTTTCAATTACAATTTTTTCATGATTAAAGATCGATTTGAGGAAAAATAAAAAATACGGGTCTATTATTTTTCACTACTCTATCGATTAAAATTATAAAAAAAAGTCGTGCATGACCTCATTTCAGAAAAACAATTCTTCAGAACGTATTTTTGTATAAAAAATTACATACAGGGTGTTAATTAAAAATCTGACCATAGGCGTTTAACATGGGAAAACATTTTTCTTTACGCAAAACACCCCAATTAATTTTAGGCAAAAATGTTTCAAATAAATGTTGTACGAGTACATTATATTCTACGTCTGAATCACTAAACAGATTTAATTTTGCAAGTTTCGTAACTTGTAAAATCGAATTTGAATAAAATACTTACGTATTAGCCACCTTCAACTTTTTCAACCCCTCATATTTCGTCCTCACTTGTTTCACCAACTCCCATCCTTTATTAATTACCCCTTCCGAAGTGCCATCTCCCTTTTTGTGATACGAAAAAAATTCAAAAGGACATTTAGAATAATTTTGGTTTTTAAAGCAAAATTCAACTATACCCCAACATATAGGGTGATGACCTTGAGATTTAAATAATCCCGCCGGGGCTCCAAAATGTAGGGGTGGGGGTAAAACAGAAGAAAGAGCTGTGTAAGTTGAGGTAACGTACGAGATATAACCTAAAAGAAAAAATACCCATATTTGGATACAAAATTCAAGATTTTAAAAATTATGATTTTGATTTAGATTCTTTTCAGATTTCAAATTTTGAAACTGCCGGTTGATAACTCTTTTCATTTCATGCTGAACTCAAATTTTGAAACTACGTTATCCTATTTTTAACCTTGCGAGAGTAATGAAGTAAGTAATGAACCGATTTAAAAAGGTTTGTATAATTCGTGAACAGTCCCCGGATCTTAATAAATACCGGAAGTGGTTTTTAAATTATCCAACAATTACAGTTCATGTTTTCAAAACTAGTTTCCGCGGTGGTCTTGTACATTTTATTCAATAACTCTTGAACCAGACAATAGTAAATAATAAAATTTGGTTTATATATCAAAGAAACATGGCTGAGTTCAAATTTGAAAGAATTTTAACCGTATCTTTGCCGGAAACTATTTTAAATACTTCTCAACTGCCAAAAAATTATTTATAATTGCCAAAAACTATTTTAAATTGTTCTCAACTGTCTAAAGTTTATTCAAAGTTGTCAGAATCTATTTTAAATATATTTTAACTGTCTAAAATTTATTCAGAATATTCGGAAACTATTTAAATAATTTTCAACTGTTTAAACTTTATTCAGAATTATCGCAAACTATTATAAATATTTCTTAATTGTATAAAATTTATTTAGCATTGCTGGAAACTATTTTAATTTGTTCTCAATTGTCTAAAATTTATTTAGAATTGTCGGAAACTATTTTAAATTGTTCTCAACTCTCTTCAATTTATTCGGAATTGTTAGAAATCTGATGGAAACCATTGATAAAATATTGCAATGACTATGGACTAATATTAATAATTCCAAGCATTTATTTAACATTATAACGGATGCATGGAAATTTATAAATCACAAAATCATCAATAATTAACTTAATTCGAAAATTCGATGCCACGGCGAATAAAAACTTATAAATAATTATTAAAGTCATTGTTTATTTTTTGTGTAATTTAGGTTTCTTTTATGTTATTCTGGTTATTTTTACCTTCCGTCACCTTTAGGTAAGGAAGGTATTGTCTTTGGTCAAAAAATTCGGTGGTGAGTTTTTAATGAATAAGCACGTTTTATGGTCCCTACAATACGAATATACCATTTTTAAGATTATGTCTGTATGTGTGTGTGTGTGTGTGTGTGTATGTGTCCGTGTGTGTGTGTCCGTGTGTGTGTGTGTGTCCGTGTGTGACAAATTTTTCTCCGACGATAACTCCAATACTACAATTCTAAAAATTATAATTCTTTCATATTCCTCTTCTGTACAACCATATGAAGAGTTGATTAGATTTTGGTTATAATTACTCCACCGGAAGTACCCTTATTTGAAGTTTTTAACAGTTTTTCCTTAACACGTAAAGTGCCACAATAGAAATTTAAGTTTTAGGTCCCCTAGGGCCAAAAATTTTTATTTCATATTTTGGTTTTATTTTAATATAAAATAGTTATATTTAAAAAAAATTGTACTAAACGAAAATTTTTCAGCATCATTTTGATTTTTTTTTATGTCGACTAGCGCTAATCCCCCACGGCCACAATGCTAATACTTAGCATTAATAATTTTAAAACATGTTTACACCGAAACTAAATTAACTTACATTTTGCTTGCTACCTAGCAAATATATTTCCCTATAATTTACATTGAAATGTCGCACGAACGTGATGTGATCTGGCTGCAAATAATTTTCGGTTTGTCGGAGTACATGTATCCCCCATGGCCACAATGGACCGTAAGGTTTAAGGAAAATGGGGGACAGCGTTGATCCCCCATGGCACTTTACGTCTTAAAAAACGCAGTTAAATATTATTTTTTGACATTTTGTTATTATACATATTAAAGAAAATACTCTTCTCTATATGGTTTTATTATACATTTTCCTTCATAATCAATAGATGTAGATTTAAAGCGTTATAAAGAAATTAATTTTGAAAAATTATTCAGCTTTGCTATTTATCATGGAAACAGCGACCCCTAATAAAATAGGGGATAGCTGAAGAAGAAATGAAGGAAGTGTCTAGTGCATTTTACTTAGTGTATATTTATATTATAAATTTATTGGATTTATAGAACCTTTTCGAATCAACTTTTGGTATAGAATTTGTAAAAAATAGTATGTGTTCGTGTTCGATTTTACATGATATTATATAGAATCTGTTCCAAGGACCTTTTGGTATGGGATTTGTACAAAATACATCGAATTGACGGAAGGTCTTGTGCTGGCCACAACAGATTTTTTTAAAAGTAAATTTAAGATTTTTATCCAATCGCTCTATTTTTGTTGCATCTCACATCCGTATTGAAATAAGTACCTACTTTTGAATTACATACTCGTTTAACGTCTATTATAAGGTTTTTATGAATGTGTCACCTTTGATTGACATTAGAAAAATTTAAATTTGTAAATTAATACTTACTTGGTAATGTAAAGTTCATTGTATTATATCCTTTCAAATCCGGCTCATTCCATGTTTCAAATCTCCATTTTGTAACATATTTTTCTCCATATCTTTCTGTTTATTTAAATTTATTACAGTACAAAATTATTTTTAAATGAAAAATATACCATGAACATTTTAATTTCATACCTAAATATCTTAAAATAATATCTTGAATTAATTTTTCCCAATGCCGTTTTTGCATTTTATCCAACAAATTTTCAAAATACGAAGAAGGATTTCCCATTATTTCAAAATGTAATCTCAAATTTTGAGCATACACCCAATCAAAAAATATATCCATACATTCAAAATCAAATATTGGTTCGCCATTTTTATTCAACGATCTACAAAAATATTAAAAATAAGAATATACAACAATTAAATTAACAATTAAAATAATATTTCATAATAATTTGATATAATATACAAGAAAAAAATATAAAAATAACCTCTCCCGTGACAATGTTTTGCACATTGCCGTGACCAGGATTCGAACCTGGGTTACTACGGCCACAACGTAGGGTCCTAACCACTAGACGATCACGGCTATCAGAGGAATTGAAAGACGTAAATTTTATTATGTAATATTACGTACCTAATTGTTATTAAATTTAATAACCAGTGAATTCGTATATATTTAATTGATTTGTGAGGTAATGCGCCTAACAAAACAATATTTATTTTTATATCAGTTGATAATAAGTAGTTGCAGATATTAGACCGTGGTTCTGGAGGACTAAAAAAAAAACTGGTGTATTTTGGAAACCTCGTACAATTCGGTAATACAATAATAACAATAAACAATATTATAATTACCGTCATGTACTATCTTCATATTTATGTTTTGTTTATTTACACAATAAATGAATAATTTAAATTCTATTGGATCTAAGTGCCAAAAATATGCAGAATGTCCAGAATAATCTGCCCAAGATGAAGATGATACAAAATCGGTTAATATTTTTATTATGGTCAAAACTGTTCTTATACATTTGCAAATCTATAAAAAACTGATAAAACATCTATTTTTGGTGATAAAATTATACATAGTGGCAGCTTTTTCGTTAAGATTTTGTTCATTATTTATTTACAGATCTATAAGAGTTACAGGATTGACGATAATAATAATCAAGCTAACTTTAAGACTTTATTTTTATTATTTTAAGTTTAAAACTTTATTTTTATTTGAAAGTAATGCTACAGACAGTGCTCGCTTAAGTACTAAAATTGCATTATAAAAACGAACACAGCGTTGATTTTATTATGAAATCGGTCCTAAATAAATTAGACAAAAGTTGCGCCATTAGTATGCCATTTTAGCGGTGTTTTTTTTATAAAAAAAAATCATGAATCACTAAATAGTTTTTTATTTTTGCAAATAATTTCCAAGTGTAAAATTATACTGGATTTTAGTTTGAGCTTCTTTAGAGCACTTTTTATGATCATTCAAAAGTCGATTCTAATTTTTTTTTATTATTAGATTTCAAGTTATGAAGCCAGTTACAATTTTTATATGGAAGCGATACTTGTAATGAAAAGTTTCACCATTGAAATGATATTTTTTTTTTCCAACGACGTATAAATTATCTTTATATTTATTTGTTTCAAACAATAAAAATGCAATAATTATTTAATTTATAGGGTAAAAACAATGTAAAGCCAAAAAAGGAACTAATTTTATGAAATATTTTTTGTTGTATAACATTAAAACATAATAATAGATCTCTTTGAATTTAATTACCTTAATTATATTTTTATTTGTTGCAGATTTTCCATGACGAAACATCAAAAGGGTAAGTTTAATTTTTTTTAATAAAAATAGTAAATATTTTTTAAATATGTTTGAATGTAGGTATATCAAATGAATTGAGGCCCCCACTATTTGTTTTTTACCTCTCGCTAAGAGAGGTATTGGATTCATGCTAAAATTCGCATATCCAGATTTTATTGAATAAGCACGATTTAAGGTCCCTACAATCCGATTATAACATTTTTAAAATGATGTCTGTGTGTGTGTGTGGATGTGTGTGTGTGTGTGTGTGTGTGTGTGTGTGTGTGTGTATGTATGTATGTATGTCTGGATGTTGTAGTCACGATTCCTCAAAAACTATAAGACTTAAAAAATATTTTACTGCAGTTTCCTCAATCTGACATTCCTGGGAAGAGCTGAAAAGGTTTTGGTAACAATTGAACAACCGGAAGTAGTAGTTTCTTAGAAAAAATCTTTTAAATATAATTTTTTGGAAGTTTTTTTTATTAAATATTGAAGAACATAAAATTCTCCATCTAATACACTTAAAAATTTTATTATATCTTGTATATATTTAGAGATAAAGACTAATTTAATTTATAGAGTAAAGTAATCGCAGAGGCCAAGGCACTAAGGAAACCAGTTGACAAATTCCAATGTTTATAACATGACACATGTCATTGTCAAATATCAACAGTTTTAGTGACATTCAGATAGCTTTTTCTGGGAAGTATATTTAACTTTTCTTATTGTTTTATTAATTAAATATTTGAAATTGTAGGTAAAATTGTGGTAAAATGCATATATCTATCAGAAATACCGCCAATCTGGTTAATGAATTGGAACAATATTTGACATTTAGAAACTTCCTCATACAATGAAAAATAGATATAATTAGAATTATATGTGTGCAAAAGACATGCTAAATATAGTAAGAAACAAAATTTGGGTAATGTTCTGTAAGATTTTGTTATAAAACGACGGCTCGAAAGCGAAGTGCAATACAATACTTATATAGCCTAATATGGAAATGGCGAGAGGTCTTGTGCTGGCCACAACAGATTTTTTTTTTTATGAAACTACCTAAATTGACATTAATATGTTTTTGGGGCATATTGTCAGCGGTAGTAAGAAAATTAGTAATTATTGCAACAATCATGGTCCGCAAAGGTTACTTCAATATTTTAACAGCAAATTTAAAGCAAAATATATGTATATCAGGAATAATCCCCTAGTTTCCGCACTTTAACCAAATTGGGACAGTGCGGAAAATTCTTAATAAAAACAGGAATATAAACCAGAAAAGAATAAATTATAGGTACATAAAGAATGGCAGAATATAATGCCATCGGTGACCAAAAATTTGGTAGATTTTGGCAGCTCTTCAAAATATTATATATCTTTATAAAATTAAATAAGTGGTTTATTTTAATGTTTTGGTTATCGTACGTAGACTTTTTTGTCTTGAAAGTATGAATAATTTGAATGTTTACCCCATAAAATAATATATTATTTGTTTTATAATACTTTTCATTTGGAATTACAAAAAAATTAAATATGTTTTAGTTTAGACTGCTATAAGGTTGTTAATAATGATTTTACTCTATGTACTTACCAAAATCCGGTGCTCTCCCAAAAATGATAAAACTTACTACTGCTTGAATTGGCATTTATTTGCAAAATATAATCATCACTTCGAACATTTGGTGTATATAATATACAAACAAGAAAAGTAAAAATACCACAGCTGAACATTTCGTTCTTATCGCATAGTACATACATCCTATACTGACAATGTTTAGAATAACATATCTCTCTTGTATTCTCTGATTAATTTAATCATTGAACACAGCACAACATAAAGTACATTCTTAATAAATAACTATAAAATAAATAAATAAGGACTTCTTACAACTTAAAATGCACTCTGCAATATAACTTTACAAATAAACAGAAAACTAGAGAGGAACATGGGTATTTAAAAATATTGAACCGAAATTTAAAAATAACTAAATACACTACAAAAAATAAAATACTTTCTAGATATAAGTACAAGTCAAGATGTAAAAATATTTTATTAGCTATATAGTAAATTTAAATAACCACGTTTTCACAAAAATAAATCAATGTATTCTTCTTTTTGCTAATCATACTCTTATACCGATGTTTACAGTTTTAATATATGAATTCAACAATATAATAATACTTATTTCTTATTTGAAATACACAATCCAAATTGCAACAAGTAATGAAAAATATCACAAGATTTTTTTTCTACTACCGTTTGGAATAAAAGTAATAAATGTAACTGTTAATAGGTATATACAATAAATAAAGCTATTTGTCACAACAAAAAATTAAATTAAAAAAAAGTAACATCAATTTCAGGAAAAGTAAATTAAATTTCTGAAAAACAATTCAATTTTAAAGTATGTTTTTGTATAAAAAAATTACATATATTTGTAAAATTGACAGTCATCGTATGCCTTAAATATTTGACATTAATTATGCTCCAGTTTATTTCCTGTTAAAAAAAAAAAATTAAAGCTGAAATTGATGTTACTTTTTTCTGAAATTGATGTTTCTTTTCCAAAAATTGAAATTACTTCTTCTGAAATTAATTTACATTTTCTGAAATTGAAGGTATAGATTGAATAAATTGCATAATGGGCCCATAAACCAATTTTTAAAAATATTTTTAAATAAAAGTTCGTTTAATTGGGAAGTAATTCGTGGAATCAAAAAGTCATAATTGTTTTTTTGTATAGTTGCATTTGATTTTTAAAGAAACCTATAGCTATCTTTCTCACACCAGTTTCTGTAGTAGGCTGCGCGAGAAAGATACCAATAGTGTGACGTCATCTGTGACACTGGAAATCTCGGTGAGTAATTATTAAAAAAATGTTTTTTTTTATCTTAATCGTTATTTATTGGGTAGTACTTTAAGGATAAAGTGTACATTTTATTATTTTTTGTTATGGTTTATGGTCCTATTATTATTAAAATTATTGAATCAGAATCAAAAATTTAAAAAAGAAAAGAAAAAGTAAAGATTTATTCTTTTGAATATGAATTGACTTAAACTCGTAATTTTATTTTATATGATCATTATCCAAAAAAAAAAATATATGTTTATAATTACAGGTTTTATATATGTCCCAAATTCTGGTATCTAAAATTTACAAATTGGATAAAGTATGAATTTTTATATATTTTTCAAAAAAAAGTGCTATTGCTGATTATTAATGGCTTTGGGTATATTTTGCTTTATTTTAATTATATTTGTCCCAAATTCTGGTATCTAAAACTTTGAACTGGAGTCCTCCACTTTTATTTTTTTATTATTATTTTAAAGGAAAGTTAATTTTGAAGCAATCAGTAGTATTAAAAAGTCATTATTGTTTTTAATTTAACTGCGTTTGATTTTTAACGAAACCATTTCTATCTTTCTCGCACCAGTTTCTAGAGTAGGCTACGCGAAAAAGACAGCAATACTGTGACGTCACTCTGGGTGACTGTGGCAGTAAAAACAAATTCAATCTCGCGAAGTATTTATTAAAAAAATGTTTTTTTTATCTTAATCGGTATTTATTGAGTAGTTCTTTAAGTATACAGTGTGAACACTGAAAATCGTGACATAGGCGTTTAACATGGGAAAACAGTTTTTTTCAAATATTATCTGTCCCGTAAGACTATAGTGGGAGTTTTTGATATGGTTAGAAAGATTATTTAATTTGGCATCGAAGAGTATCTAATCTTCTAATTTAATGCCTTATTATTGAAATATTTACGAAAGTATAATCCTACTTGGCAGTTAATACTTATAATTTATTAAAAACAGTAATCATGGAAACGTATTCTGTAGCTGACTTGGTTAAATCAAGGCTCCATGATAATTTTTCACTGGTTCAAATCCCTCCCGGTTCAAGTTAATATTTTTATATTTATTTTGTACAATGTATTATTAAATAAATTACATAATTAAAACGTAAATAGTTTGGAACATCAAGCATATTCTTGAATTTACCATACTATTTCTTTGTTATATCACTGCTAATAGCACTAAACAAAAAACAAAAACTAATCACTAATAAATAAACCTTCACACAGGTTTGTCAGACGTGTTAGACATTTATTGTCATTTTTCGATACATTCTTTCCGAAAACTTTTTCGTTAGAAGAAAAAATTAGTATAATTAAATTTTACAATCAAGGGATGAGTACGAGAAATTAGAGCCTTTTTTGCTAGGATATATCCTGATAGACAAATTGAAAAAACCGGTTGCGTTAATGACGAACATAAAACTAAAGTTAATTATTTATTTGGCTTAAATTTATATATTTATTTCACTTCTTGTACATTTACTCTATAAAATACTTGATTTATCAAAAAATTAGTTGTTTTCATTTTGTAATTTATTTAATAATACATTGTACAAAATAAATATAAAAGTAATAAAAATATTAACTTGAACCGGGAGGGATTTAAACTAGTGAAAAATTATCATGGAGCCTTGATTTAACCAAGTCAGCTACCGAATACATTTCCATGATTACTGTTTTTAGTAAGTTATAAGTAATAACTGTCAAGTAGCATTATACTTTCGTAAATATTTCAATAATAAAGCATTAAATTAGGAGTATTTAAATGCTCTTCGATGCCAAATTAAATAATCTTTCTAACCATATCAAAAACTCCCACTATACTCTTGCGGGACAGATAATATTTGAAAAAAACTGTTTTGGACAGATAATATTTGAAAAAAACTGTTTTCCCATGTTAAACGCCTATGTCACGGTTTTCATTGTTCACACTGTATACTTATTTTTGTTATGGTGGAGAACCCCATTAAATAAAGATGTTTTGACTGGATTTTTATGTGTATATGTTCCAAAATTAAATGTTCGTACTGAATATTCATGGCTTTGCTTTTATTATTTTAACTTTGTTATTTGCAATACTCTCAAAAAGTATTGATAATTAAGTGATACCAGTTATGGCTTCGATAAAGAAAATATGAATTTCGAAAATAGCAGTTAAAGAATAATTTAATTAATTGCCGCATTGTTATAATGTTTAAAAAAAATCCAATTTGAATGTTTTGTGTAGCATAATTTGGGACAAATATAAAACCCGAAATTTGTACCATAATTTGGGTCAGTGTTGAATTTTAATAAAAATATATTTTTTTAATATTCCTTTTGAAAAACGCTTGAACTGTGGCAGTAAACATATCTTTGGAATATCATTTCATAGATAACGCTTTAGATTCACACAAAAAAATAACTCAAATACTTATCGTTCTTACAATTTAATATCTGTATAATATTGTATATTTAATCTTGCTCACTAATAAGATTAGCAAAACGAAACAATACTTCTGATTTATGCACAAAATATCAAAAAACTATTTTCAAAACTCACTCATTCAATCACTATTTTAATCAACTCTGCTCTTTCCTTCTTAATATCGTTCAACACTTGTATCAAATGATCTAACAACACCAACCAATCACTTCTCTTTGTAATCTTAAGAGTTTGGCTATACAACAACTTATACTTTTCCGCTATATCACAATTGGATTTAAGACACAATTTGGCTAACATCCGTAAGGCATATTGCAACTGCTGCTCGATAGTGTTGGTGAAGGTCACTCCTTGGGAGTCGTCGGAGGGTTTCTCACTAGGTTCTAACTCTAGAGGAGGGTCGTTATTGTTTTCGAGTTTAAGGCTATCGCGGATTAAGCGAACTCGGTCGCTCATTGAGGTTAAAGATGGAAGGGATTCGATTAGTAAATGCAGGCAGAATTGGAGGTGTTCGATTTTGTGGTGGACTGATGTTGTGGGTGCTGGAAACAAACAGAAAATTAAATATTAATTGATACAGAATAAATTATTCCAAAATGGTTTAATTCATATCTGAATTGCAGGCAGCAATGTGTAATTCTCAAAGGGTTCAGATCTGATTATTTTCCCATCATTTCTGGTATGCCTCAGGGATCTCATCTAGGACCACTCTTTTTATCATTTTTATTATTATGAGCAACATTTTGAAAAACTTCAAATTTAATGTCATGCAGAAGATCTTAAGGTGTACCGGATGTGTCATTTTCGAAGTTTTTTTTAGGGTATCTCGGTAAATAAAGTGTGTTCAGAAAAAACCTAATTCGGAGTAGCCTATGAACACAGAAACGTATGTCTGATCATTATTCAATTCAAAACCTAAGTTGTCAAAATTGATCGTGAAATGTAATTTTAAGAAGAAAACATAAAAAGAATGATACAGAATATTTCCATTCACCGTTTTCTAATTTATTTCTATTTCGAAAATAAGGATACAAGAAGAAAAGCTTTAATTTCTTTAGGTAACAATTTTCACAATATCTCATGTCAAAATGATATTTAATTAAATACTTTCAAATTGACATGTTTCTTTTGTTCATAGCCTATTCCAGGGTCAACTTTTTAAGAAAAGTTTAAGTCACCACATGAATTTTCGATCTTCCTTTGTTTCTAAGCTACAGGTAACAACTCGTTTTTCGGCCATTTCGAAAATATCTCATATCTCACATATTATGATAGAGAAAAATTGTTTTAGTAAATTTTGTACCGTTTTTAAGTAGAATAAAATGGCGTAATTATTAGTGCTGTAAAGATCCAACAAAACATGGATCCAAGTACCCGGATTTTAAAATATCCGGTTCCTCGGATATCCGATGTTCGGATCCGTAAATTTAATTCGGATTTGGATCCGGATCCTGATTTGGATCCGAATCCTGGTTTGGGTACCATATCCCATTCGGATCCGGATTCGATGTGTTGTTCACGGATCCGAATTTTAATTCTGGATCCGTTTCATCATTTTGAATGTAAAGGCAAACATTTGAATGTAGACGGTTGTAGAGACAGCGGTCTGTAATCAGCAATAAATTTTACAATACCCCTCTAAAATAGCCAGGTAGTTGGTGCAAATTTTTCTTAGAATATTGAAAATTCTGTAGTTCTAAAATTTTAACATTCAATATAACTAATTCTTCAAAGAAAACGAAATTAAGATTAAATTTGAGAAATAATGGTTACAGGTTCATTGCAGGTGTCGAAATACCTATTTATTTATATCGTGCATGTGTTTCACATGAAAGGGATTGTTTTTGTTACCTACTTATAGTTCTTTGGAATCGAGGAATTTCCTTCTTAGCGGATGCTAAAAGTACAACATCGACAATATACCGACTATTAACTACATCAAACAAAAATGTATAGTGGATTATTTTATAATCAAATTTATTTGGTTTTGTGACTCCATGATAATATACATTAAAATATTATCATCTGGTTCAATACTGAGAATAGGTACTCGAATCCGAGAACCGATGCGCATACTGAAATTCCATATCTAAAATCCGATAATCATACTCATATTCGGATCCGAATTCAAAATCCAATACTCATATTCGGATCCGAATCCAAAATCCAATACTCAGATTCGGATCCAAAACCCGATACTCAGATCCGGATCCAAAATCCGATCCTCAGATCCGGATCCAAAATCCGATACTGAGATTTGGATCCGAGATCCGGATAGTTCAACACTCAATTATCTGGATATCCGGATATTTTTGGATCCGAAACCGAAACTATCCGGATCCGGATCCCACCACTAGTAATTATATTTTTTGATCTCTTAATAATTCTCGAGACATAACACAAACTTATGATTTTTTAAATCGCAACCTATTGTTGAAAACAGTATCATCTTTTTGCGTATTTTATAAGCTTTTTAATGATATCAAAAACTCACCACCGAATTTTTTGACTTTTTGACCTTCCTTACCTAAAGGTGACAGAAGGTAAAAAAAAACATTTCTCTCACCTTTGGCAATGAATTCCGAGAGCGCAACTCTCTCCAAATAGCACTTAAGCAACTCCACATGCTGTTCTAGCTGCGTAAAAATATTACACGCCCTCTCGTAATGCAGCTTACACAGCTGGAGGACATGTCTTCGCCTCGGATTGTCGTAAGCGAGTTTGCGATAGCTGCTATGGTACAAAGAAGCGAGTCGGTGATGGATGGAAGCTACTCGGTATTGGTAGATCGGTTGTCGGTGACCTGGAGTCTCCATGTCGCAGTAGCGGAGCGCTTGTTGGAGGGTTTCGACTACTTCGCGTTCTGCCTTATCTGCATCCTGGAAAGATTGGTTTTTGGGAAGTTATAGAAAATATTTAAATAAATTATAGGAGGTGCTATTTGTAGTTCTAGAAAGCCTTTATAAATACCATAATATTGATGAAAATAAAATTTAATTTCGTTTGTATTAAGTTTAAAAGATCTTTTCAATTTAAAGAGATCTGCACATAGTAAGCCAACAACTGGCGGGAGTCCTCGTTACATAATATGAGATCCATGGCGTTCGTTTTTTCAAATTTTGGACGTAAAATATGAGGAAAGTCTTTGACAACTTTAAAAAAACTTTTCAAAAGAAGTTACAAAAGCTTTTATTGAAGCTAAAATGTCACAAAGCATTTTACTATGTGCATTTAACAAGTAAATTACAATGTAAACTTAAGGAACTCTATTTAAAATTATACAAGAATTTAAAAAAAATTATACTAGACATCATTTATTTTAATTTTATAATTGTATTTCATATTAAAACGTAAAATGTGTTTGTGAAAATAATTATGGCACCATTATATTTTACTTCCCTGCCTAGACAAGGAAATTCAATTTCCGTGCCGATTACATGACGATTTCAGGAAAAAAATATTGAATCAGTGCCACTGGTCTATAGTTTATTCTGCACTCTGATTGGTCAGAATGCACACCTAGTTCACAAAAATCGCCTGTCAGCTTTCAATTATAAAAAAAAATCGGCATAATTAAGTGATATTTAACTGTGTTTTTGATTTCATCTTTGTAGTTTTTAATCTTCAAATATGGCATAATGTTACAGAAAAAAATTTAGTATTGGCAAAATTTGGTTTCATGAATTTAAATTATTTATTTAAAAAATTCATATATTTTATAATGAGGCCTATTCTGTAACTCAACCGTTAATTATTAACGGTTGGTTAAATTTTTTATCCATTAGATTCAAATTTGACAACAAAGAATCCAAGTTTTGTTATTTGTCAATCTATCAAAATTAACGGATGAGTTACAGAACCAGGACCCTAGGGCTCGTAGTTTGATCACGGTTTTAACTAAAACGCTGTTTTAAGAAATGTCAAATTTCATTATTTAATAACAATAATAAATAATATCAAATTTATCAAAATTTAAAGCAGAACAGAATTTGCATTCAAACAGATATTTTTAAAAAAATCGTTCTTTAAGAATACGGGTGAAATTAAATATTTAAATTTAAATTTGACATTTCTAAAAACAGTGTTTTAATTAAAACCGTGGTCATACTACGAGCCTATATGTATAAGGAATTTTCATGTAGGGTTTTCATAATCGTCAAACAACGTACAAAGTTTCATTTAAAAAAAAATGGTTCATGGACCCATTAGATTCTGAAAATAAATATTCTTACCTGTCCAGGTTGAGGATAATCTTGCAGCAACGTCGCCCTCGTGAACAAAGCTGTAGACAACTCCCATGTCACTGTATCCCAAATAATAGGATTATTCATTCTCCTTCCTAGAATTTGCAAAGCTGTTTGGTAACTATCCAACGCCTTATTATAAAAATGCTTCTCTTGTCCCCCTTTCTTCTTTTTACCATTTACCTCTGGCGAATAAAAATGAGCACATACTCTCATCAACCGGCCCATATTCGAGTGTAAAAGCGCGAGATTCGCATCATCTCGAACAGTTTCAAAAGATTTAATACCAGTTTGGATATAATGCAGAGCTTTGTTGTAGTATTCCTGAAAGTTTTCATTGTTTTCGGAAGCTTTATTCATGTAATACACTCCTAGTTCGTTTTGAACGTTGCCTAAACGGCGAAAAAGTGCGTTCATATCTTGAACTAATTCTAATTTTAGAGCTTTATCGTAACATCTAGAACTAGCGAGCAACATTTGTTCTAATGTGTCAAATTCTTGAGGAATGGGATTGTCTAATTTGTCATGATCTTCTTTTTCAATATGATCAATAATTTTTTGGTGGATTTCTACAGTTTTGTTAAACTGTTCTTTGTATTTTTCGATTTGATTCCAGTTTTTAACAATCATAAAACACGAATCACCAGCGCGACCTAAAAGGCAACTTTCTTGAACCGCTCGGGAGTTGAATTTTAAGTTTTGCAAAACTTGATGACATCTTATGAGCATGTCTATGTTTTTGATGCTGCTGCCATAATTTTCTACGACGTAATCTTGTTCTGCCAAAATAGCAAACACCAGGCAAGCCTTTTCGTAGAGAAGAGTTTTTAAGTGGACATTCCATGATGCATTATCAGATCTATCTGGTTCTTGCCAACTCGGAATTGTTTCTGCGTTTGGTTTTAAAAGAAGGGCATTAGGGGAATCAATATTTTCATTTTTAGTTTTTTTCTTCTTTTTCTTTTTGGTTTGTAGTTTGTCCTGATTTATTTTGCTGTATGGCATCGGAATGGCTTGAAATGGTTTAGCCATAGTTGGGTTATCCTCTTCTTCTCTTTTCCGCGCTTGTTCTACTTTCTTTTTTAATTCTTCTGTGTCTTCTTCTTGAGACGGGAAGTACTGAAGACATTCCAGACCGGAAATGACGTGATTTAATGCCAGCTGGCATCTTTCTTCTAAAGATCCGCTAATAGGAGGAGGTGCTTTATATGTACTATTAGAAACACTGTCAATTCCAAGTCTTAACTGTTTTGTGGCTATATCATCTCCTTCATTTTCGTTTAAATCGTCTTCATAACAAGATTCCATATCGTCTGTTTCCATGTGTTCTAAACCAGGTGCCGCAGGGTCAGTATTGGCGGGAACATACAAATCAGAAATCATATAATGCGATGAAGTCACGATTTGGGGATATTTTTCTTTTGGGAGTAATTCTATACAGTTTTTTAGTAACATTCGTATAGTTCCTGGTTGTTTTCGTCCAGAAGTATGCTTCATATTTCTAGCAACTCGGTACAAAAGCATTGCAACTGGTATCGTAAAAGGATTTTGGTCTTTATCGCCTTTTCCTTCACACAGAGATGTTAAATCGTACAGTTTGACAACATCGTCATCTTTGCTTTTGAATAACCAGTATGTATGTCCCGCTTTTGTCGCGTTTGATTTTAAAAACGATAAAATATTTTGTGCAATATCTCGAATAACACTTGGAGAAAATTTAGAGTTTTCTAAATTTGGTAAATCTTCAGTTTTGATAAGTTCGTATTTTTGGACGATTCCATTTAAATGGTAACACATTATAACTTCGGGAACATTAGACATCAAATTGTCCAGCCAATAATCTATGCCGGTTAAAACATTTATAGGGCTACTCATATCTCTCAATCGAAGAGAAATACATGGATGAGTATTTCCACCAAATATCGGCATATCAGTACCTATTAACATTTGAATATCTTCGAAAGTCCAGACAACATTTCTGTTGTACTTATGATTTGAAGTCGGGTCGGGTAATTCTTCGTCCAAACTTGGTTCGGGCAAAGCCGGACCGGAAATGGGGAAATCTTCCCGCCTTTCCCGGTTTTCTTCATATGAATTATTTTCATCTCTACCTTGTACCAAACTATGATACAAAAACTTTGATACTAAACTCTTTTGTTGTAACGCATCTCTACTCTTATTTTGTAAATACAAGTTTCTATCTTTTTCGCTAAATTTTTTAACATTATCGAAAAAGAATTTTCGTAACCAATCCCATTCTTTTTCGGCGGTTCGTAACAAGTGTTTATAAATATCAAATTCGTCTAGTAATAAAGTATTTTCTACTCTATGCACCATCATACTCACGTGACCGTGAGAATAAGGTAATTTAAGAAGGTTTTTGATGTTTTCGGCATCGGATACGACATCCACTTCGCCAACACAGTCCGGGAACATGTGGGCCATCCGGAAACTGTACAAAAACATTCTTTAATGTAGGCAAATTTCTCGGCTGTATGGATAAGGTGTTAATTATAAGGTTTCCACTGTTTTTCATTTTATTTAATGTTATTTTTCATTAAATGATATGTATTACAATTAAAACATTTATAATATAACAGGTTTTCTATTAAAAAAAAATATATACATATATTGAAAATGGTATTTTTCGTAGCTCGTTTAAACGGCTAATTTTTACCGCCACGAGAGTACGTAGAGTGCTCGTCAGCTAAGAAAAAGCCATTTGCGTCATCAATAGATGCGCGAAGCAATGACGTAGTGATGACGTAGGCTCACAGATTCTGTAGGCAGTGGCGTGCGTGCCAACTTATTCTTTACCAAATAGTGATCGAACACTTCAGTTATTTTTTCTATTTATTTTAGTTGATTATCACAAATTATTGATAAATGACATGTAAATTTGCTAAAGAGACATTTTTAAATACCTATTCATTGCGTCTGCATTGATTTTCATTTAGGAAGCGCATTAGGCCATCACACGACGGAATTCCATAATAATACAAATACTTACTTTCATATTATACTCTTAATATAAAAATGATATTTTATTATATGAAGGATTATGATACTCATTATTCACGAAAATGACGTTTGCTTCCCGAGCCATAGGTCAGTGATGCAAATCATCCGAGTGAATAATGACCATAGTCCCGAATATAATACTAAACTGTTTCTACTCTTGTAAATTTGGAAATAATTTGAATAAATATTTTAGAAATTTACAATTTATTGGAACAATATTCATCAGACAGAACATTAAATTAATTTTTTATTACTATTTTTTAAAATAATTCAAATGATACATTTTCATTAGAACTAAACGTCAAAACATAACACGAACGACACTGGTGTGTCCATGAACAAGCTATCCCGTTGCTATGACAACCAAAGGCAATGACAAAAATTGGTTTCTGCGCTGATGACGTAAATGGCTTTTTCTTAGCTGGCGAGCACTCTACGGATCCGGCATGTACAGTTTTCTTGAAATCGTACATTGATATAATTTGATATTAATAATGATAAATTATAAGACAACGAAAATACATAATTATCAAACGAGTAAGTTTCAAACATTTATAATTTATTCCTGAATTTATTTGACGTATGCGAGAATACTGTAAGCTGTACTTCATTTCACGTAAGAAAATAGCAGATGGCGCTTGAAAGCCGACCGTTTTTACGCGCATTATGGCCGGTTTTATAAACGACAGATAAATTTACTTCCAAAGTAAACAAAGGTTATTCTCGAGTTTATTCCTTCAATTGACAGTCGAACATTTGACAGTAATGTTAGAAATATCATAAAATTAATAAAATTGATTCGAATTTGTTATACTTGCCGTCAAACAAATATGGACTGGAAATTTCTACACTGTTGCCAATCCCACTAGTCATGTTGAAAATACTAAGTTATGAAGAAGCGGCAACATCGCATGGCAAGGGACAAGGTGGGGAGTAAGAAAAAAAATGAGCATTAGTCCATATTTATTATTTCACGGCGAGTATACAGGGTGTTTCATAATATATGCGCAGGACTTCAGGATGTGATAGCTCGTCCAAAAATATGAAAAAAGTACTCTTGGTCATAAGCTCTAAAGTTGACCGTTTTCGAGAAAAATCAACTTTTATGTTGAAAAACATGGTAAATTTATTGAAATAATTTTTTTTTTTTACTAATTAAACAAAATTTATTCAAACGTTAGAACAAGTAACAAATCCAAACGTTAACTTCATAATTGCAAAATAAAAAAAAAAACAACAAATCATACTCAGTTAAATAAATTGTTGGGAATGTCCGCCGTTAGTTTTCTTTTTATCAAGTAGGCTTTAAATTTTAAAACAAAAGCTACCTCCTGTCAAAATAACAATTTGTTTGTACCTACAAAAAGTAAATTTGTGTTACAAAATTAAAAATGAATTACACAAACGCTGAAATGTGCGAAATGCATTACCTTTACGGAATGGCGAGCGGTAATTCGGCAGAAGCAAGGCGGTTGTATAAAAAAAAAACATCCCGATCGCCGAATACCACACCATAACTTGTTTCAACGCATTCAAATTTTGCAATTATGAAGTTAACGTTTGGTTTTGTTACTTGTTCTAACGTATGAATAAATTTTGTTTAATTAGTAAAAAAAAATTATTAGAAAAAAATTGACCATAATTTCAACAAAAGTTGATTTTTCTCGAAAACGGTCAACTTTAGAGCTTATGACCAAGAGTACTTTTTTCATATTTTTGGACGAGCTATCACATCCTGAAGTCCTACGCATATATTATGAAACACCCTGTATAGTTACAATAAATTTTCTATGATTCTGCCCTTTAATAATTTAAATTTGTGGAACCAAACTGTCTTAATAATAAATATTTTTATCTGTAGAAATGTAAAAGACCTGAATATTAAAAATTAGAACTCAAATGGTTAAATATGGTTAAATATCATTTAATTCTGTCGATTTTATTTGATAACTTACAGCAGCCAACTGATATTTTTTTCTCTTTCGTGAATTAGATGTGCATTCTGACCAATCAGAGGGCAGTATTTATTTCCCTATCTAAACCAACGGTATTTTCTTATAGCCCGATTCACAAAAATGTTTAAGCTAATCCTCATTTTTGGATTAGTGAATTCTATTCTATTCCGGTATTTACAAAAATGAGGATTAGCTTAAACTTTTTTGTGAATCGGGCTGATAAAGTGTAAAACCGATCCGGACTATGACGTCATAGTCTAGCAACGTTTCAAACGCAGTATAATGGTTTCATATATTTAAAAGAAAATGGAAACATATATAACCATTTAGTTAGTGTTTTCATAATCATATTTTAGTGTAGTAGTGTTATTTTTCACTAATTTGATTACAATGGAAACCCCCATTACTCGAAATCTCTGGCAAACAGCATTTATTCTTACAAATTGATTCGCGCTTTTCATTAATTTTTTGAACGATATATATTATATAATTGAATGTTAGTACTAATGTATTTTGTGTACATTATATGTAATACTTTGAAAGATCTTACTGCCCTGAAGAAGGTGCAAGTGTGCACCTGCACACCACGAAGGTGTACACCGAAACCTCGCTGTTGTAAAAATAATGCTGTTTGACTGAGATTTCGAGTAATTGTTAACATCTTCTTTAATCTTATATAAATGTAAAAATAATTTTCTTACCTTGAAAAACCTGTGGAGTGGGATAATACATGTTGCAAACCATAAACACTAGCTGAATTACTTAACCAATTGGCAGGTGGTAAATTAAGATCTGTATTGCATTGCAGTTGAGCAAATGTAGCCGGAGATTGACTCGCAGAATATTTTACAACTGCAGTGGATTTAACCGTGCCATTATCTTGTATTGGTTGATTCATATTCGTAGTTTTTCACCATTGAAAATCACAGTAAACATAACCAATAAATCAAAATCGTTTCAAATATTTATATAACGCAACAAACATTTATTTTATTTCCATATTACAACAATATAATACATGATAGTTTTATTAAATATTCACTTTTTGAACACTGACACTCTCACTGCCTTTAATACTTTAGAAATTTTACAAACAATTATTTAACGATGTTCCAGAAATTTGTAGAAGTTTCTTGCTTGAAAACATTCATGAACATAGTGTTCTTTTAATTTGCTAATAATATATTTTTTATAGTAAATCACAAATAGAATTGTTATATACTTAAATACAGACTTATTTTATTATTTATACACTTTATAAAAGTTATATTTTTGTTGCAATTTTTATAAAATCTTTATTTTACGAACAAAGAAAAATCCAGAAAACGCAGCTATGATTCTAGCGCCTCTACAGTGCGAAAAATGATAACTTTGTGACGTTTATTTGACGTCTAATGATCAGCGAAAATATTAGCTAAGTTTTATTTAATATTATGATTATCCTGTATCACAAAATACAAAACTTGTTATTGTACATCGGTGTTATATTTGTATTTTACATTACACTTACAAATTCAGGAGGTAAGACAAACATAACCTAACTTTGAAAAATTTTAAACATGTGATGACACGTTTTTCAGCAAATAACTTACATGTAAATGATGGCTCATCTATAGCTGATATTATAGGTGGTGATGTGTTTTTTGAAGTGATAGAACCTTATGAATTAGAGTATACTTATCGAATCCGTCCTGCCAAAGATTTTGGCGCACCGTTTGTAAGTTATGATTAATATAACTGAAAAACTTTTTGTAGCAATTAATTTTTGTATAGAATTCATCATTTAATGCTCAAGGAGTACGTTTAGTGCCTGTTTATCCTAAATTTGGGTGCGAACTACTTTTAAATGATGAAGAAATTGAAGGCAGCGTAGCTTTAGTGGAACGAGGGTAAATTGTTTATGAAACTTCGTTTGTTTTATACCCTTATTCACTTGTTTTTATTCTAGAGTGTGTTCTTTCAAAACTAAAACAATAATCGCTGAAAAAGCAGGCGCTAGAGCAATAATAATCACAGATGAAAGTGTAGAATCTGATGAATACTTTATAGAAATGATTGACGATGAATCACTGCAAGAAACGAATATCCCTGCAGGGTTTTTATTAGGTAAAAATGGCCAGATGATAAGAAAAACACTTAAAAAATTAAACTTGAGGCATGCTATAATTAATATTCCTATTAACTTAACGTTTATTCCTATTCATAAGATCAATCAACCGCCGTGGTTGGAGTGGTAGCTTATAGAAAATTTTACAACGCTCACTTCTAGTCATGGTAGAATAGATTTGTTATACAAACATCAAATTCGACATCTTTTCATCTTCATAGGGCACATATCTGTTAATTTTTACAGTGGTTGTATTTGAATACATTTAATAAAGATTTATATTTATGATTTCTCGCATTTTTATCATTATCATCAAATATTGCTCAATATAATTTTATATTTTACAAACACATAGGATTACATTTTAAGAAAATATTTACAGGTTTATTTTCCTAGATAAAATTTAATTATTACGAATTTTTGTAAATAATAAAATGAATATTTACTTCTTTGGAACGTTGTATATATTACTAAATAGAATTACAAATACGCAATAAGAAATATGAGAGTGAATTTTATTTAGCTAGCATTGAATATATAAACAGATTCAATAACCTGTAGCAAAAAGGGACTATTTCATTTACGTAAGAACAACTTTTTATTGCGTAATAACATTTTTAAGTGAAGAATACTATTCTAATAACTTTTATTAAACTTGAATAGTTTCTATCATACAGTTTTAAGATCTAATTGTAATACAAATTATCAATTTTTACCTATCACTATGAGAGGTATTAGATTCATGCTAAAAATCGCATATCCAGATTTTGGTGAATAAATCCCTAAACCTTAACTAAAAATGCTAAAACTAGATTTATATTTCGGCAACTAAGTTGCCATCATCAATAAACTTACGTCTAAGAACAAATTAGTTTTGGATTACTCAACATGTCAACCATGCCAGAGGTCCAAAAACAAATCTGTAAACGGAGCAGATTTAGATTACTCAATACGTCAACCATACCAGAGGTCCAAAACTGTTCTGTTTTAGCGTTGTTAATTAAGGTTTAGGGATTTTTTAAATATTATCTATTTAACCTTAGACTCCAATAAAGTTTTTTTACAATTTTAGGTTCCTATAATCCGATTATAACAGTTTTACAATGATATATATATGTGTGTGTGACTGAATGTTGGAAGAACTATATTACGTTAGTATATGTTTTCTATTACGATTCCTCAAACTAATACTTAAGACCTGTTTAACTACGTATTCCTCAATCTGACAATGGAAAGAGCTGAAAAGGTTTTGATAAAAGTCTTATTTATAATTTTATTTATATTTCTTATTTTCGTAGCTGTGAATGAGCCTTTAAATATTTTACACATAAATAAACGTACATAAGAACTGTCATTTGAGCTGTCAATTTACGTACTGGCAAAAGGATTTCAATTTATATATAATTCTAAAAAGCTGTCTTAAGACAAAGGTTCGATTATGCTAGCGTACAGTACTTTACACGGCATGAAGTTGTTATTACTTGTTAATTATTAAAAACTAATTTTCAGAGCTGTTTTGACCTCTAGCATGGTTTACATGCTGAGTAATCTTAACTTCTTTGTTTTTACTTTGTAGTTTCTACTGATGATGAGAACATAGTTCTCAAAATAACGTATATAGTTTTTAAAATTTTTGTTAAGGTTAAGGGGTTTTTTCTTTAGTTGTTAATTATGAATATATTAAATGACAGTTGATATTTTATTTTCGAAGCTGTGAACACCAACCATAAGTTATATTTCTTATTTTCGTAGCTTGAATGAGCCTTTACTGGCGTCAAAATTTACATTTTGCATTGTCATTAATTTACGACCTTATGTGTAACGAGTTTTATACTACACACATTTCAATCCAGTATGTGTTATTGCCTATACAGTTAGGGTTTTTATGATTTATTTTAAGATCTTAAAATAGTTTGTGTTGGCATTAACAGTAATATTACAGATTACAGTTAATAGATTATGAGTAATTTATGTTTTACACGTATATACTATTTATATTTTGTTGTAGTTAATAAGTAACTATTTTTGTAGGAATATTTTCATGCAAATTATTGCCCAACTGTAAATAAGTATTTTTTAACCTTGACTTATATGATTTAAATATTATAATGGACTACGCTGCAATGAAATAATCAATGAATGTCCTAAGTTGTTCCTTTTTGATTCTTAATGTATGCAGTACTCATTTCCTTTTAAATATATACATAAGTTCAGTTACACGGACAGACATTTGGGATTTCCATACATTTATATCATCAATAAAAATAATATATTTGCTAATCAATTTTTGATGATACAATATTTTAACTTCTGAATACATATGACGAGAAACATTGATCACTCTAGCATTATTGGCAATGTATTCGTACTTATTAATAATTTTTTAAACAAAGAGTTGTATTAATAGTACCTTCTACGAATTTAGTACCTAACTTTTCTTTAGTTCCTGTTTCGAAATTAGTTCGAGAATAATCTATTTCTATTATTGGCAGATATGCGAATAACATTGCACATACAAAAAGAATATAATAAATAGATTTAAATATTAATGGCAAGTTAGAATGTAAAAGTTTTTATTTGTATATAAGTTACAGTTAAACAAGGTCTCATAGATATTTTTATGATGTTTATGTGTGAAAAATTTATTCATTAAAAGAATTATTAATTAGGAATAATTCATAAGCATTTTATAAAAAAAATTTCTCCGACATAACTCCAATACTACAATTCTAAAAATTATAATTCTTTCGTATTCCTCTTCTTTATATCCATATGAAGAGCTGATTTTGGATATAATTGGTCAACCGGATGTTCCCTTATTTGAAGTTTTTAACAGTTTTTCTTAAAAAAAGAAAGTTAGTAGGCTGAGCATGACAATCGTCGCTGATAGACGTCAAGTTATCTATTTAAAATGCTTTATTGTTTGTCATTTGTGTCGTGAAAAATAATGAAATAGCTGATAATATTTGATAAATACTGTAGTGAGTGTTATTTTCGTGCCTGATTTTAAATGTATTATTTATTGCAGAGTGAGTTAAAATTTTGTAAGAGTGATTTAAAAAATTTTATTCAATTTTGACGTTTTAAAATGTCATTATTAACTCCATAGCAACAACTATAAGTAACACTTCTTTCACAAGTTTTTTTATTTATCAGACATTATCAGCCATTTTCATTATTTTTTACGGCACAAATGACAGACAATAAAGCATTTTAAATAGATGATTTGACGTCTATCAGCGACGATTGTCATGCTCAGCCTACTAACTGATCAGGTTTTTTTTTTGTCAAAATTAAATATTATAATGGTTTTTATTATTATTTCGTCAAAATTGAATAAAATATTGTACAAACCACGTGAGCTAAGGTAATGTTTATTCACCCGAAGAAACATTACCTTAGCTCACTTGGTGTAAATATTTATTAATTCACTTGTGAATAAAATGTTACTTACAGTTGTTGCCATGGAGTTAATAATGACAGTTTAAAACGTCAAAATTGAATAAAAATTATAAAGTTATTTAAAAAACATACTGCAAACAAAACCTTTCCTACGATAAATAACTCATACTGTTAACACATGAATGGGTGACAGCTGACAGATATAATTAAATATCTGACGTCACGCAAATTTAAAATTTAGTAAAAATTAAAAAAAAGAATATTTCGAAAACCACACATATTTGGAAAGAACGAAAGCTTAGAGGGGCCACAGAAAAAATAATTTATTATTGAAATTTCAACATTTTTCTTGAAATTTCACCTTTTCAAGAAGTTGAAATTTCAACTTTTTTCTTGAAATTTCACATTTCCAAAAAATTGAAATTTCAATTTTTTCCTTGAAATTTCACCTTTTCAAAATGTTGAAATTTCACCTTTCCAAAAAATTGAAATTTCAACTTTTTTCTTGAAATTTCACCTTTTAAACTTGAAATTTCAACTTTTAAACTTGAAATTTCAACTTTTAAACTTGAAATTTCAACTTTTAAACTTGAAATTTCAACTTTTAAACTTGAAATTTCAACTTTTTCAAATTATGAGTTGCCAGTTAGGTTACGTTGCAGTTTGTATTTTTTTATTAAATTAAAAAATACAAACTACAACGTAACCTAACTGGCAACTCATAATTTGACAAAGTTGAAATATCAAGTTTAAAAGTTGAAATTTCAAGTTTTAAAAGATGAAATTTCAAGTTTAAAAGGTGAAATTTCAAGATTTAAAAATATTTGCGTATGGCCCTTCTACGCAGTTCATCAAAAAATGAAAATGAGTAGCGGACCCTATTCGAATAAAGAACACTTTCACGTTAAATTGCAAAATGTTGATGCATGGAACAATTTAAACAATTTTAATTTAATTAATTTTTTCTCAGTTGCATTGAAATTTACGTGTTGCACTATATAATTGTTACAAACAAAAGTGCTTATGGTATCCCAAGGTAAAAAAGACATGTTATCATCCAAGAATGGGTTAGTAATGCTCCTCTTTTGTATTGACGACCATGCGATATTAGTCGTTATGTAATAATGTATACATATCTGACAATTACGTGATTTGCCTATTTATTGATAAAAAAGGATGTGGGCACTATTGAAGAGTGGTGAGACATTATAAATAGTTAATAAGACGAGATTTTGTTCATATGACAATCAGTGCTATTTGAAGAAACAACAATTAAATTAAATATACGAAAATGAAGAGCACAATAGTCGTAAGTAAAAAATAATTAATAATATTTCATATTTTTTGCACGCAAAATAGAAAATTTATTTGTTTAAATTCCGAGGGATCTAAGTGCCAAAAAATACAACAGAGTGGTAGCGGTTAGGGGTGAACATAGGGATTTAGCATGCGATTTTAGTTTTATACAATTTCCTGCTGTCCTATTCATTTTACGGCAAAACCTGTAGAATGCAAATTTGTTCATAATTAAAAGTTGCATATAACACTGTTTTTGCATTTTTTATTATATTTCTACACAATTTTAAAAAGAAATTTCAAAATTTCTGTTAGTTCTTAGCAATAGCCATAATATTTGTTTTCTTTTTTTTTGTTTTCATAAATTATTTATAAACGTCAAACGTCGATCTGACTTATGGAAAATAAATACCGTATTCTTCAATAACTATTTCCACCATAATAATTCTTATTATAAACAATAATTTTTCCTACAACCGTGCGTAAAGTACATACTTTATGCACTCTTTACAATGAGTAACTTTTTAAATATTAGTGTCTGAAAAGTACTTTTGAAGCACTAATGCGTGAAAAGTAAATACTTGTCAATTAACACTAATAATATTTGAAGATGCCGGTAAACACATACTCAGTATTTTGAAAAATCGCACTAGCATTTCGGTTGTAGGAAAAATATTATATACTCGTGTGTAAATAGTATTTTTATCTCTTACTCGCACTCGACAAAAAATGTACTACTTTACACACTTGTTACATAAATAACTATTTTGTTTTCTACAATGCCATATTGTGACTATTGCTACTAACACATAATACAAAATTTAAAAATAGTTTTATGTACAACTTTTAATTCTGTACAACTTTACACTGTAAATTGTTTCCCGTAAAATGAACGGAAGAGCAGGAAATTTCATAAAACGGTAAAAATGAAAATCTCATGTTAAATCCCTATGTTCACCCATAACCAGCAACCGGTATATCAGGTTAGAGTCTGTGCGTTTAGAGAAAAAACATCAGTGCAGTATAAATAGTACTACCCAACCTACGAAAGTTGACTGTACAATACATTTGCAATAAAAAAAAAAAAACAACAAAAATCGAAATCAATAAAACTAAAAGCGTTTATACACAAAAGAAATTACAATTACAAAAATGCTATTTATTAAGATAAAACATCGTAATATCCCTACTTCACACAAGTTGTACTCGCCCGGACGAATTTTGCTCTCTGCGCATGTTTGTTCTCAAGGCGCGTGGACTCTTAACATGAAAAGCGGGTCATAGGCGTTTAACAAAGAAAAACAGTTTTCCTTGCGCAGAAGTGGCGTGTTCGTTTTAGACAATAATAATTCAAATAAATGTAGAGAATTAAATTCTGCATTTGATTCAATAATCATGTTTTGCTTTGCACTTTCCGTAACCGAGCAAAATGAATTTAAGAAAGTTACTTCTTTATAGTGTTATGCTATTAAAATAATAATATAACTAATATACTATTTCGGTTACCTGGAAATAAAATTTAAAATTTCTATATTGTGTCTTAAAATAACAAATATACTGCGAATTATTGTTGTGGTTATCTGTTTCTTTGTTTTTAGTTGTTTGTCCTTTTCGCATTAATGGCAACAATATATGCTGCTCCAAAACCAAGCTTGCTTTATAGTTCTCCATACGCTTATGCCTATCCATATTCTGGATATTATTCAGCAGGATATGTTGCTTCTCCATATTTGTCATACCCTTACGGTAATTTTATTTCTAATTTCTAGAAAAACACGCTCTAATTATGTTTTATTTTTAGCGTATTCCGCATATCCGTACGTTGTCGTATGAAACGAGTATTTAAACCAAACATAAAGCTATTTAACTCTGTTTATTTTATAATTATTACTAGTATAATTCAATTTAAAATGTTTTGTATATTGTGGTAACATACAAACATATGTATGTATATAATATATACATGTATTTTGAAAAAATAAAAATGTGCTATAAAGTGTAAAATTTATTTATTTTTATTACTCTCAGATACCTTGTTAGTCAACTTTGAAATGTGCAAAAATTTAAATACAAATAATAATGGGATATTCTGTTACAACAGATATCAATATAAAAATCTAATTAATAGTAAGCGAGTAGTTTAGGTATTCAAAAAATAACAGAATAATCGAAAATTATTTTCTTTATGTTATTTTGTCTAATTAATATTAAAAATCAAATAAAACCAGATTGATACACCCAGAAATGGTTTATAAGCAGTGATTATGTATTTTTTAATGTTTTTAAGGGGTAATTTCACCATTTTTTAAATATAATTTCTTCTAAAATATATAAGTTTAAGTAAAGTAAGAATATTGATGGAAATCCTACGAAAAAATCCTATTAATTATTGAGTTACGCTCTTGCATTTCCAAAGTATGAAAAAAATGATATGACGTCACGAATATGCTTTTATATCAAACTGTTTTCTTCAACATTTAGATGTTATTAAAATATATGCTATTTTTAAATTATACTTACAAAAAATAAATATTATAACACTGTATAATTTGCAAGTGTATTTAATTATTAAGTTTAATGCAAAAAATTGTGTTTAAATAAATACTGTTTGAAAATTGCAGTGCTGGATTTTTGACCAATCTTCCGATATTTGAATTTCTTAACTGCTATTGGTTGTACGACCCGTCTCCTACTATTTATTATACATTTATAGGCGGTCTTTATACATGTTAAATTCATACGAAGTATTTCAATGGGGGATTACACCATTTTTTTTTTATAATTTCATCTGAAAATATTAGGAAAACTAAGACTATTGATGAAAATCCGGTGAAAAAATTCCTATTAATAAGCGAGTTATGGTCTCCCGAATTTAGAAAAGATTGACGTGACGTCACATTTACGTGTTTTTATATCAAACTGTTTTCATCATGGACCTAAATGTTCTTGAAATATATGCTATTTTAAGTTATATTTACATAAAAATAAATAAATATTATAACACTGTATAAGTATACATACTTTATAATTACAGGTGTATTTAAATTATTAAGTTTAATGCAAGAAATTTATGTTAAAATAAAAACTGTTTGGAAACTGTAGTACAGGAATGTTAGCCCCTCCTTTCGAATTTGAATTTCTTAACTTCCATTGGTAGTAATCCTACCTCCTAACACGCTATTTGTAATGCATGTATATGCGGTTTCTAGGTCGCCAATCAAAATATTTTCATATTAGTGTCGAAGCGTTATAACAAAAAACCCTTTATTTTTCGAAATATCTCAATTATACCATTTCATTTTTTTTTATTAATATTCGTTATTCAGCATATACATTCGTATTTTTTTACTATTTTCCTTTAATTCGATTGAGCCGTAATCCCCCATTACATATATCATTTTATTTCTTTATTAATATTCGTTAGTAAGCATGTGCTTTCGTTTTTTTTTTCCTACCAATTTCCCTTAATTCGATTGAGGTGGAACCCCTCAATTCTAATTTGTTAACTATGGTATGGGTCAGAGACCCCATTTATAGTAATTTAAAATAGCTATTTGTGTAAAAGACCGCTGTTGCTACAAATTTAACATTGTTTAGAAACCTGTTGTTGTAGATTTCAATGAATGCTTTTTTTGTGTTGTGTTGCGCATAAGCGGGAAAATTACAGCTGTCAATTGTCAAATTAAAACTAAAAACCGAAAATTAACCACGTTTGATTTTGTGTTCGTAATTTTTAATATTGAGGTAATCTACAAGTTTACAAACAAAAATATGTAATAGAAACAAAGTGTAGCATTAAGAATTTAAATTATTTCATGAATTTAAAAATAAAAACAGTTAGCTCAAGGTTAGTTCTCATGCGCCATCTGCTTCATTCATAAGCGAAACGATCTATAAAAATCTAGTGACATTTCTCTCAACAGAAGATTAGATGGCAGCATTGTTTGTGTTGTCAGATGAAATGCTAAATTCAGCTTCATGGCAAAGCCAACACTCATGCTAAAATTTGAACAAAACGCATTTCACAAAGTCTAATGGCCGGTTGATTACAGTAGTTTTATAGTTAAATTAAACAGTGATAAATTAACAAGAAACAATGTATATATTTTTACGAAACTGCTACCTGAGGAATGTACGATCCAACGAATTGGTTAGAAGTATGTATCCATAATATTATGGTTAGATTGCGGTCACTTATGTAATTTTCCATTAGTTTTCGCATTTTTATCTGCGATTAATGTTTTTGACAACATGTTTTTTGCCAAGATTTGGTGTTATATGTAAATGTCAAGTGTCAAAAAAGTTTTAAATAAGTTTAGATTCATTCAAATAAATCAGACATTTCTTTCATTATTATTAATTGTACACCTGTACAAATAGAAATGATTTTATTTGACCTTGAACTCAAGATAATTTTGACGCATGACATCCCTAAAATCAATTATAAAGCCACATATTTTTACAGGTCGTTGTCATCGTCAAATACATAGCTTTATAAATAGTAATAGGACACAATTAATAGACGTAACTGCAAGTTCAGATTTTCCATTGTTGCGAAGGATACCAAATAATGCTTTAATGTACAATCCATTAATCCACAGTGAAGAGAGAAATATATTTGGAAATACAAACACAAATAATATATTTGTTCGTAATTTCTCCGTAAGTACATATAGGGGAGATAAAGAACCGTTAAAACCATCTTCTAAAGTAGAAGTTACAGTACAAGCTTTGAAAGATGAGCAGAAAAACCAGTTGGAAAAGAAACCACCAAAAAAGTCTATAACACAAAAAATTATAGACGAATGTAAGCACTACTACCATGGATTCAGATTACTGTTTATCGATATAAGAATATCATGCGGTCTAGCTATTCGTATACTGAGAGGCAAAACATTAACTCGAAGAGAACACAATTTACTTATAAGAACAGTGGGTGATATATTTCGTCTTGTACCATTTACAGTGTTTATCGTTGTTCCATTTTTGGAATTTACTTTGCCGTTTTTTATTAAATTTTTCCCAAATATGCTGCCATCTACATTCCAAACCGCTAAAGAACGAGAGGACAAACTAAAATATAAGTTAAAAGTCAAGCTAGAAATGGCTAAGTTCCTACAAAAAACTTTGGACGACATGGCTGTCCAGCATAAAGATAGATCTTCAGCTGCGGCACAAGAATTCGTAGCTTGGTTTAAAAAAACTCGTAAATCTGGAGAAGAAATTACAAACGAGGAAATTATGAGGTTTTCCAAATTGTTTCAAGATGAAATCACTCTAGATTCGTTAAGCAGAGTCCAATTAGTTGCCCTGTGCCGATTGTTAAATGTTTACACTCTAGGAACAAATAATTTGCTCAGATTTCAAATTAGAATGAAACTTCGAAATCTCGCTGCTGACGACAAATTAATTCAAAAAGAAGGCGTTGATTCCTTAAACATAGTCGAGCTGCAAAACGCGTGTAAATCCCGCGGAATGCGAGCATTTGGTCTTTCCGAAGACCAACTACGCAGACAATTATCCAAATGGTTAGATTTGAACTTAAACCAAAAAATACCTCCAGTTTTGTTGCTACTTTCCCGGGCTATGATGCTCCCAGATACAATTCCTACAACAGACAAACTAAAAGCGACAATTTCGAGCCTTCCTGACGAAGTTGCATTACCGACTTCCGCTGCCATCGGCGAACAGGAAGGCAAAATCGATAATAGAACAAAACTCGAAGTTATCAAAGAACAGGACAGAAAAGTCAAAGAAGAACGCGCTGAGCAACGAGAAGAACGAAAACGACAAGAAGAAGTCCTTGTGGACACCGCTCCAGTTATCGAAGACAACTTAGAACCCATGGACGACAAAAAATGCGACCAGCAAATCTCCTCCAAAGATATCGAATGCCTTGAAGACGCCCTTGACTGCGTCTCCAAAAACAAACTCATCGTCGAGAAAGAATGCATCGATGATCTCAAAGAAGAACTCGCCGACTACCAAGAAGACGTACAAGAACTTAAAGAAGTCACAGGTCATAAGCACGGAATTCGCGAAAGCAAAGCCGCTAAACGATTGTTTAATCGGGTCAGCAAAATGATACAAAAGATGGACGTTGTTGTTACGGAGCTAGAAAGTAAAGAGAAGCAAATGAAGAAGGATCTAGCGGGAGGAGAATCTAAAGTTACACAAGAAGATATTGTTAAAATTGATGAACTTCTAGCTGCTATTAAAAAGGTGCAAAAAGTTCCTAATGAACAAGTGGTCAAACAGATTGAGAAGATGTTGGGCAAGATGGATGATGATCATGATGGTTCTGTTAAAGTTGAAGATGTTCTGAAGGTAATACACACATTATATTCATTTCCTGTTCATTCCTGTTTAGGTTTCAATAATTTAATTGGGAAGGTAAATTAAAATTTTGAATAGCTTAACGGTACAGATATGTCGTCATTATATATCATTTTCTTTTGAATATTCATTTTTTTTATCGGGTTCGATCCCGACCGACGCCAAATATTTCGAATTTTAAATGGTATCACAGTGACCCCTGTGGTGCCACTGTCCACGCCAGCAATGAGTGCCCGTGAGGTGACGCCCGGTAAGCGCCCGCACGGTACATATATGTCATCATCATTACCGATATCTGCGATAAAGCAGATTGTGGCACACTCAGAAATGGGTAATATGCCGTGATGATATACCGTGAGTATTTTTTAACGTGAAACATTGGGTTACGACTGGACATTTGATTGACAGCAATGTATTTGCCCGTTCCATTTAAAATGAAACATAGGGAACGAATTTGACATTTGATAAGACGTCATTAGAGGTTAATTTTGTTTAAATAATTATACCTGTTTCTAAAAATTAAATTTAGATGTAGAAAAAATATTGTGTGAACCTTGTGCCCGAGTGATTTTCTGACTTGGCTAAATTTCTTACAATATTTAAATATAATACTTCTGTCAGATTCGTTCCCTATGTTTCATTTTAAATGGAACGTGCAAATACATTGCTGTCAATCAAATATGAAGTTGTAACCATGGATATGACAAACTCAATGTTTCACGTTAAAAAATACTCACGGTATTTATTTATTTTTTTACCTCCCGATTCCCTTGATAAAATCGCATATCGATATTAGCACGTTATAAAGTCCCTAGAATCCGATTTTAACATTTACGTGATCTCTCTCTCTATGTGTGGGTGTGTCTGTGTGTGTGTATATCTGAACGCTCCAACTCAAATACTATCAATCGAAAAATTTTGAAACTTGTATTTCGGCCCTAATTTAATATGGAAAGAAGCCATTAGATTTAGGTGTAAATCGGATAACTGAAAAAGGCACTTTACTTGAAGCTCAAATAGTTTTTCTTCAGAAACTACCTTTAAATTGTTACTTTTCCCCGATTTGTGTTATTATAAAAATTAAAAATTGTTGAAATTTTTGTTAAATGATTTCATCATAAAATACTTTCATTGCACGAACTTTTTCTTTTGCGGTGTTTAATGTTAACATCTGATCATATGACGCAACGAAAGTGGAGCAAATCGATTTTTAATTACTTGTCTACGAAAAGAGAAAATTATGTATTACATAAACCAATAATGGAGTGATAAACTTTATCAAATTTTTATACATGTAAGATAAAAATTGTTTTGGGGGCATAATAATGCGTAAATTTTTTATTAGTTTGTTTCGTAAACATCAACAAAAATGTACTGATTCATTTATATTTATAAATGTTTTAAAATGTAGCTGAACTAATTTTTTATACAGGTTGCCTCGAAAGTGTCACTTGTATTTTGGGATTCGATTTAGGGGTTAAAACAAGTCGAAAATTAAAAGAGTGATAAATTTTCTGATTGTTCTTCGTTATTATATTACTGATAAAATAAAACAAATAAAAAGAGAAAGCAAAATTATTCGCTTATTGTAAGTTTGATTCGCGTTTAGACCAATCTAAAAACGGGAATCGTTTCTTATTCCTAAGTCCATTCTTAACTGAAATAGAGTATATAGGTGGTTATGGCAATGTTTACTTCTATGATAAATCGTGCGGATGTTTGTCTTCACATCATATGAGCATATTTTGTGACAACATATGTGGAAAATATCTTTAAAATTAAATGCTAATATTTGTTTTTTTTTTTTAATAATAACTTGATAACGAATAACAATCAAATTTTCTACTCTTAATTTTTTATTTAGTTTAGCCCAGATGTATCAACAAGGCTTAAATTTTAAGTGGCCCTTAAACCAAAAAATTAAAATCGAAATTGTGACAGCAATGTATAATAATTCAATTGACATTTCGTTTCGATGCAATATTGTCAATTCAAAGAACGCTTAAAATTTAATCCTAGTAGGTGCAACTGGCCATAAATCAAATTTTCAAAAAAAAAAAATCTGTTGTGGCCAGCACAAGACCTCTCGCCATTTCCATATTAGGCTATATAAGTATTGTATTGCACTTTGCTATCGAACCGTCGTTTTATAACAAAATATTACAGAACTTTACCCAAATATTGTCTTTTATTGTATTTAACATGTCTTCTGCACACATATAATTCTAATTATATCTATTTTTCATTGTATGAGGAAGTTTCTAAATGTCACAGATTCTTCCAATTCTTTAACCAGATTGGCGGTATTTCTGATGGATACATGCATATTACCTGTAATTTCAAATATTTAATTAATAAAACAATAAGAAAGACTAAATGTACTTCCCAGAAAAGGCTATCAAAATGGCACTAAAACTGTTGTTTGACACTGAAATCTGTCATTTACAAATTATGTTATAAACATTTGAATTTGTCAACTGGTTTCCTTAGTGTAGTTTCGCCTACTCGACTTGTTACGTCCCGATATTCTATATATTATAGCGTCTTTATCTCTAAATTTATAGAAGATATAATAAAAAATTTAAATGTATCAGGTGTAGAATTTTGTTCTTCATAATTAGTAATATCAAAAATTTTCAAAAATTAATATTTGGAAGAATTTATTTTAGAAACTACTACTTCCGGTTGTTCAATTGTTACCAAAACCTTTTCAGCTCTTCCCAGGAATGTCTGATTGAGGAATTCATAGTTAAATAGGTCTTATGTCTTATAGTTTTTGAGGAATCGTCCGTCCAACATCCAGCCATACACACACACACACACACACACACACACATATACACACATCCACACACACACACACACAGACATCATTTTAAAAATGTTAAAATCGGATTGTAGGGACCTTAAATCGTGCTTATTCAATAAAATCTGGATATGCGAATTTTAGCATGAATCCAATACCTCTCTTAGCGAGAGGTAAAAAATAACGCGTCTTTTTTGATACATTCTGTATACATTATAAGTTGGGCAAAATTCCAAATTCATTTTTCTTCTATGATTTTCGTCGCCAAGCTGTCTAATTCTAATTATAGATTATGTTAGTTCATATGTACTTTATCTTAGATATGTTTTCTTAATCCTATCTGTTAATCATTTTATTACTTTCTTGAGTAATTGAAATTTTTATAAGAAATTCATCCCTATCGGTTACGAGCAGACACGTGGCTTGAGCGACCTTGAATTGCTTGGAATCAGCTGATTTGTGTGCGCTTTGACAAGAACAGGACCTTGACATTTTAATTTTGAGCTGTTAAAAAGTTTTTATTTTTAATTTTGTGTTTTACTGCCTGTAAGTTGTAAAACGTATTTATTTTTTTAACTAGGCAATAAAATACCAGATTTACAGCAGAGACTGCAGTTTCATAATGAATGCTGTCGAAGCTGTAAATCTGTGTTCAGTGCCGTGTTCAATTTTTTTGCCTATTTTAGAATTAATATCAATTTAGTTATTATTTTTAATACCTATTTTGAAAATTATCACATTTGTTGTACGGTTGCTATATAAATAGCAACAACAGATAGTAAAAATATTTTTACTGCCTAAGCAGTAAGTGATATTTTACGAACTGTTAGCTGTTAAAAAAACACAGTTTTAAGTCAAAATATTATTATTAAAATATCTTTCAGAACTCATATTAATAATTAGAACAATACTACCTCATTAGTTTAAGTTCTGTATTTTTATTTAATACCAACGTTTCGGCCGCATACACTGCGGCCTTTTTCAGGGGAAATAATATAAATAATTTATAATTTATATTCTTTTGCCCTGAAGAAGGCCAAAACGTTGGTAATAAATAAAAATACAGAACTTAAATTAAAAAGGTAGTATTATTCTAATTATTCAAAATATTGTTCTTGTCAAAGTGACACGCGCACACACATCAGCTGATTACAAGCACTTCAAGGTCGCTCGATTCACGTGACTGTTAATACTTGTTAATAGTATAATAGTGTATGAAGAATATTGTTGAAAAAGGAGAAATAAAATGAAATAAAAAGCTTTAAGAAATTGAAACAAAACTGCATTCTAGTGAAAATACAAAATTAATATTTTATTTATAAATAGAAGATACGAATTAAATTCAGGCTCATTTTAAATCAGAGACATATGGCGACCTTCGAATTGTTAAATATACTCCATACATATATGTTTGCCTGATTGAGGATGATCAATTGCTTGGACGTCCGGTGTGTAAGTGGATGGATGTGCACGAGGAGAAAACGTTGTATTTCTTATATCATAATCCTTATTTTTTTATTTATTTTAAAAATATCATTAATGTGTAAATAAATAGCAACACATTTTCTATTATTATATTTCTTGTTGTAAACCCAATTATTTATTTTAGGTAATCGAACTAATAGGCAAAGACAACATTCAACTAAACGCTAAACAAGTCGACGACATAGTCGAATTACTCGATAAAGAAGAAATATTAGAAGTAGAGGATAAAATCGAAAAAGCTTTACAGAAGAATGAAGAAGAAAAAATAAAAAAGAAAGCAAGTAAAGCTGAAAATGACGAAAACCAGAGTAGTGAAGATTCAGAACAGAAAGAATCTGACATAGATAAACCTAAAATAAAACTCAGCACAAATTTAGCACCTTTCCCGCCGTCTATAACGGAATCTACGAAAAAAGGCGACTCGTCAAAAACCGTATGATAATGTGGATAGTCTAATTATTATAACATTCGAAATGGAGTTTTTTAATGCAAATCGTTGTCGTTAATTGTACATTTGATGTATTTAATTATGAATTTTCTAACATGTACATTAATTTATAATTTGTCTTTTGCACATACAGAATAATCTGCATTTTAGATATATTAAATTTTCGTTGTCCAGTTATTTATATAATTCTATTGTGTCGTTTTATAATTACGTTGACTTTATTTAATAGAACAGCGGTGCTGAACGTTTATAAAAAATAAATATATTAATATTTTTCATTTGTTTTACATTTAAACCTCAACAAAACAATTGAAGAGCGTTGTTAATTTAAACATTTTAAAATTAAATTTTGGTTAAACACACGCTTTTCGTATTTTTTAATAGATAAAAAAATTTCATTAGACGTATTTTAAAATATTGCACAATATTTGCTCTCGCGAAATATTTGTTTTTATTTCGAAATAAATGACATAATAAGGTTAACAGTTAACTTCACAACGGTAACAATTTGAGGTTAGAATTCTGTAGGCAAAAACAAATTACAAATAATGACGTTAAATAAATAATCAAGACTTATTTTGTATATTTTGTGGAAACTAAAATGAACCGGCTAATTTACAAACAATGCAAACAGTTGTTTTCTTTTAATTTTAAGTATTATTCCACACAATGCATTCATAAAGAAGAATATATAGTAAGCCCTTTTATCAGTTTATTTATTACTTGTCCGTATAATGTAAAAATTAGACCACTAGATGTTCATAAATACCCCAACTGTGATAAACTAATCATTAATTTATATAGTAACACAAAAACCAAACCTAATATTACCTGCATTCATGATAAGACGAGATTTAGTATTTTTGGTGAATCTACTGGCGTTAATATCATTGATTGTTACGTCGAAACCCCCGTAAAATCAGGTATAATTATTTATAAATGTTTAAAACTAAATAATTAGCAAAAATATTACAGATATCAACATAATAACTACTCAGAAAGGCAATATTGATATAAAGAAAATAAATGGAGATAAAATATTTCTGCAGTCACAACTCGGCGAAATTATTTCTCATAGTTGTCAAACAAAAGAAATTTCTTATAAAACTTTAGGAGGAAATATTACAACTCACGGTACTTTACATGCCGCTGATATAGAAGTAGAAACGAAGCAAAATGGAGTATGGTATTTATTTTAAATATAAATAAGTGTTTCATTCAAATTATTTTAGAAAATTGATATTAATCACTTGCAAGCCTTAAAAGCGACTGTAACTTCTAAAGATGGAGATATAGCAGTAAAATCATCGTATTGTGACGATACTATTTTTAAAACTAAAAATGGAAGGCTGTGTTTAGATAATATACATAAAAACTGCTCAATTTTTGTACTGGAGAATGGATTTCTACAAATGAGTACGTAAAAATGAAATATGTGAATTGATGAGAAAAATGTTGAAAAGTAGCCAATCAATATTTAGACAAACGCTAGAAGTATTGAGAATAAGTCGATGTAGAATTCGTATCCAAATAGCTATTTATATAATAAGTTGCGAAATGATAGTGTTTTAGACACGCGACGTGAAATTTGTACGCACGAGAGTAAGCGAGAGATACAACTCATCAAGTGCCTAAAACAGTCATTTCTCAATGATTACATACAAGATTTTTATAATAGCGTTTTAAAACAGATCATTTATTCTCAAATATCAACATTTTGAATTTTTCAAAATTAAAAAGTAGGCAGACGTCAGGTTCATCTATTCTTTGCTAAATAAACAGCTTTTAAGCACTAGAGCTTAAAAGTAACATTTTATGCATTAAACTGTCACTTTTACGCATTAAACTGTCATTTTTAAACACTAGTGGTTAAAAAAAAGTATTTGATTTAGCAACGCAAATGACAATCATAAAGTTGTTCTTATAAAACGCTAGTATAAAAAGTATATTAAAATGAAGAATATCGACGAATGATGGTTAAATATGAAGGATAATAAATTAATATATTTTTTGTTTGCAAACGTTTCTGTTTTTATTAAAACATCCTCAGTGCTGGATGAAGAAAAGAAAAACAAACGTTGCAATATACAGGCATACAGGTGTCCCATTTAAGGTACGAATGCATTGGTATCTCGAGAACCGTAAGAGCTACGAGGTTGGTTAAATTAGACAAAAGTTGCCCCATTCAGAGGCTATTTTAATGGTGTTTTGTTATTTGCGAAAAAATCCATAGGTCACTAGATACAGGTGAAAATGTAAATTTCGCGATTTTCTTTTTTTGCTTATAACTTTGTTATATGAAATAATACGAGATTCTGGTTTGCACTTTCTTAAGGCACTTTTGTATGGTGAATTTGCAGAAGTACTCAAATTTTTTTTATATCTAACCATTTACGAGTTACTGATAGCAACTTTTATTTTTCATATGGAGGTCATATTAAGCTATGGCATTTTTAAATAGAGATTTTTTTTAGCTTTACAATGATATAAAACAATAATAATTTATTTTTATAATTAACAGAAAAATTAACAAAAATTGTTATTTATACTAAAATTAAATTGAAAAAAGTAAATCGAAGACTGCTACGGAAACAACGAACCACGAAAAAGTGCAACAATTGAATTTCTGAATTTTACTTGACAACAGTAGATTATTACGAGTAATAAACGAACTTTGACAACGAATGTAACAACTCAACATATCATATTTTTCCCAACGAGAAAAATTAATTTTTATTACTCGTAATTACTATTGTAAAGTAAAATTCAGAAATTCAATTGTTGCACTTTTTTGTTGTTTGTTGTTTCCATAGCAGTCTTCGATTTACTTTTTTCGATTTAATTTTAGTATAGATAACAATTTTTATTAATTTTTCTGTTAATTGTAAAAATAAATTATTATTGTTTTATATCATTGTAAAGCTAAAAAAAATCTCTATTTAAAAATGCCATAGCTTAATATGACCTCCATATGAAAAATAAAAGTTGCTATCAGTAACTCGTAAATGGTTAGATATAAAAAAAATTTGAGTACTTCTGCAAATTCACCATACAAAAGTGCCTTAAGAAAGTGCAAACCAGAATCTCGTATTATTTCATATAACAAAGTTATAAGCAAAAAAAGAAAATCGCGAAATTTACATTTTCACCTGTATCTAGTGACCTATGCATTTTTTCGCAAATAACAAAACACCATTAAAATAGCCTCCTAATGGGGCAACTTTTGTCTAATTTAACCAACCTCGTAGCTCTTACGGTTCTCGAGATACCAATGCATTCGTACCTTAAATGGGACACCCTGTATAATACAAATATATGCCAGAGTTGTACATTTAAATTTAAAAGTGCAGTTACACACGACAATGTTTTTTTAAAGTTTACATCATTCTGCTGTAGTGTAGGTACAGTCTGCAAAAAGCTAATAAATTAAAAAAAATGTATAATTTATTAGCTTTTTGCAGACTGTCTCTAATTTGTATTTACACTGATTTAGATTAAGACAAAGTGTACGCGTGCGTAATTAATATAAAAATTTCGAGTTCATATCAACTCATTTATTTATCTTCTAGCTGGATTCGATGGAACTTTAACCGTCGATTCAAACAAAGGAGACATAGATATTCAAGTCTCAAAACTATACGACAACTCAAAAATATCATCAAGAAATAAAAATTCTATTTTACTCAGACTTTCAGACTGGATTCAAGAAAATACTCAAATCAAAACGACTTGTCAGCAGTTAAAAGTTGCTGATGAAGTGAAATTAGTCGTCGAAAACAAAAATACTTGTGCTGTTTTAACTCCGAAGAGTACTAAATTCACTTCGGAGCTAGAAATTAATTCAGGGTTGTCCAATATAGACGTTGAAGGCGCATCGTGGTCAGATATGTTAAAATTAAAAGGAATTAATTTCGCAGATTAGTAATTTATGTATTTATTGTCTAATTTAAGAGATGTAACAATTAAAAATAAATATTGATGTAGTTAAATATGTAAATATATCTTCTATTTATTCGAAAATTTTGTTAATGACAATATACAGTGTTTCTAAAACTTTAGGGTGAAAAATATTTTTTCCAAAATTCGAAAAATTATTTCTTGTTATATTTATTCAATTTTTAAAGTATAGAGTTTAATTTTTCACCTTAATCATGTCCATTAGTTCATTAATAAATTGGCATACATTTATCTCTCTCAGTTGCAGTGACAAGAAGCGTGTGTAATAAAAAAGGTTGGATATAATATAGTTGTTTCCAAAATTCATATTGTTTTTACCAAATTAGGACTTAGAACATTCTATTTTAAAACGATGCTTGTTATTGAAAATACTTTCTCTGTAACGTAAGTCCAATTATTAATTCAGATGATGCATAGCCATGTATATATTATTTTCTGTCAGTGACCCTGAAACTGTCATCTTATTTTTCACATATTTGGTTTTACATTTGTGTTATAATAATACCAGTAACATATATTTTTATTTGAAATCGTCATTAAAGTGCACAAAAATCGTCATTAAAAGCTCCGAAATCGACACTAAAGTAATCCATTATACGATTTCATGCTATAGCAGTGTTGCCAATCTTATGATAATTGCTGTACATGTAAGATAATTTTGGGCAGCTGTGGTATACGATGTACTATAGTAAATTTGTAAGTAAAATGTCAAAAATATAGACAAGAAGAAAATCACAATTTTTCGATTTCAAATAAAATTTAATATGCCCTTCTGCATCGAAGTTCCTTTTTGAGTAATATGGTTTATTTTCCTCAGCAAATAAATTCCACATTCGTGATACTGATAAAAAATAGAACTTCAGTATAAATAACTATTATAATAACAAAATTACAATAGTGTCCACATAACTAAGTAAACGACAGTATATTATACTAAATTTGACAGAATAGACGGAGCTAAAATCTTAATTCATACAATTCGTACTTGACGATCAAACATATTTAAAAATGAAACTACATTATTAGTGCTGGTGACCGACACGAAATTTATATTGAAAATAATTAATTATCCAATCACATAACTGATGTTGAATAGCCAATAAATTAATTCTTAATTATTTATGTGTTTCTTTATGTTTTGAAGCTTGTTATGAAAGCTCTCTCTGGAATATTTTCGTTTATTGACGCCACAATAGCATGAACGCGAACATTTCCCTAGCTATCTAAACCTAATTGATTTATATTCATGTTCCCATGAAAAATCATACGAATGTTTGCCTTCAAATAGAAGTCAACCTATTTGAAAATATTTTGTAACAACCAGGTGAAAAATATCTTATTTTCTACTATTATTCGTTTGTAATAAAGTTTAAAATTAATATTCGTATCAGTAACTTGATAATGTGTCAATCAGAAAATTTTCTAGTCTTAATTTTCGATTTGTTTTAATCCCCTGCATATCATCCCAATTTTGAAACGTACTGCATATATCTATATTCTTTCTCATACATATAAATATCAACATTATGTATTACAATGAATTATTTTATTTTCAGAGTGCAAACAAAAGTGCCCAGATGTACAGAAAAATGAAAGCTACAAGTGCATCGAACAGGAAAACATGAATAACATTTTCTGGTAAGAAAAAAATTTAATCTATAAAAGACAAATTATTTAAATACCAGTTCACCCATTTCATAGACCGTCTAAATATTTATTATTATTTTTATTAACTTGTTAAACTCGTATTGTAAATTTAAATTAACAAATATGTTTAAGTTATTTATTTATTAAAAATCGAATAATATACATGCAATAATTGTAAACAATAATTTAATTTTTATTAATATCTTCGCATATATCTCAAATTTTCGTGATAAATGAGTTATTTTATATTTTACAAACTTATTGTTACGCCTGTCAAGTATTTCTTTGAAATTCAGCTGAATTTGCAAATCTGTTCATTTTGTTATTTTCATCTGTCACTCGTATACAGTATAATTTTTGAAAGAAGTCCGATCAAGGCCATCTACGAATTGTATCTATGAATTAAGATTTTATGCTGTCAAATTTAGTAGTGTCGTTTACATAGTTTTTATGAGGTACACAAGATATTATGTACCCTCATAAAAACTAAGTAAAAGACACTACTAAATTTGACAGCACAAAATCGTAATTCATAGATGCAATTCGTAGATGGCCTTGATCGGACTTCTTTCAAAAATTTTACTGTACTTGGAAAATTTAAATTCAGCATGAAATTCTTTTTTATTTGAAGTATCGTACAATTTTTACAATGTCAGACCCTTATACTATTGAAAGTATTGATGACGTCACCTAAATTTCCTTCTAAATCATCACACAAAATGGTGGACGTGTTGTGTTATTGCATTTGGTATGATTTATTGTTTATTTTCCATGGAAAAGTTACGGTAAATTAAGAAAATTTATAAGAAAATGTGAGACAGTGTATTAGTCCGACGTTTGAGATAATAATTGTTACCACAGTTGATCTTATTACAACAATGTAAGTAAAACATTTTAGACGTTATTGTCGAATCTTACATTCTTGGGTCGTGAGTTGAATTGTATTTAATCTACAATTAAATCACGCGATATCTACTTCAAAGAGTTAGTTTCCATGATTTTATGTATTTCAACGTGTTTGCATTTTTATCTATCAATATTTTGTCTCAGGCAGACAAAATATTTTTCAGAATAATATGTAATTTTATTGTGTATTACAATGAATTATTTTCTTTTCAGTGTCCGGAATGGAACTAGAAATCTAAAGCCTGATTTATAGATTGCATAGAAAAGAACAGGGAATAGAAATATAAATCAATTTAAATGTATGGAACTATTTATACTTAAACAGAATGGAATAGAGTAGGATATAATCAAATTTTATTTCTTATTCTATTCCATTCGGCTTGCTCTGATGATATTCGTGAGACTTGTTGATACTTCGTTGCTTTTGGCCCATCCCCTAACGTAAAAACTTTCTGCAGACAACAGTTCTTTTGCAGAAATATATTTTATATTAAAAATAAACAATGATATTCAAATCACCAATAAATATAGTTAATTTATTGTAAAAGTGTCACAAAAGTGACGTCATTCTATTCCAAAGTCTTCTATTCCATTCTATTTTGTGCAATCTGTAAATCAGGCTTAAAAGGAGCATGACAGAGAAATCTCAACGGTTTCGGGCAGCAAGAAATAATCAAAATGTGAGTTTCTCTTTATATTTCTGTAACATACTTTTGTAATATTGATCAAATTAACTACCCTTAATAGCACATAATATAAAACTATTTTCACATATTCTGAACTTTGTGTATTTGTAATATAAATTAAAAACTCCTAGATATTTCGAAAACTAAATTTGGTATAATTTTTATTGGTATAAAATTTTACGTTCGAATATTCATGAATTGTATTTTAAAGTTCACCCTTATTTTGTTTTATTTTTATTTTTCTGAAATACATTTTGTATCTGCATTGAATTAACAAAATCAAGCATAATTACGGTGACATCATTACGTATAGGTAGCCGACCGGCATTCCAAATTAAACGCGTTTGTATTGGTCTGCAAGGTTCTTACTCGTCACTCGTCTAGCAGCAGTCTTTAAGCAAACATGCATTTGATTTTGCTGTGCAAAATGCATTTATTGTTAATATATTATTGTTTTAATAGTGAAATATTGTTAACTATTATTTCAAATTAATAACAATCGTAAGTTTAAATAATATTTCAACTCTATTAATGCTTATATAAGTTGATAGTGTGTTTGTATCGTGTAGAATAAAATGTCTCATAATTATAGTTAAGCTTTGGGTACAATTTTATAAATTATTAAATATTTCATAGTAAACATATTGGTAACAAACTAAAATTTAAACAATAACAAATGTTTTTAAGTAATTTATTAGAAATCGATTCAGATGCATTCATGAGGAAACAATAATTTAATTTTTATATATTTATCAATTTGCAGGCGAATGGAAATTGCTGAGTTCCCGTCTAATTAAGAACGAGTTTGCAAAGAGATGCTGAGCAGTTGAGTACGGTTTGTAGAGATGCCGGGTGTGTAGCTGAGATCTTCTAATGTAAGTCATGTATTTTTTCTCTATTGATATTATCGAGGGCAATGATATCGCAAAGGCGCAAGTGCCATATTAACCTTAACAATTTAGGAGCTTGTGGCAAAAACAAAAAGAGTTTGGTAAAACTTTTTTTTTGCAAAAAAGTGTCTTAGTCACAAATTATTACATTTTAAAGTTTGAGCGTTTCTACAAAAACGTCTTAGAAAATGTCTAATTATTATGTAATTGCTCATCAACGTTCATTGTTTTATTTCTTAATATCCATTAAATAATTTTATAATATTTAAACCTGATCCTGAGTTAAATTAAAATGGACTACGGTTATTTTTGCTAAGTGCTCTTCACTTAGTTTTTATTCCCACTATATTCTTTATGACCGTTGCACATTTTATTAGGGCGTATTATGTTTAAAAGTAAGTAAAAAAAAACTTTTTAGTGAATGAACCAAATTTCAATAATTAATTCTGTTATTGACTATTAACTACAGTACTTTTACGTATCATAAAATTTACGAGTCGAATTTGTAAATGGGGTATTCCACCATAACAAAAAATTTAAAAAAAATTCAATTTAACATAAAGTATGGCTCAATAAATAATAGTTAAAACAATGAAAACATTTTTTAAATAATTACTTTACGAGATATTTCACATTTGCTAAAAGGGAAAATTGCTTCATACAATTGTTATCTTTCTCTCGCAGCGTACTCAGAGCAGTGTGTGTGAGAAAGACAAGTATAGGGGAAATGTGACGTTATACTGATTTCTCGAAAATAAAATACTGTTAAACTAGGAACAATTAAATTTTTTTAATACTATGAATTGCAAAACTGAATGAAGTTTTATTTAAAATAATAAAAAAAATTGAGTGGAATACCCCATTGCGTAACGATCACTTCGTATGCAATATGTACAGTCATACAAAAAAATCTCCGTACAATAATAATTAAAATCTGTTTTAGAAAAAATAGCAGTCTAAAACTCAATATACCTACTTAATATTTTTTAATCCAAAATGAAAAGCATTATGTTACGTTATTATACAGGATGTTAATTAAAAATTTGGTCATAGGCGTTTAACATCGGAAAACTGTTTTTCTTTACGCAAAAGTCCCCAATTAATTTTAGACAAAATCGTTTCAAATAAACATTGTAGATAATTATATTCTGTGCCTAAATTCCAAGCAGATTTAATTTTATACGTTTGGTAACCAGTAAAATCGAATTTGAAATTGCACAAATATTGCTCATTTGTAGCGATAGCCATGGAATTGAAACAAAATTACAAAAAAATGCATATCGTTTGAACTGTCAGAAATTTAATTTTATAAGTTACAAAATGTCAAAAAATAATATTTATTTAAGTGTTAGATTTTTAAAATAATAGGAGCATAGTGATTTAGGTGCAGAATTGAATTATCTGTAACTTATTTGAACACCGAATTTCTGACAGTTCAAGCGACGCGTATTTCTTTGTAACTTTGTTTCAATTCTATGGCTATCCGCTACAAGTGAGGAATATGTATACAATTTTAAATTCTATTTTACAAGTTAGCAAAAGTGCAAAATCAAATCTGCGTAGGGATTTAGGCGTAGAATATAATTATATGTATACAACTTTTAATTGAAACATTTTTGTCTAAAATTAATTGGGGACTTTTGCGCAAAGAAAAACTGTTTAATGTTAAACGCCTATAGCCAGATTTGTAATTTACACCCTGTTCGTATTTTTTTTACTAAATTTTGAGCAAACTATGAAGGTTAAATCGGACAAAAGATATACTTGATTTGTAAGTGTAATATTCATTTCAAATACATGTATTTGTGGTTTCATATTGTTGAAAATCATTATTAATAAGTTTAAACAATGCTACAGCTATTTTATTATAATCTATTTTGCATTTTACGAAAACCATTATAACATTTCTGGGGTGGAATTCTGTAACTCTTCCGTTATCAAACGGTACTGTTTTCACTATAGAAACGTATTTTTTATAAGATGATTGGTAAACTTACGTCATACTTGTCAAATAAAATGAGATCTTCCATGTAACCATAGTGATAACGGTACCGTTTGATAACGGACGATTTACAGTATTCCACCCCTGGGCTATTTTAACAATATTTCTCATAATTTCAGTATTTTTCGAACATCTAGTTCGCGCCGGAGCAGTGCGCACGCGTCACTGTAAAACTCCCATAATACCACTTCCGGCATCTTCATTCTTTGCCATGTGTCCGCAGAGAAAATGGCTAATATGCTTTTATTATTACAAATACATAATTTTGTGGAGGAAAAACGGAGAAAATTTACGCAGAGAAGCGAAATAAAGTTTTTATTTAACATTTGCGATAATAATTTTGTGGGAATCGATTGTTTAGTGCAAGAAAAAAACCAAATTTTTGTGGCGTCTGTGTTATGTAAGTAGAATTTTAGTTATTTTCTTACATCTATATCTATTTGAAAGTATTGGGAACATAGTTTTTGATAACTTATCTGTAGTTTAATATACATTTTTCATAGTTTTACACTAAAAATCATGTATAATTTGTTCGTCATTCTATCAAGCAATCTTGCCGTTTGTTATACAAGTGATTGTGATGTCATTTTGTGTTGTAACCGATATCGCGTTTTTATTGATTTCATAGTGAAATAAAGTTATTATTGTTGCAAATTAATAACAATCGTAAGTTTAATCATTGTTTCAACTATATTAACTAAATTTTCTATCTGTATTGAAGCATATCAAGCATAATAATTTCGATCGGCATTCCAAATTAAACTCGTTTGTGTTCATCTGTAATTTTCTGTGATTTTGTTGTGAAAAATGCATTTGTTGTTATATTATTGTTTTAATAGTAAAATATTGTTAACTTTTGTTGCAAATTAATAGCAATCGTAAGTTTTAATAACATCCAAACTTTATTAATTGTTATATAAGTTGTTAATGTGTTTTGTCGTGTAGAATAAAATGTTTCATAGTTACAGTTAAGCTTTGTGTACAATTTTATAAATTATTAAATCTTTCATAGGAAACATATTGGTAACAAACTAAAATTTGAACAATAACAAATGTGTTTAAGTGATTTATTTATTATAAATCGATTCAGATGCATTCATTAGCAAACAATAATTTAATTTTTATGTTTTTGTCAATTTGCAGGTTAATGGAAATTGCCGAGTTCCCGAACAATTGAGAACGAGTTTGCAGAGATAGCAAGCAGTTGAGTACGAATTTGCAAAGATGCTGGAACGAAAACCTTATAGCTCTCTCTTCACGTCTTAAACCAAGCTCTAGAGGCTCTACCGGGCACGACCATTCAATAAGGATTAGGATAAAGAACAACACAAGTAGGAAAAATACTCATACAAATCCGTATCTGTACTACTTCTTGCTCTTACGGACTAAAAGTGCGTGTTAGACTCAACTCACCTTCGGTAAGGGTTCTATCCCAAAACTAAACACTCACTAAACTCACTAGATCACAACCTCATCCATCAAATGCTAGAGATAGACTGACTTCAGATTTGTATTAGCAGTAAATTGGCGTATTAAGTGATTATTCAAGACTAACAAACAAAATTCCTATCAGGGTGGGGAGTAAAGAATTAAATAATTACCAATCATGCCCACCTACATATCTGTGACACATTTGAAATCTGAACTGTGTAGCTAAGGAATTGTGTTTATCTTTAAAAATAAATAAATATATATCATGGCATATTACCCATTTCTGGGTGTGCCAATCTGCTTTATCACAGATCTCGGTAATGATGATGACATACAGTGTGTTCAAAAAAATCCTAACTCGGAGTAGGCTATGAACAAAAACACGTATGTCAATTTGAAAGTATGTAATTAAATGTCAATTTGACACGAGATATTGTCAAAAATGTTATCTAAAGAAATATTCTTGAATCATTTTAGAAATAGAAATAAATTAGAAAACGGTGAATGACAGTATTTTGTATCCTTCTTTAATATCTTTTCTCCTTAAAATTACATTTCACAATCAATTTTGACAACTTGAGTTTTGAATTGAATAATGATCAGACATACATTTATGTGTTCATAGACTGCTCCGAATTAGGCATCACCTCACGGGCATTCATTGCTAGCGTGGAGAGTGCACTGCAGGGGTCACTTTTGTGCCATTTAAAATTCGAAATATTTGGCGTTGATCAGGATATCATTAAACCATAGGCTCCTGGATTTATAAAATAGATTATTTTTTATATTTATCTATAAAATATATACCGTGAGTATTTTTTAACGTGAAACATTGGGTTTGTCATACGGCATTTTGTTTGGTTATGTAATATACCGACAGAGCGATCATAAATCAGATTGACTTGTGGAGATGCATTTTATAGTTAGAAATTCGGACAGCGAGCGTTTTCTCTACTTTGTCGCGCATGAGCGGTAAAGTGACATTTTGCGTTGACAAAAGCGAACGCAAATGCTTACTTTGTATATAGACTGCAGAAAAAATACATTAACGGGGTTTTGCGCCATTCGATTCCATGGTCTTTTGTACTATGTATATAAATTGTCAGTTGTCGTTCCTACTTGGTACAGTCAGACAAAGCAATTAACCAAAAAACGGGTACTTCAAATAGCCAAGTAAAAATTCGATCACCCTTTAAATGAAAGTATCATTTTCCCTTAATTAGAATTTATTAGAAATTCGGTCAGTAATTAGTTCGAATATTTTGGCGCTGATGTCAGAGTCAGTGTTATGTATGTTGGATAGTACAACAACCTTCTACAATCGCCATTTTGAACACGTTGTACGTTTGTTTTTGTTTCGTTTACGCACTTTCATCCATAAAAGTTGAATATATGCACGCTAGTTCTCTTTGATGCTATTACTTACCGAAACAACGAAGGCCCGTATACTCACCTCTTGAAACAGCGTTACCAAAAAATCACAACTTCAATTTGAACAGTATTAAGAAATTAGAGAAATAAGAATAATTTACAAAAATTTGGCACCTATTCTTGTCTATTCATAAAATAAAATTTAAAAATCTATTTTGGCCAGCACAAGTCCTTCTGTCAATTTGATTTATTTTGTACAAATCCCATACCAAAAGTTCCTTGAAAAGGTTCTATATATACAGTAAAATTGTAACACGAACTTAAACCATTTTTTACAAATTCCATACCGAAAGTTCTAATAAATTCAATAAAATTATAACACGAACATACATTATGTAAATTGCACTTGACACTGACATCTGTCAATTAGAATTTTTAGAATTGTAGTATTGGAGTTATCGTCGAAGAAAAATTTGTTTCACATACATACACACACCCACACACACACAGACACCCACCCACACACACACACACACACCCACCCACACACACACACCCACACACCACACACAGACAGACAGACAGACACACGCACAGATAGACACACACAGACAGACACACGCACAGATAGACACACACACACACAGACAGACACACACACAGACAGACACACACACACAGACAGACACACGCACATATAGACACACACACACACACACAGACACACACACACACACAGACAGACACACGCACATATAGACACACACACACAGACAGACACACACACACACACACACACACACACACACACAGATAGACCGACAGACACAGCAAGACAGACACACACACAGATTGGGTATTCCACCATAACAAAAAAATCTGTTGTGGCCAGCACAAGACCTCTCGCCATTTCCATATTAGGATGTATAAGTATTGTATTGCACTTCGCTTTCGAACCGTCGTTTTATAACAAAAAATTACAGAACTTTACTCAAATATTGTTTTTTATTGTATATAACATATCTTCTGCACACATATAATTCTAATTATATCTAGTTTTCATTGCATGAGGAAGTTTCTAAATGTCAGATATTCTTTCAATTCATTAACGAGATTGGCGGTATTTCTGATGGATATATGCATTTTACCACAATTTTACCTATAATTTCAAATATTTAATTTATAAAACAATAAAAAAAGTTAAATAATATACTTCCCAGAAAAAGCTATCAGAATGTTACTAAAACTGTTGATATTTGACAATGACATGTGTCATGTTATAAACATTGGAATTTGTCAACTGGTTTCCTTAGTGCCTTGGCCTCTGCGATTAGTTTACTCTATAAATTATAGTGTCTTTATCTCTAAATCTATACAAGATATAATAAAAATTTTAAGTGTATTAGATGGAGAATTTTATGTTCTTCAATATTTAATAAAAAAAAACTCCCAAAAAATTATATTTAGAAGAATTTTTCTAAGAAACTACTACTTCCGCTTGTTCGATTGTTACCAAAACCTTTTCAGTTCTTCCCAGGAATGTCAGATAGAGGAAACTGCAGTTAAATATTTTTTAAGTCTTATAGTTTTTGAGGAATCGTGTCTACAACATCCAGACATACACACACACACATACACACACATACACACACATACACATACACACACACACATACACATACACATACACACACACACACACATACACATACACACACACATACACACACACATACACACACACATTTTAAAAATGTTATAATCGGATTCTAGGGACCTTAAATCGTGCTTATCCAATAAAATCTGGATATGCGAATTTTAGCATGAATCCAATACCTCTCTTAGCGAGAGGTAAAAAGCCTATCTTACGCTAATACCTATTTCAAAGAAAACCAAATCTATTTATTATCTTATTTTTACATCATTAAATAATTGGGCAGAGGTTATATACAAGCTGTCACAAATGATAGGCAAGAAGTAAGCACGCTTACAAACGGTCCGAATCGTTAACGTGTTCACAGTCGTCAGCGTGCTCAATCAAATCGGACCAGCTGTAAGCAGTCTGAGCACTGTAAGCTTTGATAGCATGATTCGGACCGCACCCTAACAGTATTTTGTCTCATACATACAAATATCATTCGAAATAATAAATTTATTGTATATTACAATAATTCATTTTCTTTTCAGCACAAATCAGTGAATCTTCCGTGTCCAGACTACTTAAAATTATATCCAGAGTTGAGCTAGAAATTTGAAGGAGTAGAGAATAGAGTCCTAGCGGTTCAGACAGCAAGAAATCATCAAATGTAAGTGTATATTTACCTTTTATCTCTTATTTTATATTTCTGTGGTCATTATTGAATGTATTTATTTATTTGGTTGAAACAGCTAGTATTATTATATATACTTTATAATCAGAGCTGGGTAAAATGCTTGACCTAACCCATTTTGTATCAAATGCAAAATGCTTTTGCTAGAAAGTATTTTAAATACAAAATGGAAATGGTTTTAGACAAAACCATTTAAAATAGAAAATAAAAATACATTATGGAAATGGAAAGAGAAAATGGAAAATGGTTTAATAAAATTAATAACTAAATTATATACTTTAATTTAGTATGTTTACAATTTGCTTTCAGCAATAATTGTTTTTCCAATATATCTGACATGCTTCTACGTTGTGGTCTCATTATCATACCGGCATATGAAAATAACCGTTGTACTGGCGCAGACGATGTTAAAGGCGTATTATATTTTTTAAAAAGCTTCACAATAGTTGAATATTTATTTTAAACAACCTAAAGAATTGTCTGTATCTTGAAGATATTTTAAACCTTCTAACTGAGCAATATTTTTGTGTTTTCCACGAATTTTTATCTTTGTGCCGGATTTCAGACAAAAAATCAAAAAAAGTTGAATAACGCCGGAAGTAGTTGATCATGAGTAAAATGTTTTTATTGCTTCGTATATAAATTTTTCCGCTGCATTCAATGGTAAAATAAAATATAGCGTATTCCATTTAAAATAAGAAAGTTGAGGTCAATTTCCGGTCAAACCGGAAGTGCTACTGCTTTGAAAATAATTTAGTTAAAACGGGCATGTTGGATAACCCCTAGATACCAATTTTCGTTAAATTATATTATATAGTATTTAAAATATAGATAGCGTAAGCTCGTCCTGAGACATCCTGTATATTACAGTGCCTTTATCTCCAAATCTATATAAGATATAAATTTTTTATGTTCTTCAATAATAGTAATAACAGAAATTTTCAAAAAATATTTAGAAGATTTTTTTTAAAGAAAATATTACTTCCGGTTGCCCAGTTGTTACCAAAATCTAATCAGCTCTTCCCAGCAATGTCAGATTGAGGAAACTGCAGTTAAATCGATAGTTAAATATTTTTTAAGTCTTATAGTATTTGAGAAACCGTGGTTCCAACAACCACACATCCTCACATACACACACACGGACATCATCGTAAAAATGATTTTTTATTATACATGCATCATAATCGCTCTTTAAAACGCAAAAGCGGGCGTAAATCGACGACACTAAAACCACTCCGCTACGCGTCGTGGCTTTAAACTTGTCGTGCGTGCTTTAAAGGCTAGCTGCTAGCTTATACACTTGTGTCATAATATACTATAATCGGATTATAGGGACCTTAAAACGTGCTTATCCACTAAAATCTGGATATGCGAATTTTAGCATGATTCCAATACCTCTTTTAGCGCGAGGTAGAAATAATGAGTCACGCTTGCTAACACTGCATCTGTTACGGAGGGATCAAAATTTAAAAAATTACTAAATCTTCTTTCAAAACTTTCAAGTAAGATTATAATTAATGGGTTACAATATTTTAAATTCGTAGAATTCATAAATTTCAAAATTCTACAGCATTGCATTTCGCTTCCCCAGTCATAACAAGGTTGCCAACATGACGCTAAGAAACCATTTTAAATGAAAATGACTTGAAAATATATATTTTTTTCTGTAGCAGATTTTAAAGTGTGCTTTGTTCAACTCGAAATAGTTGACTGACATTTTAACCGCAAGGGTAGATAAAATAATACTTTAACAGCAAGGGTAGATAAAGAACTTTAATTTTTATTTAAATAAAAACATTATACATTTTGGCGATTCATATTATATATAACTTCAATTGTATAAATATGAATAAAATGAAATTATTTTCAAACAAATTCTATAACTACCACGCTACTGAGATTTTTAAATTGTTCTTAAATAATTTAATTTATAATCGGTTTTTCTAATTTTTGCTCTTTAAAATCTGCTATAGAAAAAAATAGAATTTTACGCACGACGATAAAATTAAATTATCGACTCGTGAAAAACTTTCCGCTCGTTGATAAAATACAATTTTATCGTCTTGTATAAAAAATAACTATTAAATTGAAAATGAAAATGTGAATTTCTGAAACCATTTAAAATGTGAAATGCAAAATAAGTATTTTGCATTTTAAATGTAAATTTGTATTTAACTATTTGAAATGGTCCCAGCTCTGTTTCAACTATATTAATAATTATTTGCGTTAATAAAAGTGTTTATTTCTATAAAAATCTTGCAATAATTTTCTTCCTAAGTATTGCGTTCATTAAATAATGTTTGTAAATTAATAGATATTTATACACTAATGCCCGGTTTCTCCACAGCAACTTAAGTTGTTGATTATTAAAGTGCTACTTAATTGTAAGTAGGTCTTATATCCCAATTGCGTTGCACCAGCAAATTCACATGCGAACTTATAGTATATTCCGAAACTTAACCAGAGTAACCGCGGTAACTGTTTTCAGTAACCGGTGGAGTATCGGAACACGGTTACTGAAGGTTTGGTTATTTTTTCGTTACCAGCGCAACCAGGCTTTATCCTCGGTTATGGCTGGTAATTAGAGAGAGACAGATATATAAATACGAACGAAATACCATTTGTATTAAAATAAAATAAAAAATAAAAAAATAAAACAAGAGGGAATATTTGAATGTTTGGAAAGTTTAGGGCTGCACGTGTTTTACAGTTATTTGCAGTGAGTCAAAGAAAGTTAAAGTAGTTACATTGTCAGGGCACGTTCTCTAGCAAAGTGAAAAATTGCACTATTATGGAGAATATTTCAAATATGGAGGTAAATAAAATTTGAAAATAGTTTTTTTTTTCTAATTCATTAATACATTATAATACTTTTAAATATAATTTGAACCAAAATAATATTGTATCATGTACTTGTACTTATAAAATTTTCATGCATTATTCTGTTATTTAGAATCAACAACAAGAATTAATTCATAAATGTGGTATTTGTAACGAGGCATTTGGTAGTGTAAATATTGTAAACCAAATAATACACTCCCATAAATGCTACGAACAATGTGAAGAAGAAGCAATAACGGCAAATTATAATGTTTAATACAGAATTTGTAATTATTTTCAGAATTAACACCAACATTTGTTAACAACCCTACTTATCATTGCCAATTTCAAACAGAAATATTACTAGTTTAACCACGTCGTTCCGAAACGTTTCATCTGGTTATATTTTTTTCAGTAACCACGACCGTTACCGCGGTTATCACTGGTTCAATTTCGGAATATACTATTAACTTATGTCACAAATTACATTGGCAACAGCGTAAAGTTGTTCTATGATTAGTCAATTTGAAATTTAGCGATTCAAAATAAAATACCGGCTGTCAAACGTCAAAGCTGTCAATGTGTTTAACAGGGTTTATATTTGTATTCAGTCAACAATATTCGATATGGATTTAGAGGATTTCCCTAATTTTGACGACGTTAATGTCGTGAATAGCATGATGGAAGTCGATATTGTCGAAAATGGTAGGACTCCGCGACAAATAAGTAATAGAATTGATTTGTTCCAAATATATTATTTATTTTTAATATTTTTATGTGGACCACCGCCAGTCCTATAAACTGAATCCTTTTTCTTCGATGTCTTCCTTAGACAGTCTACATATTTGCACACATTTTATTGCCACTGCTGCGGCAATTAATTTCCAGGTGTTATATTTTTCTATATTGGACATGGACACCGCATGATTTTTTTATTTTCAATATTGTCTTTAAATCTTTGTTTCTACAATCTCACAGACCAATTTTTTTTATCTTTGCTATAATTTAATCGTTTCTTCTTTATATCATTTAATTTTCACGCCGTAATAGACCAAAACGAAACAAATTTACTGCGACTTACCGATATGTCAACTGACATATGACATAACCACGTAAGTCACAGATTTTTTCGACTTACATTTAAGTGCTACTTACGTCTCACATTTTGACATTTTTGCGTGGTGCAACAGTTTAAGGTGGAACTTAGGAATAAACAACGACTTAAGTCTTAAGTTGCTCTGGAGAAACCGGGCATAAGTGAGCTGAGTTAATTTCTTTTAGTAAGTAAACATTCTTGGCTCACGTGGTTTATACAATGTTTTATATTCAATTTTGACTAAATAGTAATAAAAACCATTATAATATTTAATTTTGACAAAACAAAATACTAATTAGTAGGCTGTGTATGACAATCGTTGATGATAGACGTTAATTCATCTATTTAAAAAGTTATATTGTCTGTCATTTGTGCCGTGAAAAATAATGAAAATTGCTGATAATGTCTGATAAATACTATGGTGAGTGTTATTTTCGTGCCTGATGTTATTTTAAATGCATTATTTGTTGCAGAGTGAGTTAAAATTTTGTGAGTTATTTAAAAAAAGTAATTCACTTGTGAATAAAGTGTTACTTATAGTTATTGCTAATAATGACAGTCAAAATTGAATAAAATACATATATTTGGTATTTCATATTGTTGCAAATTAATAATAGTAAGTTTATGGTGCTAAAGTGTTTATTTGTGCAAAAAAAATTGGTAATGTACTAAATAAATTATTTGTTTCTATTTACGAGCCCAAACTCATAATAATTTAACCGGTTAAAATTTTCAACAAATTATAAAATCAACACAGTTCGACCTGTATTTTAAGGGTTACCTTCTAGTCCAGATTTAGCTCTATTGAGACCCTTTACTTTTGGTATAATGAAAAACAACTTCGCAAAAATGAAGTGCGTACAGTAAAATTTACTTGGCAAGATATATGGGACAATACTCACAGGAAAATTTATACAATGCCTAATAGAATTAAAGCTGGTATTACTAATAAAGGCGATATAACCTAATATTAAATGGTGGAATACATGAATAATATATTCAGTTTTTGTAAGTATAAAATCTATGTCGAACTAGTCGAAAGAAATTTGTAGAAATTTAGATAGGTTTTATAATTTATTTGTTGAAAATTTTAACTGGTCGAACGAATTTTAAATAGTTGAGATGTATCTAAAATAGCTTCCGGCAGTTGTGACTAAATTTCAGACAGTTGAGAACAATTTAAAATAGTTTTTGGCAATTCTGAATAAATTTTAGACAGTTGAAAACAATTTAAAATCCTTTCTGGTAATTCTGTATACATTTTAGGTAGTTAAGAACAATTTAAAATAGTTTCTAGCAATGGGGCCATAAACCAATTTTATTAAATATTTTTAAATGAAAGTTCATTTAATTTTGAAGCAATTCGTGGTATCAAAAAGTCATAACTGTTTTTTGTATAGCTGCATTTGATTTTTAAAGAAACCTATAGCTATCTTTCTCACACTAGTTTCTGTAGTAGGCTGCGCGAGAAAGATACCAATAGTGTGCCGTCATCTGTGGCCTGAAAATAAATTCAAATATCTCGCAAAGTAATTATTAATTTTTTTTTATCTTAATCGTTATTTGAGTAGTACTTTAAGGATAATATGTACATTTTATTATTTTTTGTTATGGTTTACGGGCCTATTCTGAATAAATTGTAGACAGTTGAGAACAATTTAAAATAGTTTCTGGCAATTCTGAATGAATTTTAGACAGTTGAAATGTATTTAGAATAGAAGAAAATCTATTTTAAACTAGTCGAAAGAAATTTGTAGAAATTTCTCACCATTTGGTAGTTCTAACTTGTTTGTTGAAGACATAAACCGGCCGAACTATTATGAGTTTGGGCTCGTATTCAGAATAATTTTAAACGAAAATGTCCATATATTCGTATTACAGTACGGCCGTAAATTATTCATCATATTGTAAAACATCACTAAATCAATAGTTTTTACGTCAAAATCATTCGAAATCTACTAGAAACTGTTGTTTAAACCTGTATACAAAATACGCGGTTATTATGGAATAGGTTAAAAATGTATTTGTTTTAATTTTATATTTCAAAAAGACATTTGATAAAACATATTGCAGATTAAGTCGTGGTGTTACTGTAATGTTAATATATGAATGTTTATCTTACGTTATTTGAGATAATAGATATTTACACACCAAGTGAGCTAAGGTATTGTTTATTCATGACAAGACAGTTTAATTTCTTCGAGTGAAGAAACATTCATAGTTCACGTGGTTTGTACAATATTTTATTCAATTTTGACAAAATAATAATAAAAACCATTACCTATTCGCGAAAAAATTCGAAGTAGCTGACCTCTACAGCGCCAATTGCGAACTAGAGAAAGAAGGAAAACTTTGGTTTTATCATTTGTGCATGTATGAAAAAGTTGCTCTAATTTTAATTGTTGTTACTAGAATATATTTTAAGAATTGTTTTTATTAGATCTAGTATTTTATTAAGTTTGTAAATAATAGTGTACATAAGTTAATGGCTTTAGTGTAAAACGTTTTTAAATGAAGGTTAAGAGTGACAATGACAAGTAAATCTAAGCGGTATTGTTCGGTTCCCTAGTGCAATAATTATAAATCATTCATCATAAAGTATTCATTTCTTTCCAAAAGATCCTAAATTATGTAAAAAGTGGGCTATTGCACTTAAAATCGGTAAGCCAGTTAGTAAAAGTGTGACAGTTTGCTCTGATCATATTCTGCAGTCAGACTTTCATCCAGGTAAGAATAATATTTGTTAAAAAGAAGTAAATAAATATCATTTATTAAAGTAAACTATAAAAATATTGACTGCTCATAGTTACTCAAAATTTTAGTCACCCAGTCACCCTAACTAATTACCATGGCTACCATAAAAATACATTGGAATGATTAAAAAACAATTGAATTTGTTATTTTAGTCATATCTTAATCACCCCCGATTACGGGCCACTTTTTCAATCTTCAGTTAAAATTTTAACTGGCAGTTAAATAAAGAAAATCGAAACGAAATGAAATGTCAAATGACAGATTTGTCATTGCAGTCGATAATCCGATTCAATATTGTTTATTTAACTGCCAGTTAAAATTTTAACCAGAGATTGAAGAACTGGTCCTAAGAGTAAATACTACCAGTCATTGATATTAATATTTATTTCTTAATAGAATTAATAAAAAAATAAATACCTATTTACGTGTAATAATACAGCAACTATGCGTTTGCATTTTCCTCCTAACCCGGCCTTACAAGTACATTTGCCTTGTAAATTTGGCTTTAATAACACTTCAATAAAGTGTGGAGCTCCATTTAAATTGCTCGTTTGAAGGCAAAATCCAAAAACTGTGTTTAAATCAGTGTTCTTCAAACCGCACATGGTTACATGACCTGCTTTATAAACAGCTTCTCCTTCCTTTATTGGTCTTGAAGAACCAATGTAGTCAAAAATATCACTTAGATCAATATTCACTTTTTCCATTTTGCACTTTTTGCTGCACAGACACTGGATACTTATCTGTTACAGATGTAAAATAACACTGTCAACTGACGTTACAGGTATACGCGTGCATCTGTTTTCCTTCTTTCGTCTCCATTTTGTCGCCGCTCGACCTGACATCTATAGCTAATTTTTTTCGCCTATAATATTTAATTTTGACAAAATAAAAAACCGATCAGTTAGTAGGCTGAGTATGACAATCGTCGCTGATAGACGTCAAATCATCTATTTAAAATTCTTTATTGTGTCATTTGTGCCGTGAAAAATAATGAAAATGGCTGATAATATATGTTATTTTCGTACATGATGTTATTTTAAATGCATTATTTTTTGTAGAGTGAGTTAAAATTTTGTGAGAGTGATTTAATTTTTTTTAATTCTCTTGTGAATAAAGCTATGGAGTTAATAATGACAGTTTAAAACGTCAAAATTGAATAAACTATTTTTTATCTAATGTGCTTTCGAAAATATCAAATTAAAGCAAATATCAAATCCACTTGAAACCATTTAAAAACTGTTGGATAAAATATCACATTGTACACGTGGATTCATTACATAAATCACTTTAAAAAAATCTGTTGTGGTCAGCACAATACCTCTTGCAATTTTCATTTTGTTACATGACTATCGAATTTAATATTTGTGCACACAAATAATTATATCTATTCTTTCATTCTATAAGGAATTTTGTTCTACTCTTCTAAAATGTTCAAGATGGTTCCAATTCATTGACGGGATTGGCAGTATTTCTTAAGGATATAAGTACTATTACTATTAATATACATACCTACGATTTTAAATATTTAAATAATAATTCAATAAGAAATATTAAATGTACTTCCCAAAAAAAGCTTTCAGTATTGTTAGTAAAACTGTTGATTGTTGACACTGACATTTATCTGTCAATTACAAACATTTGAATTTGACAACTAGTGTATGGACTGTGCGATTTATTGCAATAGATTATACTTTATACACATATACACAAACACACAGACACACACATACACAGACACACATACACGCATACACGGACACACACATACACGGACACACACATACACGGACACACACATACACGGACACACACATACACGGACAAACATACATACACGGACACACACATACACGGACACACACATACACAGACACACACATACACAGACACACACATACACAGACACACACATACACAGACATACACAGACACACACATACACAGACACACACATACACAGACACACACATACACAGACACACATACACAGACACACACACTTACACAGACACACACATACACACAGACATACACCACACACATACACAGACATACACATACACAGACATACACATACACACACATACACACACACATACACAGACATACACATACACACACATACACAGACATACACAGACACATATACACAGACACACATACACAGACACACATACACAGACACACACACATACACACACATACATACACACATACATACATACATCATTTTAGCATAAATCCAATATTTCTCTTAGCGAGAGGTAAAAAGCGATATTTTCTCAAGTGTCTTCCGTCATGAATACTCATCTGCCATACGAAATTTTATCCAACAGTTTTTTAAATGGTTTAAAGAATACCACTACCTAATAATTAATATTTAATAGGTGGTCCTGTGGTTGGTCTGATGCATGAAAAAACTTGAAGAATTTGGATACAGCTTACGAGCTTTGGATTTTAACACTACAAAAGCTGCTTTAGTTTGCAACTTTAGGGATCTTGTAAGGATAGCTGAGCACCAGACAACTCTTCGACGTAGGCGGCCATCGATGGATGAACTGGTACGAAACTTTATTTTTTTCATAATTGTAACGTTTATAAAATATTATCTTGTTCTTATGATCAACCATGAGAACTTATAGTGAAAGGAATATGACTATATGCCTAATTATCATCGTGTTCTCATACTCAGCCATGAGAACTTATAGTTTAGGGAATATGACTATGCATAATTATTATTTTGTTCTCATACTCAACCATGAGAACTTATAGTCAAAGGAATATGACTATATGCCTATTTATCATCTTGTTCTCATACTCAGCCATGAGAACTTAGAGTTTAGGGAATATGACTATACATAATTATTATTTTGTTCTCATACTCAACCATGAGAACTTATAGTCAAAGGAATATGACTATATGCCTAATTATCACCTTGTTCTCATACTCAGCCATGAGAACTTATAGTCTAGGGAATATGACTATACATAATTATTATTTTGTTCTCATACTCAACCATGAGAACTTAAAGTCAAAGGAATATGACTATATGCCTAATAATCATCTTGTTCTCATACTCAGCCATGAGAACTTATAGTCTAGGGAATATGACTATACATAATTATTATTATGTTCTCATTCATACTCAACCATGAGAACTTATAGTCAAAGGAATATGACTATATGCCTAATTATCACCTTGTTCTCATACTCAGCCATGAGAACTTATAGTCTAGGGAATATGACTACACATAATTATTATTTTGTTCTCATACTCAACCATGAGAACTTAAAGTCAAAGGAATATGACTATATGCCTAATAATCATCTTGTTCTCATACTCAGCCATGAGAACTTATAGTCTAGGGAATATGACTATACATAATTATTATTATGTTCTCATACTCAACCATGAGAACTTATAGTCAAAGGTTTATGTCTAAATATTATTTTGAACTCAAATTCAGTTTTGAGTACTGTAGTAAACGAAATATAACTTTCATAAATGTCCTTATAAAATCAAAACAATTTGAAATTGAAATATCGACTATTTATCAATAAAATCAATATCTGGGAACAAATGATTAGCATTTATCTTTCAGGAATCGGACATCTAGAAGACTAAAAAGTAGTAGCTTTATAAGTTTTAGTATTATTTACGTAAGAATGGCATTGCGCGCAATAAAGTGTAGGCTTGTTAAAGACACGTAATTGGAATAGTTTTTTTTGGCACATAGGTTGTAAAATCTGTTAATAAGGCAACGTTTGTCGCAACTCTGTTTAGGAAATAATTTAAAACTGTCAACATAGTTCGTAAACATTAACGGGTAACATTTTTGTGTTTAGTGTTGATTTATCAATTCATGTGCGTTTCTTGATGCGGGAAAAGATACTTTCTTCTTAGATGTCAGCACAGATTATGAAGCGAATTGAACTTGTGCAATGCCATTCGTACGTGAGGAATACTATAGTTTTAAGTTCTTGGAAATGTATTTTCAGGTTTTAATTAAACTTTGGCTCATCGCGCCGTCGAGCAAACACGCGTTTTCTTTAAAAATTAAAAATAAATTGATTAATTTGAAGTGCATTCCGTGGCGATCACATCCTAAAATCGTGCGTCTACGGTTGCAGCGGTAACCGTACGCGTGGCTTACCCAGACGGTAGCTAGGGAGAGTGCTTGGGAAAAGAAAATACGGACGTATCGGGGCATGCTTGCAGGTGGATGGATGAGTAAGTCAGGAAGGAGGTAACAGACCGAAACTTTGATGTGGGTGTTCGGGTTCCTTATTCAATTAACTTCACACGGTCAGAGGGGCTGGGTAGGTAGGTTTCGTGCGCGATAGCCATAATTGAGTGGACTGATATGTACAACGCACCGTCATGTGAATCCTGTTGTTATGGTGGATCGCTTCACACTTGTGTGAATGTTTCCAGGGACATTAATCCATAGTTGACACAGAAAGCTTTCTTATGGCCTTATGTGCTCTCCTCATCCGGAGGCAACGTAATGTAATCATCATTTAATGGTAATGGCAACGAATAATTAAAGACAAGGTAAAGTTTTTGTTTGATTTAACTTTGTTGAGCACACGGGTTAATAACCGCGTTCGGTGTAGGGTATCCGCGAGAGGCGCGGGCGAATGTCTCCGGGAGTAGCTAGGTAGGTTGGCGTGTACCCTAGGTAGTTACATGTGACTGCTGCCGTACTCTCTACCTAGTTCGTGTATTAGGCCGTAAATGCTTTGCATCGCGTGGGGTCGGCTTAACCCCCTCGTAAACTTCCGTGAGAACCAACAACGGCGTTCGACGCCACGGCGTTCTCACCATTTGCTTAGCTCGTACTCTTTCTCTCTCACACGCCTTTAGCTTAGTTTAATCTAGATATAAGATAGTTCGCGTAGACATAAGATAGCTTAGATATAAGTAGGAAGGGTTGTTTTTGCTTTTCGAGAGAGAGAGAAAAATTAACGTAACTTGACATTTTTAGACTTGTTTTTCTTTGAAATCGTTATTAACGAAAGATAGGCTTTTTTAGATTTGTTTTTCTTTGAAATAGATCTTTAACGTAAGATAGGGTTTTTTGCGCACTTCACTAATTTAATTTGGGGGGGGGGGGGGGGGAACTACAATAATTTAAGTTAGATTATAAGTATTATTGTACACGAAACTGTATTTAATAAATGATATATATAAGGGAACGTGGGTTTGGTATTTGAGGGCGGTGTTTCCCTTATATATTCTATTTATTAAATAAATGGTTTTGTTTTTAGTTCTAAGATAGTTTTAAAGTTAAAAAGAAGTCCCCACCACTACTATCGTCAAGATTGCAGTGCCGATTGGAGACGCAGACCATGGCTTCTTCTTCATTTGTTTAAAATGTATGTACAATAAAACAAACTTTTATTGCGTTTATTTTAAATTAATACCCATGTTCCTTTAGTTGTAAAGTAGGTAGTTTTAGTAAAAAATTGTAATTATTATTAAGTATTTAGACGCGGTCAGGGCAAAGTTAGATTTTAAGTATTGTAAACGAAACTTTGTATTAATAAATATTATATATTTTGGTTAGTGGGAGGTTTGGGTGGTAACAAAATATATAATATTAATATAAAGTTTCGGAAACGGTCTTCAACTGAATAAGAAATCTTTGTACCTTTAAAAATGGGAACAAGGAATCTTATTTAGGGACCACCAAGATTTCATTTGTTAAATTAGTATTGTAAACGAAACTCTACGTAATATAGTATTATTTTACTTTAAAACAAATAATTTGAATGTAGAGTTTCGTATTAGTTATAAAACTGAAATGTTTGTTACCAAATAAAATTATGGTTATATTATTTGTGTTCAATTCTGTTGCATCTTTATTCAGTCACAGAATAAAAATGCAAAATAATTAACAACAAATAATACAACTATAATAATGATAATTTTATTTGGGAACAAACATTTTAGTTTTACAACTAAATCATGTTTGACACTGTCATAAATTGTTATTAGATTTGTTGACAAATTTAGTAACAATTGTGAACAGAATTATAACACAAAAGAAACGTAAAAGACATTTGTGTTTGTAAATTCTGTTCATAATTATTTCTCACTAAGTTTGTTTAACAAATTTGGTGACAAACTTTTAACTTTGTTAAACAGGCTTTAGTTGTAAATTAGAAATGTGTTTTACAAAGTATATCTGTCATTACAATTTGTTTGTAAATATTATAAACTATTCTACATTTTTATTTTGTAATAAAAGTAACTTATATTACAAAATAAAGATGTAGAATAGTTTATAATATTTACAATCAGAATAATGATAGTTTTACTTTCTGAAACACATTTCTAACTTACAACTAAAGCCTGTTTGACAACGTTAAAAGATTGTCACCAAATTTGTTAAACAAACTTAGTGAGAAATAATTATGAACATAATTTACAAACACAAATGTCTTTTACGTTTCTTTTGTATTATAATTCTGTTCACAATTGTTACTAAATTTGTCAACAAATCTAATAACAATTTATGACAGTGTCAAACATGATTTAGTTGTAAAACTAAAATGTTTGTTCCCAAATAAAATTATCATTATTATAGTTGTATTATTTGTTGTTAATTATTTTGCATCTTTATTCAGTCACAGAATAAAGATACAAAATAATTAACAACAAATAATACAACTATAATAATGATAATTTTATTTGGGAACAAACATTTTAGTTTTACAACTAAATCATGTTTGACACTGTCATAAATTGTTATTAGATTTGTTGACAAATTTAGTAACAATTGTGAACAGAATTATAACACAAAAGAAACGTATAAGACATTTGTGTTTGTAAATTCTGTTCATAATTATTTCTCACTAAGTTTGTTTAACAAATTTGGTGACAATCTTTTAACTTTGTTAAACAGGCTTTAGTTGTAAATTAGAAATGTGTTTTACAAAGTATATCTGTCATTACAATTTGATTGTAAATATTATAAACTATTCTACATTTTTATTTTGTAATAAAAGTAACTTATATTACAAAATAAAGATGTAGAATAGTTTATAATATTTACAATCAGAATAATGATAGTTTTACTTTCTGAAACACATTTCTAACTTACAACTAAAGCCTGTTTGACAACGTTAAAAGATTGTCACCAAATTTGTTAAACAAACTTAGTGAGAAATAATTATGAACAGAATTTACAAACACAAGTGTCTTTTAAGTTTCTTTTGTGTTATAATTCTGTTCACAATTGTTACTAAATTTGTCAACAAATCTAATAACAAAATATTATAATGTTAAACCGTCTTTTGTAATAGCAATAAACTTTAATTTTTATAAGAAAAAGTCTTGTAATTTTGATATAATACAAATATATTGTGTTTAAAAATTGATTTTGTTTTCCAAGTCCCTACACGTATGTAGTTTTTAAAACGGCCACCAGGGGGCAGCACCTGTCGATAAATGTTCCAACTTAGAGGAAAATTTAACCCAAAAAATTTCATTTGTGTACGTACGTACATACATCATTTTCGGTTATACCTAATGGGAATTTACCCCTCTGAATATGACACGTTTACTAAAAAGATGTATACCTAACAGGTGAAATTTGACGAAAAATACTGGGTTTAAATTACCAATAGGTATACATCTTTTTTAGAGTCTTTTCGTCCCATTTTCCTTAATCAAATTCCCATAGTAAGCGTCCCATATTTAGTGTGTAAAATTCCCATTAGGTATAACCCCAAAATGATGTATGTACGTATGTATGTTCAGAGCGGAGTAGTATTTCTGGTTGCCTATATTTTAGGCGCTAACCCCTTTCTAATAGATGCTGCCCTCTAGCGGCCATTCTAAGAACTATATACGTGTAGGGTTAGCAAAGGGGTAAAAAATAAACAATTTATATCTTAAATTATATTTTATTGTGTAATATTATTGTACATTAGGGATAGTTAAGTCAAATACAACAATGTAAAATACAAATAAACAATAAATACAAGTAAAATATATACAAACTATTATTTAAACATCCCTATTTCTAATTTTTCAGGATAAGGGTAAGTATATTATTTATTTACAAAGTACATTAAGGGTAGTTACATGAAATACAACAATGTAAAGTGCAAATAAACAATAAATACAAGTAAAATATATACAAACTATTATTTAAACATCCCTATTCCTAATTTTCAGGATAAGGGTAAGTATATTATTTATTTACAAAGTACATTAAGGGTAGTTACATGAAATACAACAATGTAAAGTGCAAATAAATAATAAATACAAGTAAAATGTATTACAAACTATTATTTAAACATCCCTATTTCTAATTTTCAGGATAAGGGTAAGTATATTATTTATTTACAAAGTACATTAAGGGTAGTTACATGAAATACAACAATGTAAAGTACAAATAAACAATAAATACAAGTAAAATTTATACAGACTATTATTTAAACATCCCTAAGCATATTTGTTTATAAAATACAAATAAGAATACATACAATTTAAGCTATGACCATAATAAACAATAAATATTTCTTAAACCAATACATTTTTATTTAACAACCCGTCATTTATTTCAGGGGGATGTACCACAACAAAGAGACAGGGAAGTATGTAGTTATGTAACATTTATAAGGGAAATAAGACATGGGAATTTTTTTATGGTCATTCGTGTTCTACGGATTGTAATTAGTCTAATAGAACTAGTCCGGCCCTTCTAGTTTTTCTAGTTTTGGAGCTATAACACTTTCTTCTTAACTTAACTTTACCCAGGTTTTGAGTCGAAAATTTTTGATGGTATCCGGATAACAGGAATGAAAAGAGTTCTCGTATTTTCAATGTGAGACCGGATTCGTGTTCTACGGGTCGTAATTAGTCTAAAAAACCCTGTCCGGCCTTTCTAACTTTTGTAGTTTTGGTGCTATAACACTTTTTTTAAACCCAATTTTACTCAGTTTTTGAGTCGAAAATTTTTGATGGTATCCGGATAACAGGAATGAAAAGAGTTCTCGTATTTTCAATGTGAGACCGGATTCGTGTTCTACGGGTCGTAATTAGTATAAAAAACCCTGTCCGGCCCTTCTAACTTCTGTAGTTTACGAGCTACAACACTTTTCTTAACCCAATTTTTGGGGTCAATGACCTGAATTTACTCAGTTTTTGAGTCGAAAATTTTTGATGGTATCAGGATAACAGGAATGAAAAGAGTTCTCATATTTTAAATGTGAGACCGGATTCGTGTTCTACGGGTCGTAATTAGTCTAAAAAACCCTGTCCGGCCTTTCTAGCTTTTGTAGTTTTGGAGCTATAACACTTTTTTTAAACCCAATTTTACTCAATTTTACTCAGTTTTTGAGTCGAAAATTTTTGATGGTATCCGGATAACAGGAATGAAAAGAGTTCTCGTATTTTCAATGTGAGACCGGATTCGTGTTCTACGGGTCGTAATTAGTCTAAAAAACATTGTCCCGCCCTTCAACCTTTTGTAGTTTAGGAGATATAAAGCATTTCTTAATTAAAAAGTGTCGCATTTTGAGTCGAAAATTTTCCATAGTATCCGAGGAACAAAAATGAGAAAGAGTTCTGCGGATGGTTATTTTATTGCTTATAGAGCTTAAAAAATAAATAATAAAATTTTGGTGTAAACAAAAAAAAATCAAAAAATGTTCAAAAATTTTCAAAAACCCTTATTAGAAAAAACTTTGCCCTACGCCCTTCAAACTTTGGTATGATGTAATTTGACCCTATATTACTCATTCGAATTCCCCTAAGGAACAGCGTTTTAAGGAAAACGCTGAAAACCCAGCCGTTTTCGAGATATGAGCCCTTAAAGTTTTTTAAAGGGACTAACACTTAAATTCGTCCATTTATAGGGCTAAAGGGCCGGAAAATAGCGAATCGGGGGGATTCGAACCCGCGCTTTCCATTGGCTTGCACAGAATTGATGAAAACCCTTTGGTTTACAATATATTTGCCCTTCAAGTTTGTGGCGAAGGGCCTGCGCTAATTCCTGAACTACAAGAGCTAGAAAATCCGGACAAGTGTTGTTAAACCTACTTGGATCTGCATAAATGAAATCCGTGGTCAAATTTTCCCTAAGGGCTCAAATAAGCCCTTAGCCCATTATAAAAGGGCGGACTCCTATCGGATGGTTATTTTCGTACCTAGAGAACTTAATACTAAAAGATAGCATAGGAAAATTCGGAAAAATCCTTAAATATTAAGATATTTCCCTGTCCCTTTTGTTATTACATAGGAAAGGTAAGAAAACTACTATTTTATTTATTTATTCTTATAAAAAGTCATATATTATCATCATCCAGTGTTGTAGATACCGTATACTATTGCTGGGTGTACTAGGCCCTTCGCAGAACTTGTAAACAAACATAAACATTGTTTATTTTGAGCGCCAAAGTACAAAAGATATAAACACTTAATTAAAGTGGGGGTATTACGTGATAATATTAATATTATGTTTTTAGAATAAAGACTTCAGTTCCTTTCAGTCTTTGGTGAAGTGAACATCGTGTACTTGTGAATAATCGTGTAGTGCATTTAGGAACGTAAAAGTTTGAAATTTTTATTGAAATCGTTCTCTATATACATCGTATAGTTCGCAATATATTTTAAAAATGTTAGATTTACCCTATAAACTTTTTAAAAATATTTAAATAACTTTAAATAATTTTCATTTTGTTTAAACTTTTTAAAAAAATCTAAATTTAATAAGTTAATAGTACACTAAATTTAAATGTTCATATGTATATTATTATTTACAATAAAATCTAAATATTCAAAATTCATTTTAACTTATACAACGTATTTGCTTCTTATAATTTTAAATATTATTTGAAATGTTGCATAAGACTCTGTCCTTCCGTTAGTGTTCATTGTTTAATTCTTATTCAAAATTATATTGTGTCGTGAGTTAGTTTACTATACAGTTGCTGTATATTTAAAAAAAAGTCTTTCCTATTATTAAATGTGTATAATTGTCCGTAAAAGTGTTTTACTAATACAAAGTGTTATACAAGTTATTCTAATTGAAGTAAGTGTTACGTAATATTTACTACATAGTGTATTCTGATCTGTGAAAATCGCCGATGATGATATATTACAGTGATGATACAACAGCGGATGATATATTATGATAATTCACCATGGGTAAGTATGAACCTTTGATATTACATTTACATTTCTTCTAAGTTGTTGAACACAAAACAAATGTGTCTGCCAATAACGAATTTTATGTAAAATATAAATTTTTACTTCGGCTGGAGTTAAGTTTAACAAGGATTGTAGAAATTGCAATTTTTTTGTTGTAATGTCTTCTTTTAGCTAAAATATAATAAGAAAAGATAGAATGAGAGTGCGGAAACAGGTATTTATATAATTTTTTGTAAAAATAAAGTCTAATTTTACCTATAATAAAGTTGTGTTTTTTGTAATGAAATGAACACCGGATATGCTTGTTATTAAGACACAGTACACTTTTCAGTAAAATACCACATGAAAACACAAAAGTGGGGTGGAAAAGTAATTATTAATAGATATTTAAGGGAAAAATGCAACTTAACCTAAAATGATATGAAAACGTAAGAACACGAACATCGTTCAAATTGAAAGTCTGTAATTAAAAAAATTCTGACGAAAACAATACCTAACGCACATTCATTTTCTAAGAAATTTTTTAAAAAATCCTGACAAAACAATAAGTAACGCACACTCATGTTTTATGAAATGTTTTAAAATATCCTAACAAAAACAATACCTAACGCACTCATTTTTAAAAAAATCCTGACAAAAACAATACCTAATAAAACGAAGGAAAATAAGGGAAAAAAGACAAAATTCTGCAAATATACATTAATTGAAACACTATTATTCGTATGGAAGCGTAAGTACGTACTTAAACAAAGAAATATATGTGCTTGATCTAACCTAGTTTTTTTCAGAAAAAATGCCAAAATCGCTATAAATATTGCTTTCCGCACCCAAATTTTTGTGGTATTTAATGTTTTTAATGGTTTAGCAACTATATATAACCATCAATATAAATTTCTACAATCCTTGTTAAACTTAACTTTAGCCTTTACTTCCCTAAGTACTTTATTCTTGTAGTAGTAATAAATGAAAATATGAAAAAGTGTACAGAGAAAATTTGACGAAAATACATGTATTTTAACGCCGCGTAACTCCTAAACTAATCGAAGTTAAAAATTATAATCCGACGTATCTTACAGAGCATTTTATGTAGATTCCAAATTTTCATTGTGCAAGTTGCTATCTTTAACCATGTAGGAGTAATAAATAAGAATGTGAAATAACAACGCATGACAAAGTTTAGTGGAATATACAGTTTAACTCTCACATTTATATTTCATAGAACTTGAAGTATACAAATCAAGCGAACCGGTTCACGACTTCACGATACCGCAGGGGATGGTTTCCTGATCCAGACAACGAAATCATATCCACCAGGTCCGGAGAGAAGCCCCAGGATACTGTAGACACACAAACGGGTTCTCCAAGTCGCGATGTCTACGTCTCTTACCACTGGAACGTCGAAAACTTGATGATCTGCAAAAAAAAATGATTTATTAATAAAATTATAAATGTAATAACTAATTCATTGTATCTATACTTTGTGTTTGCATTAATAAAACCACTTTTCTATTCATATTAATATGTAAAGTTGAAATATTCTATAGAAAAGTATTTGTCAACATTTCAACAATTTTAAAACGTTGCTTATGTATACAAAGATGCATGTGCAAATCAAATTTGAAACATACAAGTTCCCATCTTACTTAGTTTCAGAAATTTTGAGCCCTAAAGTTGGAATTTCCAATTTAAATTCCTGAAACTTACTATATACATGCAGAAAACATCTCCCTCAATTCAAATTAAAAACTGCAAGTCGCTATCTCATTTAGTTTTTAAAATATTCTATTTTTATCATGGTATACACAAAAGACATTTTCCTAACTTGAAACAAACATGGCAGAATTTTATTTTTCAGCAATTCGAATTCCTGACATATCGAAAAACACCTCCTGAATTCAAATTTGAAAAGTGCAAGTCGCTACCTCACTTGGTTTTTAAAATATTTTACTTTTATCATGGTATACATAAAAGACATTTTCCTATCTTGAAACAAACATAACTGAATTCTTTTTTTCAGTAATTCGAATTCCTGAACCTTAGCGTACATATAGGAAAACAACCCCTGAATTCAAATTTGAAAACTGCAAGTCGCTATCTCACTTAGTTTTTAAAATATTTTAGTTTTATCATGGTATACATAAAAGACATTTTCCTATCTTGAAACAAACATAACTGAATTCTTTTTTTCAGTAATTCGAATTCCTGAAACTTAGCGTACATATAGGAAAACACCCCCTGAATTCAAATTTGAAAACTGCAAGTCGCTATCTCACTTAGTTTTTAAAATATTTTAGTTTTATCATGGTATACATAAAAGACATTTTCCTATCTTGAAACAAACATAACTGAATTCTTTTTTTCAGTAATTCGAATTCCTGAAACTTAGTGTACATATCGAAAAACACCTCCTGAATTCAAATTTGAAAAGTGCAAGTCGCTATCTCACTTAGTTTTTAAAATATTTTACTTTTATCATGGTATACATAAAAGACATTTTCCTATCTTGAAACAAACATAATTGAATTCTTTGTTTCAGTAATTCGAATTCCTGAAACTTAGCGTACATATAGGAAAACACATTTTCCTATCTTGAAACAAATACAACCCTTTCTATCAACCCTAAAGTTCATAAATTATATTTCGCGGTGTTTACAAATACTTATTTAAAAAAATCGTACGAGCGACTACAAAATTACATACATAGACATCAACTATAATTTATACTCATTATTTTGATTGTTGACTACCATTTTTTTTATTATTGTTATCTAATGCCTAACTGTTACATAGATCAATTTTGTCAGTTTCATTGTTACAGTGCTAGTGAACAGACGTGTGGTGTGCTCGTGTACTGTGCCTTCGAGGACGACTTCCTAGTGCCTGGAGAGGACTTTTGGACATCTTCAAGACTTGGACTTATACTTAGGGAAATAATTTATTCATAGTAAGTTTCTTTTTATATTTTTAAACTACTTTTAGTAACCATTATTGGATATATTAGCCATTATTTTTAACGACTATTTCGGGTGTATATATACTTTATATTTGAATTATAATTGATGTTGTGTGGAAAAGAATTTGAGTTAATTTAGAATTATTCATAGTGTTAATATCATATATTGTTGGACGTACTATATATTTTACTACAAATATTTTATATTTAAATAATTAAAAATTTAAATGTTCTTGTTAATATTAAATTTCTCACACCACACTTACTTTCATATTAGGTATTTTATTTTTAATAATTACAAACGATTGAAACAGTTCTAAATCCATCCGTATTATTATCTGTAACCACTAATCCAAATATTATTTCGATTATACTTTTATTGTTACAGAAACATGTAACAGAGATAAATTACAATCCTTGCCAAGCCGTAGAAGGATGTGAGTGAGTTGCAGAAGGACATCTCTCCTGATTTCAGCGTCGGAGATGATCATATTGTTGCAGAGCATAACACTGAAGACACCCCAACATGTATTGGTGCCCCTCAAGACTTATTTATAAGGTTTATGTAAATAAATAAATAAAAGTTATCCTCCTAAATATTATGTACTCGTATAACTAATACATGGCTAAAAAATTGGCACAAAATCAATTCATGTCATTATGCAACACATATATCTTCATTGTCATATATTTTACAGTTCATTATATAAGAAATTCACATACCATAGATCCATACATACATACTATTTAAAAGGTACAGAAAAACAAAAAGCTAAGTTCAAATATTTCCTTCAGAAATTTAACTCTGTACCCGGCGATTCATATTTCTAAAACTATGTATACATATTTGAAACAACCCCCGGAATCCAAATTTGAAATCTGCAAATCGCTATTTCACTTAGTTTTTAATTTATTTTTATTTTTATCATGGTATACACAATAGATAATTTAGCCATCTTGAAACAAACATGAATATTTTTTAGGCAATTCAAATTCCTGCAACCTTACGTAGCTGTAGAAAACAACTATTTCACTTAGTTTTTCAATAATTTCGTTTTAAAGTTAATATATACAATGACATTTATTTTGCCATGACTAATTAAAATTTGTACAAATATGAGTTTTATTTTTGCTTACTCTTACTAAACTAGCTAGACACGGTTATACAAAATTGGTAAACATATGTAGAAAAGTCTGTAGAATTGAATGGCGCAACGCCCAACAATGTATCTTTTACCACTCATTAGTTATAGGCCGTCAAAGTCAAAAAATATTGTCAATTTTGCATTAAAAATAAAAATTTCTATTTTAGAAACTAAGGCCTAGAGAATTTTTTCATTATTTTTCCCGTAATCAGCATGCTTGAATTAAGAGAAAATGATACTTTCCATTTAAATACAGGCTGGTCGGATTTTCAGTGGATTACTGAATTGTTTAAAGTTACCATTTTTTCATTTTTGCTTACTCTTACTATACAAGCTAGACACGATTATTCAAAATTGGCAAACATATCTAGAAATGTCCATAGAATTGAATGGCGCAACGCCCGTCAATGTCGCTTTAACCATTCATTAGTTATAGGCCGTCAAAGTCAAAAAATGTTATCAATTTCCATTAAAAATAAAAATTTCTATTTTGGAAACTAAGGGCTAGAGAATTTTTTTTATTATTTTTCCCTTAATCAGCGTGTACGAATTAATGAAAAATAGTCGGACTTGTAGTGAACTACATATAGTATTATATTGTTTAATTTAATTTTACAGGGGTAGTTTTCATCAAAACGAAGATTTAACAGCTAATCCCCATGGGCGAGATTACAAGAAATATCTACTAAAATGTAACTCACCATTGTTGCGTGCTTCAGGTTACAATGTCGGATCTCCAAGTCGCTAAGTCTGCAACACCAGGATGTCGGCTTTTCACACGGCTGCATCTGAAAAGGACACACATATTTAATAAAATGTTATAATAAAAAAGGTAATTTTGTATTTTGTGTACTCAAATTTTTTTCGCGCTACTTCTACATTCATAATATTCAAAACACGTGAACGAATTACATAATACATAAGAAGCAATTATTATTTATAATGACTAATGATTATTAAATTGTTGACTTGTATTTCTACGGGGTAAATTATTTAACACCCTAACTATTACGGGGATTAATTCTTTCAGTTTGTTTGTTACAGTGCTAGTGTAAAGACGTGTGTGTAGTGTGCTGGTGTACTGTGACCACGAGGACGACTTCCTGGTGCTTGGAGAGGACGTTAGGATACCTGCAGGACTTAGAGTTATATCCAAAGATTTCATTTATTCAAAGTGAGTTTTTTTTTTTTTTGCTTTTATAATACTTCATAGTTGTTTCTTTTTATTTGATATATTAGCCATTAATTTGGAGGGATTATTCTAGTATAGATACAAGATATAAACTATATTTAAATAATTGTTCATATTATATCGAAAATAGTTTGCATTAATTGATAATTATTTAATATTTCTACCATATACAATCTTCTAACATTTTATTCTGTAAATACCATGTATAAAGCCCCATATAGTTTTATGGCAAAGATATTTGAAAAAAAATGTTTTCTAATGTTAAATATCTGCACATGAATTGTGTTCATCTTGTATGTCCTATATATTTTACTACATATATTTTGTTCCATATGTACGTAATTATGAATGTGTACGATAATACGACAAATGGTGACATCCTTTTTTTATTGGTGAAATTACGTAACTTATACCTCATTATTAAAATACTTTAATATCGTACACATTATGCATTAAAATCTATAATTGATCGATTGAAATATTTATTCATTCTTTTGTAATATTGAATATCTCTCACTTCCTTTAGAATTAATATATCTTATTAAATAGTAATTATATATACTTGAAATAATTCTTAATAATCTACAAATAAAATCATATTATTTCCTATGACCATTAACCACTAATTTATATTTGTTGCTTTCGAGTATATTTTCTATTGTTGCAGAAAGATAAGCTGTGCACTTAAACAGACGATGCTGCAGATGTACCCGAGCAGTTGCAGTTCATGAATCCTGATTTCCGCATTGGAGATGGTCACCCTGTTTGCAGAGCATCGCACCCCAAAACAACCCCAACATGGATTTTGTACACCCTAGTCATATTTATATCAAATTTATGTAAATAAATAAAACCTCCTCACACCTATACAGTACTTATGTTATATAACCATTTAACATGGAAAATCATCTACTCTACTAATAAAAACTTCATGAACAAATGTCGAAGACACTCATACATATAAGCATATTTAAATGACATTATACAATTCACATATTTTCATTTTCATAGTTATATTTCAACATCTCAAAGCGAATTACGATAGGTTTACATACATCACAAACATATATTACATGCATATTATTTGAAAGAGCTAAGTCTAAACATTACAGATTTTTTCAGCGATTCATACATTTGGAAAATAATTACAAATATACAAAATATTCTCCTACATCCAAATTTGAAAAGTGCAAATGATTGTTTCTCTTAGTTTACGAGATATTAATTTTTAAACTAGCTATTTTCAATAGAGATGTACTCGTCTTGAAACTAGTATTACTGAAAATTTTTTCAGCGATTCATATATTCTAAAATTAAGTCTACATACAATAAATAAATTCCTTAATATACACATTGTACACGTCTTGAAATAAACATTACTGATTTTTTTTTTAGCGATTTAAATATTTGGAATTAAGATACATACATCAAATTACTCCCAATATCTAAATTTTAAAATTATAAGTAGCTAATTTCTCTTAGTTTTCATGTTCTTATTTTCAAAGTTAATATTTTCAATAAATATGGATGTCTTGAAACAAACAAATAACAAAAATAAGCGATTTAAACTTATTGAAATTACATATAGAAAATTACCTATTTCTCTTAGTTTTCTTTATATTCATTGTCAAATTTGCCATTTTCAATAAACACACACGAGGTATAATATGTAAACATTAATGAATTTTTTTTCAGTGATTGAAACCTTTTGAAATTATTTATAGCACTATACAAATAGAAAATGACTATATATAAATTTGAAAAGTACGAGACGCTATTTTTCTTAGTTTTCGTGTTATTCAATTTTAAAGTTATTTTTAATGAACATGTACACATTTTAAAACAAACATTACTGAAAAAAATTTCAGCGATTTACACCTTTCGAAATTTTGTATAAATATAGTTAATAACTCTCTACAACTAAATTTGGAAAATATAACTCGCTTTTTCCTTTAGTTTTTCATACACTCAGTTTTTAAGTTGCTATTTTCAATAGACATATAGCTGTCTTGAAACAAGCATTACTTAAAATGTTTTTAGGGATTCCAAAGTGCTGAAATTACGTTCAAATATAGAAAATAATCCTAAAAATACAAATAAGATTAGGATAATTCGCTATCACTCTTAGTTCTTGAAGTATTTAATTTAAAGTTACTATGCACAATATATGAATCAATAGTACATATTTTAAACTTTAAAAATTCAATATCTCGAAACTATATAAGTAATTGGGACTTAGCTCTATTTTTCTGTACCATCATTTGCATCCCCTATATACATACGAGTACACATGTAATCTAATACTCTGATCGTTTTAAATAAAACATAGTAAGAAAAAACCTAATTTGTATTATTATATTTAAAATACACTTCATAACATATTCGCACATTGAAAAATAGTTATTTGTGTATCTAGAGCGAAAAATGATACTTTACACACATACTTTTTCTACGTCCGTTGAAAAAGATGACAAAAACATTTTGGTTTCAAATCACCTATGTACCAAGTCTTCTAATTTAAAACTGTATCACAAAATAATTGTCTCTCCTGTAAGAATGACGTAATAAGAGTTTCGACGTAATTAAAAACGTTACATTTTAAACTTCGAAATGCATTAATTAAGATATGAAACTGATAATTGATACATTATCCCTATTTATATAGATCACAAAATTTTGGGCCTCATATTTCGATTCCACAGAGTTAATCAATATATTAACATTTACATGTTTGATACAATTTAAAACAAATATAGTTCAAATAGTTCAAATATATTTTATATACTGTTTGCATGATTTAAAATTTTTTAAACTTCATTTTCATATTCAACAATTAAATTTAAAAAAAACCATCAAAATTTTCTTTTAATTTTGTTTAAACTTTAGTTTAGCTATGTGCGAATTCGAATTTGAATCCCAAAAGTTTATAGCAAGAGAGACATTCATTTAGAAGTTGTAAAATATATTATTTTAAACTTAAATAGAATATATTTTCAATATCCAAAAAATTTTAAGGAAAAACTTTGTAAGGATTTTCTGTTATAAATAAATATATGATCATCTTATACATAATTAATGTCTTCTATTATTTCTATTTGTTAAAACAAATGATCCTTATAAAAGTTCTTTCAACAATTAATCGATCAATTGTTGTTAATAATGTATGTTAGCCTACTTGTATATTTCAACGAATCATAATAAAGAATTTATATCATATGTTATCATATATATAATTAAAACAAACCTATATATCAAATATCATCTTTCAAAGTGTTACAGATCAAGATACATTTATTTATGTATATAATTGTCATTCGCATATATCTCTGTATTAAAACAATATTTTTGCAAAATATAGCAATGCATTATGTACACCATTATGTAATATATTTATGACCAATAAATACCGATAAAATAATATAAATATTTCAATCTAACACCCTATTTCCAAAACAAAAAATTGCAATCCAAAGATCTAAGTTCATATCCCGCTTAGAAACCAGTTCACAGCCTATAGATCTACAACCAGAACGACAACCAACAAAAATCTCCCATCCTAAAAATCCAGGTTCGAATCCCGCTTACTAGCCACCAGGAACCAGCCGAGCATTCCATCCTAGCTACCAGCAACCCGCCCTAGCCATCCACGAGCCGAAGGCGAGCACGTGGGTGCTAGGCGGGTTGCTGGGAGCTAGGATCGGATCGCTCCGCTGGTTCCTAGGGCCTAGCCAGCAAAAAATTTCTAGAAACCTGTATATAGCTTGATATAGACGTTATTACGTAATTTCACGACGAAGAGTCTCCGGTAGGAAGCCAACGCTCATGCTGCGCGAATGGCTGTAAATTCATCAGACAGCCAGTATTATACACAGCTAGAAATCTGTGGTGGGAGACCTGAGATTCACGTTTTGCTCACCAGGCCTTACTACAGCCTACCGTATTGTCAGAAATTTGAATTTTTGTGGGTGAATACATTGCGTTCGGCCAGAGAGCTCAAAAATTCTCGTTTTCGTGACTAGTAGTCTGCAGGCTGCACATCGCCGATTCTACACGACTTTTCAAGTTTTGACAGCCAGAAGTCTAGCAACAGCATTTCAGTCGATGGATTTCAGAATTTTGGTGGGTAAATGCCTTGGGATCTGCTGAAAAACCGCCACAGAGCTCAAAAATGCTTGTAGCAGCAGTAAAGTGATACTTTTCGACCGCCACGGCTCTAAAACGTCCATTTTACACGATTTTGTCGACCAGAAGCCTTGCTGGTGCTCGTGGCTCGGATTTTACTAGCTAGAAATTTTGTTGCAGGCTACTTGCTTATGTAATCTGCTGTGCACTAGGTTAGAATTTAGGCGCTAAATTTCTTTATGCAGGTTGCAGATCGGCGATAGTGCCCAGGATCGCCTTTCGGTGCTCTCGAAATAAATTTTGCTGGTTGCGTACCTATAGGCTCTAAATCTTTCATATCCTGCTGATCTCATTTTGATGATCTAGTTCGTATTTTGGGGAATTGTTGCTTGCTGGAATGCAAATTTTGAGGATAGGAAAATTGGTTTTTAAATTAAGAAATTGTATTCATTTTACAGTATTTATTGGTCACTTATATAATACATTTTATTTATGTTACATATTACGATATTATTCTACGAGTCCTTAGAAATAAATAACTAATGAAATATATATAGAATTTTATTATACAAGTTGTTACATAATATAGGAGATTTTTGCGAGTATAATATATAACATTTTTTTCCAAGACTTGAGTTATACATTTTTAACATGAATATTGACTTTGAAATAAAGAATAGTTACGTAAGGATTTATATACAAATAGAAATAGATGAGTATTTTAATAAATATATGTCCAATATTTAAATGCAAATTGTTACAGGATAACTACAAGTCTTAGAAAAAATACTGTATCATTTTGATACGAAACAAAGTAGAGTATGTATATTATAATACTGGAATAACTAAAAACAAATAAATCTGATATGTGCACTACCACATATTAAGTTGTATTTTTTACCGAATTACACTTATTACATTTCTGGCTAAATGAACAAGTACAAGTACTAACATATTTTGACTGATACGACGAAAGGTACATATTTAGCATGTATTTAGTGGCCGCGTGCCAGTAAAAGTGACCCCGGTGGTGCACTCTCCACGCCAGCAATGTGTGCCCGTGAGGTGACGCCTTGTAAGCGCCCGCACGATACAAATATGTCATCATCATTACCGATATCTGCATTAATGCAGATAGTGGCACACTCAGAAATGGGTAATATGCCGTAATGATATATTTATTTATATTTATTTTATTTAGATAAAATATATAAAAATAAATATGAATTCAGCTATTGTTATTGTTTCGCGCACAAAACTTATTGCAGAATAATTTTAAAACAAAATGGCACTTAGATCCCATTAAATTTAATTGATATTCTAAGGCTAAAATTATTAATAAACGAAGAAGTTGCAGTTATCGTCAATTGTTTAGTGCAAAACAACCCAAAAAATAACCATGGTTAATAGAGTTCTTGCCATCCCTGAAAAGTTCGGGATAGAAAATTTCCAATTTCGGTTTTTTTTTTGTTTCATACTAATAGATTAGGGCGAGACCACACCAAATAACAGACATGGGGTAGGATTGTGTAACTCGTCCGATATCAAACGGTACCGTTATCACCACAAAAACGTATTTTTTTGTAAGATGATTAGTATACTTACGTCATACTTGTCATATAAAATGTGATCTTGTATGTAACCATAGTGATAACGATATCTTTTAGCTATGTGCATTTACCATAAATGAATTTAAAGTTTGTATTAATAAAATTGATTAGTTCACATCTAAATAACGATAGAAAATCCATTCAAATAAATATTTAATTAATTTCTGAAAACTTATTTTTGCTCTCTATACAATATCCTTGGAAGGACATTAGAAAGAGACAGAAGAGAGAGATAACATGATTAGTTTTCTCGTTTGGGGACAGCTGTTCAGCAACTTCGCTGTGAGAGAGAGGTTAGTTTATTTTGAAGAAATAGAACTGTGCTTTTCTCGCCAGTGCTACATAAGTTTTGCAGTATGTAATTGTTTTGTACCTGGTTGTTTTAATAAGTCTAAGGATCCATTTCTACACGCTTTCAAGCAAACATATTAGATAACATGTGGTTGACAATGAAATGACATATCTTGTTAAAAATACACAGGTTCGGCTTTTGTCGGATAATTCCGTCATTTATGTCATTCCGTGAATTATATGTCATCAGAAAGGAATTCAAGTAACAGATACAATTTTTAAAAAATAATTTCTCTGTTATTACAAATAAATTTTAAATGGGACAAAAACCAAATATACTGTATTTATGAAGTTTAACTTTCAGAAGAAAAAATAAAAATATATAATAAATGACCCCATTACAGAATCCCACCTCGGAATGCTTATCCCCTCTCCATGCGAAAGGCCTCACTTGTGGTTTCGCTTATACTGTGTATTATACCAATTTATGTTTTAATTATTATAAAATAACTAACATTACTTACAATAAATAATTTAAAGTAAACAAAAGTTGTATTCGTATATTTATCCCATTTATGATACTTTTTTTTTTTAATTATATAAGTACAATGGTAATTATATATTTGAAAAAATATTCTCGAGTTACAAGCTAATTTGTTAAAAACTTCGTATATTCCCTATGCATACAATGCAATCGTTCATGGTCTGTCGGTGCAATGTCACAAAATAAACATTCATGCCTGTGTTCTCATGTGGCCTCGATAAGGGTTATTGTATATCAAATAAGTATAATTCGACTACTACGTCATTGTTCGTATTGTTTTCAATCGAAAAATACTGTATTGAACAAGTTTGAAACACACAAGTGTACGGAGAAAGAACAGCATTATTATTACAATAGAAAGAACTTAAAAAAATTATATAAAATTCCGGCTTTTCTCTATTAGAATACCACATACTTTGATAAAGAAGTTAGACAATTATTTTCACATGTACTATCGGGATTATAATTCCTTGCGTTCTAATAACAACTTTAGTATAAAAATAAGCAATTTACCTTTCAAATATCAGCTCGGCTTTTAGTTGTACTGCTTCATTAGCATTTTATTTGTTTAAAACAAATCACAAAATAAATATAACATTTATATACACTAGCGAACACAAAATAAATGTTACACGCTAAACGAACGACTTTCTGTTCTGCCATTTTGTGTACGATAAACAACTGAAGCTAGCTACGACGTGACGGACGAGACTGACCGATTGAACTCCGAAATAATAGAACCAAGAACTGATATTTGAAATTTGAATTGGATGATTTGAAAATAAATCGTAAATTAGATTGTTATTAAATGCGTAAAAAGAGTATTGAATCCCTAATAAACTACCTTATATTTTATTGTAATGAAGCATATGAATTATAATATAAATTGTGCAGCACTGTCTTCTTCCTAAATTTAAAAATTTACGAATTTTTCTCTAAGTGTTGTAATATGTATTGTTTATGTACGTAATGTATGTATGACAGATCTTTGATGAATGCAAAAAACGTACTATAATATAACTACAACAATAGGAAGCATAATAGTAATTTACGTAACAAGACCTGAAAGTGATACTTTACTGTATGTATACAGTATAGACATTTTCAGGTCATGTTGGATACAACATTTTTTTCGCAGTCCTGAAAAAAGAAGAAATAAAAATATTGAACATAATATGCTGTGAAGCAAATGGAAGATATAAAATAAAAATGAAAATAGCTATATGCTTGGGGAGGATTTGTTTATTTATTTATGTATAGAAATCTTATTGCTAAAAGAGAAAGGGCTAAACACATATTGGGGGTTGTTTATGGTCAGGGCGTAGCTTCTTCAGAAATAATGCCCTCCATGTCCAAGGAACTCCCTCAAAACTTCTATAATCTCAGCATTACATCTGTACAACAATAAAGCCGGATCCTTCAGCAGTTCATTCGTATTGTGATTCTCTGCAAAATGTACCTGCAGCTTATTTCTTCAGAGTTCTGCAATAATTTAATATTCAATCAAAATTTGCTTATTTATATTACTGAAAATGTAAATAATTTATACCGGGTGTTTGCTGTTTTTAATGAACCATAGGAAATACAATGGTAAAAATTTAATTTTAGAACTAAAATGTAAATACAAAAAATATTCTGAATTAAAAACTGCATCAAATGAAACTAAAATTATTGATATTACAGGTTCTTGTTATGAAGATAAACATAAAATAAAATATCCGTTTTTAAGTTTTTTACAGAGTGCCATGCAAGACAATACATACAATTCAAATATCCGTATTGTTTGACTTTGATAAATGACAGATAAGAGTTTATTAATTGATATTTAATTGTTATTGTTCCATTGAGTGTTTTCTGAGATAGTGTAACTGTATCCATAATTACTGGTAAATAAATTAATTATTAAAACTTTATGACAGATGTCATCTGCCAAACTCAAGAAATATATATCTTAACATTTTGTGCTATACATATTTCATTTTGTACTTCTGATGAAGCACTAACTGGCAAAATTGTACAATAAAGTAAAAAATACTTTTCTTGAGAAACAAAATCAAGTGTTATTATTTTTTAACTTTTATTAATTTAAATAGATACCTACGTTTATTGATACTCGAATTTATATTATATTCCTTGGCATTCGTAAAACTATTGTTTTTTTACTATTTTTATTTTCTTTTTGACATGACATTTATCTGTAAGTTACATAATATATTTGAAATCTGAACCGTGTAACTAAGGAATTGTGTTTATCTTTAATACATATGCTCCGGGATTCTTTTATATATTTATCTATAAAATATATAGAAAAAGTATGAATGCATACCTGTAGAAATTTTAATAGTCTTTAATTTCTTTAATAACATAAATCCAGAAAAAATTACATTTAAAGGTATTTTTCGAAGAAAAACTATTTTGAGCTTGAAGTGCCATTTCCGGTTACTTGATTTACACAAAAATCTAATGGCTTCTTTCCATATTAAAAAAATACAAGGTATCAGAATTTTCTGAATGATAATATTTGAGTTAGAGCGATGACAAAATCCAGACACACATACGTACAGACATAATCGTGAAAATGTTAATACCGGATTTCAGGGAAATTAAAACGTGGTCATGTACCAAAATCTCAACATGTGATTTTTAACACAATCTCTATACCTCCCTTACTAAGGGTAGCAGGAGGTAAAAAATTGAAACAGAAATTACTACAAAATATTTATTTGTTTCACTGTTTTTTGTAGTATATGTATGACTTGTTTACATGATTTTTAACTTTCTTGTTAGTATTTACGTCTTTGCGATTTCATATAATTATTGTAATTCAGCTTGATTTGAAATCTAATTTTGTAGCACCGGAAGATAATTCAATAACGAACAAAACTGAAACCCAGCAGATTTATTTTTCAATTATCAAGAGTCCAGTACAATAATGGGGGATTATTTTTTATAATTTTATCTGAAAATATTAGGAAAACTAAGACTATTGATGAAAATCCGGCGAAAAAATTCTTATTAATAAGCGAGTTATGGTCTCCCGAATTTTGAAAATATTGACGTGGCGTCACGCTTATATGTTTTTTTATCAAACTGTTTTCATCATGGACCAAAATGTTCTTGAAATATATGCTATTTTAAGTTATATTTACATAAAAAAAAAGAATTTTATAACACTGTACAAGTCTACATACTTTATAATTACAGGTGTATTTAAATTATTAAGTTTAATGCACGAAATTTATGTTAAAATAAGAACTGTATGAAAACTGCTGTACACGAATGTTAGCCCCTCCTTTCGAATTTGAATTGTTTAACTTCCATTGGTAGTAACCCCCGCCTCCTAACACGCTATTTGTTATGCATGTATAGGCGGTCTTTCGGACGCTAATCAAAATATTATATATAAATTTCATATTATTGTCGAAACGCTATAACAAAAAACCCCTTATTTCCGAAATATCTCAATTATACCATTTTATTTTTTTATTAATATTCGTTATTCAGCATACACATTCGTATTTTGTACTATTTTTCTTTAATTCGATTGAGTTGAAATCCCCTATTCTTAAATATGAAACACAATGAGAGAAATTCATTTCTAAAAAGTTAAATATTTCTATCAATTTATGTTACACTGTATATTAATGAGTACTATGTTCATAATTAATGAAAAAGAATCTTACCATGAATAAATAAAATCTTCAAGTACATTGCAGGTGTCCAGAAGTCATCCTCAAAGGCACAGTGTACGAGCACACCAAACACACGTCTGTACACTAGATTACAATAATAAAACTGACAAAATTACCCGATGTAATAGAAAGGCATTAGGTAACAATATAATTAAATTTTAAAATAGATATATTAACAAAAAAATTAATGTAAACAATAATAATTGATACATACCTGTGTGTTATATAATTTTTTTATTGTCCATATTTGTTTGAAAGAAAAACTAGGAAAATTAATTGAAATTAATTAGAAGCAAATGTACATATTTACCATTCACTGACTTCTAAATAATTCAACGGAAAAAATATTAATTATTTACATTGCTAATATCCTAATTTAGTTCTCAAAATTTTATAAATTCTGTTGCAATTCATAGTACGATAGTAGGCAATGACCCGAAGTCAATGACATATTTAAAACAAAACTTGCGAATTGTTTCAATGATGTTCAAAATATTAAAATGTACAAAGAAATAATAAACAATTATTGATAATACCAGGGCATCGAACCCGAACCAAAACCGGAACCAAACCGTAACATTTTAGGGAACCCAAACCGAGAACTGAACCTCAGATATATATTTTAATTGAACCTGAGTCGAAACCGAACCGAGTATTAAAATTCAGGTTCGGGGTTCAACTCCGGTTCAGGTTAATTTTTAGTTCGAAAAGTAAATACAGCCGATAATCGACGTCTTAGGCGTCTGCGTTGCTGTCTAGGCTGACTTTTCGTGAAAATTGTGTTCGTTTCTTGTTGCGTTTTGCGTAAATTCCGGCTCTCATTTTACATTATTTCGAACCTGAATCGCGAACAAAACCACAAATTTTATTAATGCTTGAACCAGAACCGCACCCGAACCCATCTTTAAAAAAACAAATCAACCTGAACCTAAACCGAACCCAGTTTTTGGCGGGTTCGATGCCCTGGATAATACACAACCTGACTGTTGGAAATAATGCATTTTTCCCCTTTAAAACAAATGGAAAGCTAAAAGCCCTTTTCAATGGTGTAATTTTTTAATATGGCATTTACATAAAAATTAAAAGTTTAACATCTTAATTCAAAATCCAAGTAATAAAGGAACATGAGTGATATAAAAAGGTACATACTAACAACTACTATTATTTCTTTTCTTATTTCATGCTTCATAATAAAAAATCTGATGTGACCAGCACATTATCTTCGTCAATTCTATGTAATTTGTACAAATCCCATACCAAAAGTTCCTTGGAAAAGATTCTATATATCCAGTAAAATTGTAACACAAACATTCTATTTTATACAAATTCCATACCAGAAGTTCCTTGGAAAAGATTCTATAAATCCAATAAAATTATAAGACGAACATACACTATGTAAATTGCACTTGACACTGACTTCTGTCAATTACAATTATTTGAATATTAAAATTAATCACTTTATAATTCTTTAAATCTACCTCTATTGAATATGAAGGAAAATGTATAATCAAACCGTATAGGCAATAAGGTATTCTTTCATATTGATAATCACATAAAATATCAAAAAAGAAACTTCCGATTGACTTCCGATAACCAAACTTTAATCAGCTCTTCATATGGATGTAAAGAAGAGAAATAAGAAAGAATTATAATTTATCGTCGGAGAAAAATTAGTCACACACCGACACACACACACACACACAAACATTCACACAGTCACACATACATACATCATCGTAAAACTAGTAAAATCGTATTCTAGGGACCCTAAAACGTTTTTTTTTCACTGAACACAGAATTTTTTCACCAAAGACAATACTTCCTTACCTAAAGGTACCGGAAGATAAAAACTGTCAAATTTTAAAATTTACATTTTCGCCAATGTAACAACAACTCGCTAAAAAAATTAATTATTTAAATTAAATTAAAAGAAGAAATCCTTTTCTAAAAGTGGCCTCCCCACTCTTGCTCCAAACTCCAAAACTTTTATAAGTGTATTTTCAGTACCCATTCGGACCACATTCAAAATAGGTAGATTCGTCTTTCAAGATTTAATTTCGACAAGTGATATACAAAATTCCGTAAGTACTCATAATTATTTTTCTTATAACTGTGCAACTTTTTTTGTATAGTGAATGAAAGTTAACGTTTAACTTATTGTTTCGTATTTTGTACAGTACCTTTATAATGTACTATTTTAACTTTTTAACATACTTAAAATGGTACAACAATAGGTTACTTTACAACACAGCAACGGTTTTGTCATTAAAATACATTTTGACACAAGGAATTGTTTATTTTTATTTTTTATTGTTTATCTTCTAAATTGTTTTCAATGTTCTTTTCATCATCTAAATCCATCGTTTTGCAAATCGATCTCCAAAAATTAATTTGTTTATGGTTGTAAAGCACTAAAAACAATGCTTTTAATTTACTTTATTACTATCAGACTACTATGTTTTTTCAGATGTTTTTAATTCAGAATATTATACCGGAAAAAATTCAAATTTTAATACTAATATAAAATACGAAAAAATAGTATACGCACCACGCCAGAAAAGTGATTTTACTGTACTCGTGTGGCATTTAAGTACTCGCTATTGCTCGTACTTAAACTTGCGGTACTCGTCCGGTAAACTTCCACTTTTTTCTTAACTTGGAACGTAATATACTATTATAGATGTGTTTTTTTTATTAACTTTATTGCTTATGATTTGAATTTCACAGGAAACTGACCTTTATGTATTCCATTAGAGGAAACTAGAATTGTACTCAAAACCACTGGAATACTAGGAGGCATTTAAAGCTTAATTTCTAGAACTTGGCCAAGTTCTCAAAATTGGGTATTCTGTCATTGCAAAGAAATAGGAAACTTCAATAATTATAAGGTAGTTTACGTTAAATTCAAAGTTTAGTAAAAAGAAAATGATGAAATATTACTATGTTGCAATAAAAATGCTTAATTATAGTAAACGTGACGACATAGTCCCTGGGGGACGCCCCGAGTCTACTAATCGATTATTGAGCCTCATTCACAGCTCCGAAAATAAAACTATACATAAAAATAAAAATAACGATATAAACAATAGATTCTTATAAAAATGTTCAAAGCTCTCGAAAATAAAATTAAATATAAGACATTAGCATCAGGATTTGCAAAAAAATATGTACATGAATAACAACTGTCATTTGAGCTGTCAATTTGCATTCTGCCAAAAGGATTTCAATTTAAATATAATTTTAAAAAGCTGTCTTAAGACCAAGGTTCGCATATATGATTGAATACAGTGCTTTAAAAGGTATGAAGTTGTTATTATTGCTTGTTAATTATGAATATATTAAATGATAGTTGATGTTAATTTACGTTTTATTTTCGAAGCTGTGAACACCAACCATAAAGTCTTATTTATAACTTTATTTATATTTCTTATTTTCGTAGCTGTGAACAAGCCCTTATTGTAATTTTTTTTATGTGAATTTAAATTAAGAACTATAGCAACACTACTGTCATGCTAATGACATTGTCAAAAAGTGTCGTGAAATAGAATGAAATAATAATTATTTTAAATATTTGAGACAATATAGGTTCCCTGGAATTAACTGTTTGAGAAGCATAACCAGCTCGGGACTACACGTCACAAGACATTCAAACATTTATATCTTACTAATTCGAAATTTAATTTTTATATGTTATTAGAAAAACATATAAAAAAATCTGATGTGGCCAACACAAAACCTCCCGCTATTTAATTTTTATTAATTTAAATACATACCTACCTACGTTTTGACTAACGCTGCAAACTGTTCCATTGCAGAAAACTATTGCTTTATTTACTATTTTCTTTTTAAAATGTCACTATTATTAATTTGAAGTGATAAGTTTTCTGACAGTGACATTTACTGCCAGTTACATTCATTTAAACAATGAACTGTGTAACAAAGAAATAGTTTTTATCTTAGGCTTCGCGACTAATAAAAAAAATTATTTTAAAATTTATCTGTAAAATATATAGAAAAAGTATTAATGTATTCCTGTAGAAAATTCAATAATCTTTAATTTTCATAAGACATAAAATTCGAAAAAATGACATTTAATGGTATTTTTAAGAAAAACCATTATGAGCTTCAAGTAAAGTACGATTTCCGTTTATCCGATTTACACCAAAATCTAATGGCTTCTATTCCTATTAGAATAGGGTAAAAATACAAGGTTTCAGAATTTTCTGAATGATAGTATTTGAGTTAGAGTGCAAACAAAATTCGTACACATACACACATACACACATACACACACACACACACATACACACACACACACACACACACACACACACACACACACACACACACACACACACACACACACACACACACACACACACACACACACACACACACACACACACACACACACACATACACACACATACAGACATCATCGTGAAAATGTTAAAAATGGATTCTAAGGACCTTAAAACGTGGTCATTTACTAAAATCTCGATATGAGATTTTTAGCACGATCCCTTCACCTCCCTTACCAAGGGTAGCGGGAGGTAAAAATACGCAAAAATTAACAAATGAAAACAGACTTTAGAAATAAAACTTGTATGCAAGACTAAACTTATTTATTTTTAATAAAACCCAGGGGGTACAAACCCATATTTTCCCATTATTAAACTTTGTCCAAAGATATGACGATTAATGAAAACCCGATATACTATGTAACGATACTTCTTGTCTTCACCTTCCCCTACGTCACATCCATTAAAATTCAAATTTTCAATTTATATTTTAAAGTCATATCCCGCTTAAATAAATTTAAATTTTTTTTTTTTTATTTATAATATAAATATGTAAAAGTTTAAGAAAATGAAGTTAATAGTATATTACATCCGAGGTGGGAGATGTTTCATTACAACCGAGGGCTTATGCTTATGTATATGTATGCGAAACCTCGGGCGAGGTGAGATAAAGCGCGATAATACCACCAAGGTTATGTATACTATTTTATTCATAATCATCCTCATTTTAAATCAATAATTTTCAAAATAAGGCAATGAGTTATAACCTTTAATTTTATTAATATTCTTGACAGCTCTCTTAAAATTTGTTTTAGCCTACTTTATTATAAGGATCTATGACATGTTGCTAGGCAACCTTTTCACAAACATTTCCAACCCGAGATGGAAGTGAAATCTGTTATTTCCAACGCAAGAGATTGTCATTAAAGTTAAATGACGTATTTCCCAGCCTTCAAGAAGTTGGCAATCGGTATATTACTATAATTATAGTGAATAAAAAATATATTAGAATAATCCTTATACGTAGAATTTAATTCTCTATATTTATTTGAAGCATTATTGCCTAAAATCAATAGACCACTTTTGCGCAAAGAAATAAGTTTTTCCATGTTCCACGCCTATGGCACCTATGGCCCGTTTTCCTGCCACGCGTTCAGTGAAAAAACATATCGGCGCAGAAGTAGAAGTTGTACTATACAACCTACAAATGTTAACTGTACAACATCGCTCGCAATAATAAACAACAAAAATCGAAATCAATAAAACTAAAGCGTTTATTGCACAAAACAAATTTACAATTAAAAAAATATTGTAATATCCTTAAGTATCATTCACAACCAATTTCACTTTCAAAAATTTGAAGCTTGCATATATGATATATGTATAAGCATTCACAATCAATTTCAATTTGAAAAATTTGAAGTTTGCAAGCTCCAAACTTGAAATTGAAATTACTATCTTCTGTCCTTGTTTAAGCTAGTTGGTCATGGTTGTACGTTATTAGTTTATCTCGCGAGCCATGGCACTTGTCATTATTTATTTATGTAGTTGGTTTTTAGGTGATAGTTATTTACAATATTAAATTTGTACATTACCTGCTCGTCCATATCTATATTAGCTGGGTATTTGACATTCTATGGCTGACATGTAAACAAACTTCTTACTATTATTCTTTAATTTTTTGGTTATGAAAGTGGTTGTGAATGCTATTAAAAATTATGTATTGCGAATGATGTCAAATTTTTTAAATGGGGGCTGTCAGGCAAAGCTATCGCAGATGGCAGCACTCCAGTAAAAGCGATTTGAATGATTTAAGGCGGGGAAAATAATGGTGGTTATTACGAATATTTTGATGCAAAAATAATTAGATAAAAATACATAAGAAACATTGTACACAATTTAACAATAATTTTGCAATACTTTTATTGCAACCGTAAATCCTTAACAATAAAATCAAATTGTCAAAATTTGACAGTGACAGTAGTGAGTCATCCGATAGTATTTTCAGTTTGCATGCTCTGTCGGTAAATACACATTATGGAAAATAATTATAATTTATGGTCCATTAATAATTTAAAAGATGAATTAAGGTTATACTTCATATGAGCGCTGTTGGTTGTCAGATTTGATACCAGAATGTGCAATTGTAGATAAATTTTGTACTAGCGCTTACTTGCTCACATGCACATTTCATTGCTGAATCGCAGAGAGCTATTCATATTAGTACGTTAGTATATGTTTTCTATGGAGCTATTGCTGGAGTGGCGCTATTAGTTCATCAAAATCCCACCGACAGCTCTCAAGTGGTTGTGAATGAAGCTTTACTTTCACAAGTTGGACTCACCACCTGGCGGGATCAATTTTGTTCCCTGTACATGTTTTTTCTCCTGGGCGTATGTTTAGCAGAGACATCTATGTGGAAAACGATAAACTATTATGTTTGACAGTTGAACTGTGCATTGGCAACACTGATTTTGATTTTGATATATGAAAAATAATGATTTTAATTACAGATTTTATTGAATATTTGTTAATAAATAGGGTAAATAATGAATGCATTAGTGAAATATTTATAAATAAACATCTATAGATTGATATTTTCAATAATATATGGATGAATTATTGTGTCAAAAATATGAATATAACATGAAAAAGCCTTATATTTGCATAATTATGTACAATAATGTATGTATGTAGTACATAGAAAATATAAGTAAAAATAACACTCTTACCGATCAAAATACATAATGTACTTATGTATAGATGTCAGTATAAGTCTATACTAATCTCAAACACATATTGATCAAAAATTATACCAAAAATTAATATAAACACCGCAATTCTGTGTAAATTCTTTTGTAAATTGCATAATCTATATATAAACAATATTTTACGTTATTTGTCTACATTCACATATGTTACGGACTTCACTTAATACTGTAGAAAAGAGTATGGTGTTTCAGTCTTCTGCGAACAGCTGAGTTATACGTTGTGCAGAGAAATGATTTAAAGATATTATAAATAATTATTGTGTAGTGTAGCACAAAAATGGATTACAAAAGTGTCGTGTACAATGCTGCTCGAGATGGAAATTTAAACAGATTAAAGGTAGATTGCTCTCATTATCATTTTCACGATTTATTTACTCTCTTTCGATTGGTTTATTACCTGAGCCTGTTGGTACATGTTCTATTTACCCTGTTACAATGTTCCAATCAATGAAAATTTTCCAATTATGTAACAATTAATACAAATTGATTACAATATACCTTGTGAATTAGGTGTAATGTCGACCTAATTCCACTATCACTATTTAAACCATTATGACAATTGTTTTGATGTTCCATTGTTTCAAAACACGAACCGAAAACCAGGTAACTAGATTATAATATTTAAATGTTTATTTATGTAGCCTTAATGTTTAAGCAATATTGTTTTTACCGAAATTTTGCGCATTTATTTATTTAAATTGAGCATACGTATTTGTTATTGGAAAATTTTTAGTCATAATTTGGTTTTCGAAGTGTGAAGATATAAAAAAATGTAAGTTTGTATAATATATATAACAAAGAAATTTATGTTTATATGTATGTATAAAAATAATCCATGGACATTTAATTCTGAATTCTCGGAGGAGGTCTGAAAAAATTCAGGAAGAGTCAAATAATATATACCTAATTTTTTTATTTTGAATTTTTGCCAATTTATTTTGGCATACAGTTTTGTATCACACTAAACTAATTTCATTGTGTAATTGCTTTTGTTTTACTAACCAACAAACCTCATTTGTCTGAAACAATTGATTATTAATCATATAACAATAAACCATTCATTACAAATTACAATAATGTATAATAATTTAACAAAGGTTGGAATTACAATAAGGAAGTGAATATTTTTCGCTCTTTGACTTAAAAGGAAGTATTACATAAAAAATAATAACATATATGTATCTATATAAATAATAATTTCCTATTCATATTTGGTTATATGAATAATTTATTATGTTTCACTATTAAAATATTTCTGAAATAATGTACTTTCCAATGTATTGTTATTATATTTCATTGTCTTCAAATTGAAACACGTTTGTAAATACGGAAAATTATTTTTACTATTTTTATTAAAAATATTGATTTGTATGAGTGGTTCGGGATACTATAATCAGCAATTATCAGGTAAAATATAAGTAAAACTGTTGTCCTTTTGTTGACATATTGTAAAACATATTAAATAAGTAAATATTTTTTTATATTCATATTCGTCATATGATTTGTAATTTGAACGGTGTCTGGTTCATTTCATACCAGCATCAAATTTAAAAATAGTTTCCAATTTTTAAATATTATGAATCAAATGCTTTATTAAAATTCAAATGCTATATATAGCCAGAAAAATTGACTGTCGGGTCTAGCAATGAAACTATAATAGTAATTAAGGTACCAAGGGTTGTTATAAGGACAATAATGCCTGAGGTCAACAGTGTACTGTCGAGGGCCTCTGGCCCGAGACGAGTACGTTGACCGAAGGCATTATTGTCGTTTAACACCCGTGGTGCCTTCAACGTTTTATGTCTTACTAGAAATTCTTAATAAACATTTTGTCTGACTAGAATTTATCAAACAAAAGTAATAAATCACAGAATTTTAATACAACTTACAAAGTAGCCTGTGAATGCGGTATCTAGGTAATATTTTGTTTCTGTAAACAAAGCATTTTTTCAAACAAAAAATATATTTCTTGTGGTATTTTTCTGTCAATATGGACGAGCAATGTTATTGCTAAGAATAAGAAGTATGCTGGTTTGTATTTGTGATGAAACAAATATGATTATAAACGACTACAATTCACAATGCTTCTTAACCTTAACTGCATTTTATGTTAGTATCAGTATTATTAACCTCAGTTTGTTGTCAACATTACCATAGCAACTTAATACGCCCTAGGGTATTATTTACTCAATAACGGACCTAATGTTGAGGTTGTTATAAAACAATAACATACTAGTAAGACATAAATATCATAATTATGAAAAGCGGCATATCGCTTACTGTTTGCTTTATAATATTGGATAAAACAAAACCATTATTTGCGCTGTTTTTTTTTTTTTTTTTTTTTTTTTTTTTTTTGAATGAAGACATGCATCGCCTGGTACTTCTACCTGCCATGAGCCCTGAGTGGTCTGAATAGTTAAATAATTGTAATATTCCGTTAACGTAAATGGTTTTTGTTTGAAATAATTTTTGGAATTACAGTTTTCATTCTCATAAGAAATTATTTCAAACAATAATAGTATTTATGGTAAAGGAACAGTAAGATTATTTTACTATACAGAGCATATCTTCATTTGAACAGAGCGGTGCAAATAATAGCTCGTTGACACCCAATGTTATAATGCAAGCAGTGAGCGATATACCGCTTTGTTATAATTAAGATATTTATAGTTTTATTGCTGGTCCCGACAGTCAATTTTCTTGACTATAGGCATATTATCATAACACTTCCGGCTTTAGCGGAAATGGGCGCAATTTTAAATCTAGCATAGAGAATCAGTGTTTTTATATTTTTTCCAGAATGTACATAAAATTAGCTTCACAATAATATCTAAATATGTATTAATAAAAACTATAAAAACAATTCTGTCCTAGATTTAAAGTTGCACTCATTTCCGCTAAAACCGGAAGTGATACAAAATTCTTACTACGATCGCCTTATGAGCACCCTTGTCTAGTTTAACTTTGCTTATTAACATTTTTTTAATTTTTTGTATCGCTCAAAATAAATGAAAAATTCACCAATCACTAAGAATGTATAAACATTAGGTATATACCAGGTGTCTACTTTTTTCCCGAACAGAGGAAATTCAATGTTTAAATGTTGATTTAGCAATATCTCTTTACAAATTAATTTTTGAACAAAAGTGTAATGAAGAAAAATGTTCAGAATGAAGTATGCATCAATTGAGTATTAAGTTTGTTGTTCAATTGTTTTTATGTATGAGTTAGAAGCAAAAGAAAAATACACGATTTAAGGCAATTATCTGAGTGCCACGAAAAAGAATAAAAACAATAATTTATGTTTCTTGTTTCGGACATATCTTACAGATTTAACATTTTTTTTTTATTTTATTAGAATAATAAGAAGACTTAATCTAGAAAAAAAAATAATAATCACAAATTCTAACAAGTATAAAATAAAAAGAAATGTTAAATCTGTCAGATATGCCATGCTAGAAACAAGAAACATACATTATTGTTTTTTTTCCATGGCACTCTGATAATCAAATCGTGTATTTTCTTTTGCTTCTTACACATACATAAGAAACAATTGAACAACAAACTTGGTACTCAATCGGTGCAGTTTTTTACATTTTGAACATTTTTCTTCATTATACTTTTGTTCTAAAATTAATAGATATCGCCAAATCAAAATTTTAACATTGAATTTCCTGTTTAAAAAAAAATAGACAAACCCTATAGGATATTAAAATAAATTTTTATGGAGAGAAATACAGGGTGTAACAGAAATAAGTACATTATATTTAACCAGTGATAGAACTCGGCGAGAGAAACTATATTTCTTAGTAACTATTTTTCGAAATCACAGTTTAATTTTTGGAAAAACATATATCCAATATCGAGACATATGTATACTGAGGAAAAAGAAAAAAGTAAGTGACATTGACAGAACTAGTCGATTGCAACAATATTTCTTAGTAACGTTTTTTTGAATTCTCATTTTTCTTAGTATTTTTAGGCAGGTAATGAATTTTTTTTTACAAAACTTTAAAGATTTGTGACACAACATCTAGAAGGTTTACAAAAAAAAGTTACTAAGAAATATTGTTGCTCTATCACCGGTTAAATTTAATGTACTTATTTGTGTTACACCTTTATATTGCAATTTAATTATTTCATATAACATTAATTACTTTCTAATTTTCCATTTGTCAATTTCTTATACATATAGTATATTATTCACATCAATTAGCAAAAATAATATAAAATTCAACAATTAAATATAAATATTTCTGTAATATTTCAGTAACCCGCGCAAGAATTAAAATACATTGTATCCCGTTTAAAAATAATTCGAGTACTCTTACACATTGTGCTATTTTAGAGAAATATTCCGAAGGATGGCTAAAGAAAACAAACATTTCAGGGACGTACTTCAAATATTCATACGTAACCAACAAAAATTTATTGAGTAGTAGTTAAGTTTGGCACGTACTAGGCAACTAGGCTGTAACTCTTTACAGAATTTCCTCGAGAAATTCATATTACATTATGGAAACGTTGATCTGTTATCCAACACGTTAGAGTTTTATACCTATTTTTTGCAAATGGAATCATATTAATTCAATTTCTGGTATATGAAAAACTAACTAAGAGTGATTAGCTAATTAGAAATAATGAAAGAATTTTGAAAGTTGATTGGGGTTTATTTTAGGAGTCTGTTTTACAACAAAACATTTTAATGTTTAAAAAGAAGCTCTAATCGCACAAAACCGTAAGAGAATAAATACATGGAAATAGCAAGATAAAACTTAAAAAATCTAATGTGGCCAGCACATTATCTTCGTCAACTCTATGTCTTTTGCACAAATCCTTTATCGAAAGTTCCTTGGAAAAGATTTTATATGTCCAATAAAATTATAACACGAACATACACTATGTAAATTGCACTTGACACTGGCATCTGTCAATTAGAATTATTTGAATATATAAGCTGTTTCCATGATTATAGCAAAGCTGGCTGATTTATGAAAGTAACTCTGGTTATAATTCTTTAACTCTATATCTATTGAATATGAAGAAATATATATAATCAAACCGTATAGAGAATAAGATATTCGTTCATATTGATAATCACATAAAATGGCAAATAAAGGATATTTAACCTCGTTTTTTTAAAGAAAAACCGAGAGAAAAACTTTTAAGAACTTCAAATAAGGGAACTTGCGGTTGACCAATCATAACCAAAATCTTATCAGCTCTTTATATGGATGTAAAGAAGAGGAATACGAAAGAACTATAATTTTTAAAATTGTAATATTTTGGAATTATCGTTGAAGAAATTTTTGTCACATACACACATACATCGTAATCTAGGGACCCTAAAACGTGCTTATTAATTAAGAACACCACCGAATTTTTTGACGAACAACAATATAACAACAAATAACGCACAGCACATACAGAGAAAAAAATCTTAATTGACATAATATTTGAATTATGTGTTTGTGTAAACCGCGCTTAACTCATAGCACCCAAAAGAATCAAAAGAATATGTCTGTCAAAATTCTTTTGTTATTTCAAACAGAGTAGTTTTTAATTTTTCAAAACTATGATGTTTGAATGTACATATCACGAGTATTATCAGATTTACTTTTGCCATGACATTTCTATCTTCTTTGTTCTCGTCTTTGTTTGATGAAATATTTTGACTATCGAACTAATGGTGCGATTCTGTAACTTTGTATAGCACTATATAACTGTAACTCTCAACAAAATCGCAACAATTTTTGTTTACTAATACATTTATTATCATTTGACATTAAAAAATGATGCGCTTTTGTTGAGAGTTACAGTTCTATAGTGCTAAAGAAAGTTACAGAATCGCACTGTAAGATATAAATCAAATATTTAGCATAATTTAAACAAAATTAATAAGAATATTATGCCCGGTTTTTCAATCTCCTGACAAAGTGGCTCATAGATATAACTTCATAACAAATAAAAAATCTGATGTGGCCAACACAATACCTCCCGCAATTTAATTCTTATCAATTTAAATACATACCTACGTATTCACTAATGGTGCAAACTATTATGTTCCTTTACATATAACTATTGCTTTATTTACTATTTTCTTTTTAAAATGTCACCATTATTAATTTGAAGTGATTAGTTTTTTGACAGTGACATTTATCTGTCAGTTACATACATCTGAAATATGAACTCTATAACAAAGGAATTGTTTATCACAGGCTCTGGGATTTATAAAAATTTTTTTTTTTAAATTTACCTGTAAAATATATAGAAAAAGTATTAATGCAGACCTGTAGAAAATTCAATAATCTTTAATTTTTATAATGACATAAAATGCTAAAAATTGGCATTTAATGGATTTTTTTGAAGAAAAACCATTACGAGCTTCAAGTAAAGTGCCATTTCCGGTTATCCGGTTTACACCAAAATCTAATGGTTTCTTTCCATATTAGAATGAGGTCGAAATACAAAGTTTCAGAAATTTCTTAATGATAGTATTTGAGTTACAGCATTGACAAAATCCATACACACACATACAGACATCATCGTGAAATTTTAAAAATTGGATTCTAGGGACCTTAAAACGTAGGCATTCACTAAAATCTCGATATGTGATTTTTAGCACGATCCCTACACCTCCCTTACCAAGGGTAGCGGGAAGTAAAATATCGCATCGAAAAATAACAGAGCGTGAAATTATTGCAATTTGAATAATAATTTCGATGCGCAGTTTTTAATTTATTCGGCAGATAATTTTACAAGGAACCTTGTTAGGAAATTGAAATACCGGTCCTTAATGATAGAAGAAGATGCAGTATTGTTTTTGTTTCGTGAAAAACACTTTTTTGTTCATTTAAAAAAAATTGCGCGTAGATGGCTTTGAAACAGAATTTTATAAAGGATTAATTACGCTTTGTGCAATATTATATTCTGTGCTTCCTTATTAAAAAAAAACATCTTAATAACTACTTATTATTATTAAAGTTCTTTTGCAAACAAACTAGTATTTCTTAAAAGGCAATACAACTCATTCGAAAATTTCTTTCCTGATTCTGTAAGGCAATCTGACCTCCAGATTTTAATTTACATGAATCAGAAGTTCTGAACAAGTAAATAAATAAATCATCAGGCTTTGTACGTTCTGAGATACGTTCTTATTTACGTCACTACAATCAGAAACAAACAAATGTCGCATTTGTTATAGTATAAACATTGGATGGTAACAAAAAATCGGAGGACAAAATATTGAGAATCATTTTTCTGAGAAATTTTTTTGTGAGATATTTTCTGATTCGATGGTGAAGTAATAGGTTTTAATAAATAAAGTTTTAAGGTCAATGTTTTAGAAATGGGACAAATAAAATTCCAGACGTTGTTGAAATATAAAGAAAATAAAGCAAATCAATTATAAACTGTCCTATTGGGTGGTGCTTCATTTCCAAAACCAAATGAAGTCGATCGATGAACTGTTCGGTGTCAGATTATATTTGAAAACATAAAAAATCAAGGCACGAAAATTTTCAAGCGAAATTTACATATTTTCGCAAAATGACATTTTTAGAATGCCGCCGTCTATACTGTTTAGGAATGACGAATTTTGATAATTTTGGTACCCGAGTACCCGCAACAACTACCCGGATAGTACCCTTTACCCGTTAATTACTCGATACCCCTTAATTACCCGTTATCCTTTAAATACATATACAAAATTCGTTAATGTGTTAATAACCAGTTATCCTTACATTAGCAGTTTACTTTTTAATAAAATTTATTATTGTTGTTTACATATATTTATTAAATAAAAAATAATACAAATAAATAATATACCCACTGTATTTCTATAAAAAACTTTACATAAATTATATTAATTATGGTATGGTAATAAAAAGCTCTTCTTTTAGATACAATTTTTCCGGCAGCTGAAAACTGTTCGGGTAATTAAAGGTATCGGGTAATTAACGGGAAGCGGGTATATTTCGGGTAATCGGGTAAGAAATTTTATACCCGTGTACATTATTATCGGGTAGGTTCCGAGTACCCGGGTACCCATCGTCATTCCTAATACTGTTTAAACGAAAGAATTTTGACAGTTAATTGAGGCGTGGTTTAGGAGTCTGTTTTACGCCAAAACATTTTCAATGTTTAAAAAAAAGCGCCAATTGCACAAAACCCTAACAGCCCGATTCTCAAAAAGGTTTAAGCTAATCCTCATTTTTGGATTAGTGAATTATATTCTATTCCGGTATTTAAAATTTAATGTTCATAATATTATCAAAAAAGGTAGATACTAGGAATAGATTAGACTATATTTTACGAAATAAACTGTTACAATTAGAGTAGAATTCGCTAATCCAAAAATGAGGATTAGCTAAAACTTTTTAGTGAATCTGGCTGTAAAAGAATAAATACAGGGAAATAGCCAGGCAAAACTTAAAAAAATCTGATGTGGCCAACACAAAACCTCTCGCTATTTAATTTTTATTAATTTAAATACATACCTACGTATTTACTAACGCTGCAAACTGTTCCACTGCAGAAAACTATTGCTTTATTTACTATTTTCTTTTTAAAATGTCACTATTATTAATTTGAAGTGATTAGTTTTTTGACAGTGACATTTACTGTCAGTTACATTCATTTGAAATATGAACTGTGTAACAAAGGAATTGTATTTATCTTAGGCTTCGCGACTAATAAAAAAAATTATTTTTAAATTTATCTATAAAATATATAGAAAAAGTATTAATGTATTCCTGTAGAAAATTCAATAATCTTTAATTTTCATAAGACATAAAATGTGAAAAAATGGCATTTAGCTTCAGAAAAAGTGGCATTTCCGGTTATCCGATTTACACCAAAATCTAATAACTTCTTTTCATATTAGAATAGGATAGAAATACACACACCCACATACATACACACATACACACACACATACAGACATCAACGTGAAAATGTTAAATTTGGATTCTAGGAATCTTAAAACGTGGTCATTTACTAAAATCTCGATAAGTGATTTTTAGCACGATCCCTATACCACCCTTACCAAGGGTAGCGGGGGGTGAAAACGGCAATACAACAACAAATAACGCACAACACGTACAAAAATGAAATCATAATAAAGTGTTATAGAGACATATTTTCGTGATGTCATCTAAATCTGAAGGTTGTATGTATACATATATTTAGCATGTATTTAAAAACAAAACAGATAAGAATATTAATAAAAACGAAGTTGCAGGTAACGTTATTGTCTTGCTGTATAATTTCCAAATAACATTATTACATAAATTTTAGTTTTCTAATTATTTAATTTTCCGGGTCTTATAATATGCGAATACTTTCTATTATAAATAATTTATATGTATATACCTTTCATTATTTTTTCTATACGGTGCATTTCTCAGACAAATAATTAAAATTTGCAATAACCGGGTATCATATCATAATCAGATTGAAGTCGGTTAATAATTGGTCTGATGTAACATGTACTAAGCCACTAAGCAGTTTGATTTTAAAAGCGAGACTCGCGCGTCTTATGCGCCTGCCCACCGAGAAACCATCAATGGACAAACACTAGCGCCATCCGCCGCCATAGTTTATAGATACAATGGCCAAACTGTTTCAATGTTCTATAGGTAATTTATTAGGAGAAAAATTATTTATGTTATTTATGCTTAATAATAATTATTTCATGAATATAACGTATAAGTTCATATAAATATATAAAAATATTTTATTTGAATTCGTCATTAAAGTAGGTACACAAAAATCGTCATTAAAATCTCAGAAATTGGGACTAAAGTAATCCATTATACGACGATTTCATGCAATTAATGTGTTACCAATCTTCTGGTAATTGCTGTTGCTCTACTTGTAAGATAATTTGGGCAGGTGTACGATGTACAATAGAAAATTTGTTCGTAAAATGACAAAAATATGTGCAAGAAGAACGAACTAAATAATTCCGAATAAGTTTGAGATAAAAAAAAAACATTAATTTTGAGTGTTCTTTACGATAATTTAAATGTTCGAGGTTAGCATTAAATGTCAGACTGACAGATTATATTTAATTATAACCTATAAAATAAATATTCCTTTCATTTTCACAATTGTTAGATTTCAAATAAAATTTAATATGCACAGCACCTCGGCACTGAAGTTCCTTTTTATCATTCATATAGTTTATTTGCCTGGGCCCTAGTGATAAAAAATAAAACTTCAGTGCCTTGATACATAAATAACTATTAGCTATGCGAATATGAAGTTTGTCGACCACTGATGTGGACACGTCAAATTCTGAACTTTAAAAATTCATATCTCGCTTATTACGTAAAATTTTTAAGTCGTGTTTGCGCTAAAATTATTATTTCATTTTGTTCTCCCAGAAAAAAAAATGGTATAGGACCCCATTTAATTTGTTTTGGTCCCCGTTTTGCCCCTATTTCGGCGCTCATTGGATCGATAAGTCCATGACCCCCGCAACACACAAGTGCTTGGACGTAGCAACCACAAAACCGCCCTTAAACCATTAAATTAAATATTAATTTCCTAGTTAATTTCCTCCCATATATGAACCCTGGAAATATCGGAAGATTACTTTAAACTAAAATATATCATCACGCTAAATAATGATGATCTCGATGAGGATACTCAAGTTGAATTCAGCACTCTTCTTTAACTAAAGAAGCTTATCTAAAAATAACAAAATAAAGAGAGACTTGTGTAATAATATATTAATAAGAAAAAGATGCAAGCTATTTCCATGGTTACTAGAGACAATAACTAAGCTAAAGAAGAGTGCTGAATTCAGCGTGTGTAAAATATACGAACTCGGTTAAATTAAACAAAAGTTGCCCCAATAGGAAACCATTTTAGTGGTGTACTGTTTATTCGAAAAAAAATCATGAGTTACTAGATATAAGTGAAAATATAAATTTTGCAGTTTTTTATTTTTATAATTAACTTCCAAGTATGAAATAATACTGGATATTGATTTGCAGTTTTGGGCACTCTAGTTATACCATTAGGAAAAAGATTTTTTCTACTCCAATGCGTGAAGTGAGTACTTCACGTATCAATTTTTATGTGTGAAGTTTGATTTTTTTGCGCACTGTGCGTGAAGTAACATTTCACGCACCGGTCATTATTTTAAATATTACAAACTGAATTGTATTTTAATAAAACAAATCTGTTAAACACCCGTAACGTTGGTAACCATGGTTACACAACTCGCTAATACAGAGGCTTTACGTTAAAAGAATGACAATGTGAAGAAAAAATATATTTTATTGCAAGGTCGTAGAAAAAGTATAGTATGTAACACGTGTGTGAAGCCTATTTTACATTCGGGTGGTTTGCAACACTCGCCTTCGGCTCGTGTCGCAATCTCCACCCTCATGTAAAAATTTCAGCTTCACACACTTGGCACATAATATACTATTTAAGCTTTCTAACAATGTATAATTTATCTATGTTCATTTGTTTTAGACAGCAAAAATTATTAAATTTATAGGGCGAAAATAATGGTTTTGACAATGAAACAAATGAATTCATCAGTTAAGTATTATCAAATATTTGTTTTAAGTTTATTTTATTAATTTTTAAGCACATTTTTAGTTTAGCATTGAAACATTTCTTTTTGCATGTCAATGCCCCAGACGTCCATGTAAAAATATTAATATTAATTAGAATTTTAGAATGAATGAAATTTTGAGAATTAAATTAGGAAATTAGCAATGAAAATAAGCAATTTATTTATGTTTTTCATTTGTTTCAATGTCACAACAAAACCATTGTTTTTATTCAAAATTAAATAATTTTTATTGTTTGCAATAATTTAACATAGATAAATTATACATCGTTGGAAAGCCAATAAAATATCTTTTCAATTACGTACTTTCCACTGTGGTGTCCATATAAACATTATAAGTTTGGCTTGGTTCATAGAACGATTTGCAAACGGTTGGCATTTGAGATCCAATGCGCATACCCGGTTTCAAACTAATTGCAAATCAAACGGTTTGAATTTTTCTGTGAACACATAATAAAAACTAGTGTGCATTTATAAACATTTAGTCTGTAATGTTCTCCAACTTGATGGTGGAAATATTATAAAACTGTAAGTCTTATTACAATATCATTTGCATTTTATTTGCTGACACGAAGAGTTCAACAAAATCTTAAGAATACTGGGGTATTTGTTTCTTGTTTTTGACATATCTGACAGATTTGACATTTCTTTTTATTTTACTATTAGAATGATAGGAAAACCTAACCTACAAGAAAAAAAATCACAAATTTTAATGAAAATAAAATAAAAAGAAATGTCAAATCTGTCAGATATGTCAAAAACAAGAAACATAAATTATTGTTTTATTTTCCTTAGCACTTTGATAATTATTTCAAATCGTATACAGAGAATTTATTTTAAAATGCAATATTATGGTTCATCACTTCCATGGTTACTCACTATTGTCAAAAAATGACAGCAATGTAATATTTGTCCATTTTAAAATGCAACAATATAAATAGTGTTGCAGCACAGGAGATACTTCCAGAACACATCACAAATGGCGTCAATTCTTATTACGACCAACTAGAATATTGCCAGAGTGTAAATGGGGGTATATTTTAACATTTATTACATGAAAGTTATAAATTTTTGTAAGCTAAAGTTTGTTAAGATGTGCAACATTCATGTTTTGATTTTTTGTTAATCGTATGTAGGCTAATTTATTGGAAATTAGTTATGAGAATACAAAACTACAAATTTTGTATGTTGCATTTTAAAATGGACAAATATTACATTGCTGTCATTTTTTGACAATATAGTGAGTAACCATGGAAGTGATTGACCATATGTTGCATGTTAAAATAAATTCCCTGTATTTTCTTTTGCTTGTAACTCGTACATAGAATCAATGGGGTATTCCACTCAATTTTTTTTATTATTTTAAATAAAACTTCATTCAGTTTTGAAGCAATTCATAGTAATACAAAATCTTAATTGTTCCTAGTTTAACAGTATTTTATTTTCGAAAAATCAGTGTAACGTCACATTTCCCCTATACTTTTCTTTCTCACACACTGCTCTGAGTACGCTGCGCGAGAAAGATAACATTTGTATGACGTCAATTTTCCCTTTTAGCAAATGTGAAATATCTCGTAAAGTAATTATTTAAAAAATGTTTTCATTGTTTTAACCATTATTTATTGAGCCATACTTTATGTTAAATTGTTTTTTTTTTTTTTTGTTATGGTGGAATACCCCATTGAACAAACTTTTTAATCAATCGATGCAGTTTTTAATTCTGAACATTTTTCTTCATTACACTTTACATAAGATATAAATGCATTATACAAAAACATAATTTTAAATTACAAAATAGTGCCGTCAATAGTTAAGTGACTATAAACGGGGTGATTAGAAAATAATTAGTGGTGTAAAAACATTGTGATATAAGAAATTTCTTTGTTTTATTTTTAAACTGTTGGCAATTAAGTCCTTTAATATTGTTTGGAACATGGTTATACAAATTCAAATCCAAAGAGTTCCTAGCTGAACTTGCAAGTCTAAAACGAGGTATACTCTAATGCTAATATCATCAACTTACCGTGTCGTGCATTGGTGAATGTTTTTATTTTGTTTGTATAAATGTCTGTTTTGATAGGTAAAGACATATCGCCAAATCAAAATTTTAACATTGAATTTCCTATGTTCGGAAAAAAGTAGACACCCGGTATGTAAAAGTAGTATGTTTAGAGGTATGATGATATATTTGTGTTATATTCGTTTCGTATGATGTTACGTATTTGAAATGCTTATGTTTTGAGAATAAAGTCAAATGATAATTATTGCAATAAAATTAATGTCAAATTTTTGCGATAAAACAAAAGGTCAAAATAAGTGTTACATACAAGTTTTTCTTATAAGATAAAATTAGCTAATTGTGCATTGTAATACATATTCTGTTATGTTCATATTTCCGTACACAAATATAAAAAGTTATAAATAATGTATGGAATGATTAAAAATAGTTAATGTACTTTCATTTTCTTTCAAAAGTTTTTTCTATTTTTAATGAAGAATTCATAATTGTTGTTCATTATATGTTATTAAGGTATAATTAATTAATTATATGCATTTTAAAATTAGAGCGCCATTAAAATTTATTTAGGTCATAGAAAATAGATGTATCATTATATTTTTCGAGACATATAATGGTGAAACAGAAAAAAGTAAGTGACATTGACAGAACTCGTTGAGAGCAACAGTATTTCTTAATACATTTTTTTGAATTCTCATTTTTTTAGGCAGGTAATGACTTTTTTACAAAATTTTGAAGATTTTTAAAGCAATATCTAGAAGGTGCACAAAAAAGTTACTAAAAAATAAAATAGTATATTACATCCGAGGTGGGAGATGTTTCATTACAGCCGAGGGCTTATGTATATTACCGAGAGGCGAAGCCTAGATGTGAGATAATGCGCGAGGCTGTTATGAAACTCCCACCGAGGTTATGTATACTATTCATCAAAAATTTTCAAAATAAATCAATGAATTATAACCTTTAATTTTATTAATATTTTGACAGCTGTCTTAAAATTTGTTTAGCCTAGTTAATTATGGGGATCTACGGCAATGTTGCTAGGCAACCCCTACATAAACATTTCCAACCCAAGAGATGGAAATGAAATCTGTTATTTCCAACCCAAGAGATTGTCATTAATGTCATTAGGAATGACGTATTTCCCAACCTCCAATGATTGTGAATAAAATACTATTTACACACGAGTTGCATACAATATTTTTCCTACAACCAAATTGTTAATAATATTTCTCATAATACTGAGTGTGGGTGTGTAGGCATCTTCAAATATTGTTAGAGTTACTTGACAAGTAAATTAACCGAATGTGCATGTTGCTTAACAACGTATTTACTTTTCGCGCTCTAGTGTTTGAAAAGTGACATTTTACTCATTGCAAAGAGTGCGTAAAGTATGTACTTTGCGCAGGGAAAAAATATTTTTACATTTTATATTATATTTTTTGTTTCTTCACAATTTTTCTGTTTAATCTTTAACATTATTTCAAAATTTAGTTTTCTGAAGGCAATAAATAATATTATTTCGAATTAAGAAGGTTTTCGTATTAAAGAGGTTTGAATATACAAAAAAAAATATTTTGTATGAAAACGTTGTTTGTGTCAGTAGAAAAAATCCAGTTTGCCTTTATTTAAAGACCAAAAACATTATTTTTAACCAAAACCGAAATCGATTTTTTATTTTCTAAAAACAGGTAAAATTGTTTTTCGCCAATTGACGAAAGAAGGCCATTTAGCAATTGTTTATGATCACTATAGCAACTGTACAAAAAGCAAATCATTATTTGAACAAGTTCAAAGAGTCTAATGGGCATTTGTACAAGTAGTTATTTGGAAAAAAAAAATCTAATAAAAAAATTACATTTTTATTACACAAAACGCATGTGCACGTTGTTTTCTGATGGGTAGAATGACGACTGAAGATTCTGATGGCGTCGCATTTCTTTTCATTGTAAACAGATTGGAGAAAAAATATTTTATTAATATAAAAAACACTTGTTTGGAATTCATAAGATCGACAAACTCTCGTTCAGCAACCATTTTACTCGACCCAAAATCATGCATTTTTTATATTACCTTAAATAATAAAATAATTATTTATTTTTTATATTCTAAATATATTATATTTATTATTTATATTCTAAATTAGAATATGAAAGTGAACGTTTTTCACTTTTCGTAAGTTTTTTAACTAAAATGAATGAAAAAAGTTTATTTTACGAACTATGTTCTCTTTGTGACATGGATAAATTTTTTATCAGACTGTGACTGAATATTTTTAATGAATCGATAATGTGCAACACATGCATGAAGTTTTTTTGCACTCGGGTGGTTGCACCACTCGCTTACGGTTCGCGTCGCAATCTCCACCCTCCTGTAAAAAATTCAGCTTGACGCATTTTTTACGTAATACAAAATATACTTTAGGTACCATAGAAAAATAATTAACAATAATAAAAGTACAATAAAATACAAGATGATGACAACACTTCGTGAAACTGTTATGTAAGTGTACAACGCTTATAACCCATGGTAGAACTGACCCCATAGAAAAATAAAAATCAATGTGTTCTCTGGAAAATTGTCACACCAAAATTTGAGGAAGCAAGGATTTGTTAAGATTTGATGAGTTTTTGTAGCAAAATGTGTGGTTAGTTGACACACCTGTCACACTGAAAAAAAATAACAAATATTTCAGGGAATTTGTGATTAGAGATGCATTCGGGCCGAGCCGGGCCGGGCTTTGAGGTTTGGATCGACTCGGCCCGAAAATAAAAATAACCGGCCCGACTCGAAGATAGACTCGATAAAAAAATTAGCTAGCCCGGCTTGAAAATTGACTCGAAATCGGGCCGGGCTTCGGTAGTAGTATGTTATAAAAATTACAGACCTACGTGTATTTAACACTTCGTTTACCAAAGCCGTTTGAAAATTTAAACAACTTTTTCACAAATCTTATATAAAAAAATATAATTTACATAAGGATTTTTTATCAAACTCTGTTTCTGCTCAAAAATAGGACAAGAAATCATTATGGTAGGAACAAAAATCACTTTTATTTAAGTATACGAGTAATAACAATAATAATAGCAACATCACAATATAATTATTATGCTTTAATGAATAACCTTGAATTCTTGAAGTAAAATAATACATTTTTATTTATTAATATGTAAAGTTTGTTGTTATTAAATCATTTTGATCCTTTTTAACTTCATCCATTTTCATTAAAATATTAAGGAAACTGTGCATTTGATTGAACTATAAGATTTTTCTGGCCGGCCCGAAAAGCTCGAATTTTCGGGCCGGGCCAAAATCAAAAGTCCGACTCGCCTCGATTTTTGAAAATGATTAGCCGGATTCGGCCCGATAAAAAATATCTTCGGCCCGGCTCGATGATCGACTCGAAATCGAGGAGGGCTTCGGGCCGGGCCGGGCCGGGCCAAAGCTCGAAATCGAGTGCATCTCTATTTATGATTATATAGACATTTTATTTTCACAGCACACATTTAAGATGACCTCTGAAAGGTAAACAAAATGTCTCATTTAATTAAAGTCGTAACTCTTACAGTTTTCGAGATAGCAGAGGTAATCACCGAAAATACTCATTTTTCATTGCCTTGTATCTCGAAAACTATTGAAGATCGGACCCATGCTGATTAAGCTTTTGTTCGACCGTTTTTCGTCCAAACTAAAATGTAAACCCACTCATAGAACTAATTTTATAAACAACAATTTTCAACATAAAGTACTAAAATATTTTAGCTCATGCTCTGAATCTCAGGGCGTAAGTTTTAATCATGTCCTTGAAAAAAATCAATAAAAATACTCCTACAAGTTTCTTGGTAATTTTAATCACTACCAAAATTACGAAATTTTAACATCGGTTGTTCTTGCATTAAGCCATAAGATGAACTGTTTCGTAGCTGTACATATCATAAATCCCAAATTTCCAATAAATTCATAGTTGAACAACCTTTTTCTATTAACCCTCAAATTTGGAAAAAATCGCAAAAAATTCTTCGGTTGACTAAACAATCTAATAAGTTCATGGTTAAGAACCTTTACGAATTGATTGAACTTTTGCATACCCCTTTCCGTGCTAGTGAGTATTGCCTCAAAAACCTCGTGCCCTAATTACGTTGCAGGTACACGCATGCGTCATAATATTGATCACCGTGAGATTTTGCGCTATTGTAAATTGCACAAGGAAATGTTATAGTTAATACTTTGATAATAGAAATTTACAGAGCAAAGGTTGTATTTTGTAATGTGGTATTTGTATTTATATCTTTTGGTTTATAAATAGCATTGATAGTAAAAATTAAATTTGGAGAGATATGATATAAATACATTTTGTATAAAAAATTTGACAAATAACAATTGATAAACATACGAGATTTTCGCAGAGTCATACCTTATATTTTTTGCTATTTTACTTGCAATTTTGATAAATATTTTTGGTATATTAGTCAATATTGGTCATAATGAGCTGGTTTCACATTTTTTAAAAAGTATTTAATATGAAAGTTAATGTAATATTTATCACAGTAATAACAAAAATAATAATTTATTGTTATTTTTGTAAATAATTAAATAAAAATATTGGCGCCAGAAATAGTAATGAAAAACAACCCCCCCACCCCTCCTTTGACGTTTTATTATATTTAGCACGTCATTCATAGCCAATAGGAAAATAGTTAACGTTATTTATATAAATAAAAATCTGATGTGGCCAACACAAAACCTCCCGCTATTTAATTTTTATTAATTTAAATACATACCTACGTATTTAATAATATAATGCTTTAAACTATATTATGTTCCATTGCATATAACTATTGCTTTATTTACGATTTTCTTTATTATTTAATATGTCATTATTATTAATTTGAAGTAATTAGTTTTTTGACAATGACGTTTACCTGTCAGTTACATTCATTTCAAAGATAAACTGTGTAACAAAGGAATTGTGTTTATCTTAGGCTTCGGGATTAAAAAAAAAAAAGGATTTTTAAATTTATCTGTAAAATATATAGAAAAAGTATTAATGTATACCTGTACAAAATTCAATAATCTATAAATTTTCCAATGACATTAAATGCGAAAAAATGGCATTTAATGGTATTTTTTGGAGAAAAACCATTATGATCTTTAAGTAAAGTACCATTTCCGTTTATCCGATTTACACCAAAATCTAATGGCTTCTATTCCTATTAGAATAGGGTAGAAATACAAGGTTTCTGAATTTTCTGAATGATAGTATTTGAGTTAGAGTGCAAACAAAATTCGTACATATACCTACACACACACACACACACACACACACACACATACAGACATCATCGTGAAAATGTTAAAATTGGATTCTAGGGACCTTAAAACGTGCTCATTTACTAAAATCTCGATATGTGTTTTCTAGCACTATCCCTATACCTCCCTTACCAAGGGTATAGCTGGAGGTAAAAATAGGCGATAGTTTGTCACATGTTAAACTGTATGTATTCTGACGGCACATTCTGTTTCAGATCACGTGACTATTTCAAAATATACAAATTTCAATATTTAATTGTAAAATATCTAATATACATATATTTCGTGATATTTTCAAATTTGAGGCTCTTTAAACAACAATATATTTTTTATTATACATGCATCATAATCGCTCTTTAAAACACGCAAAAGCGTGCGTAAAGCGACCATTAAAACACGCTAAATTTTTGAGTTATCTAGGTAACGAAAAATGACAATAAATATGAATAACAACTAAAACAATGAAAAAAAAATATATTGACTTGTTGACTTAACGTAAACAATACCAATAATTGCTAACTGTCTCCTAGATCAAAAATCAAAACCGTATGATTTGCAATAATTTTCAGTCTTAAATGGTTATGATGCATTTATAATAAAAAATGGCGTATGATACACGTGTATTAGCTAGCCTTTAAAGCACTACGACATTAAAGCCACTCCGTTACGCGTCGTGGCTTTAAACTTGTCGTGCGTGCTTTAATAAAGACTAGGTTATACACTTGTATCATAATATACTATTAAAGACATCATTACCGAAGGCTACATGTGTTGTATATACTGGCACACCCAGTAATGGGTAATATGCCGTGATGATATTTTATTTATTTATCTTTTAAAATTTAGTACTATAAAAATTGGTGCAACATACATACAGTAAAATTTTTGAAAGAAGTCCGATCAAGGCCATCTACGAATTGTATCTATGAATTAAGATATTGTGCTGTCAAATTTAGTAGTGTCGTTTACTTAGTTTTTATGAGGGTACATAATATCTTGTGTACCTCATAAAAACTATGTAAACGACACTACTAAATTTGACAGCATAAAATCTTAGTTCATAGATGCAATTCGTAGATGGCCTTAATCGGACTTCTTTCAAAAATTTTACTGTACTTACGCCTATACGCACTGGAAAGGCTGAACCCTGGACTTCCAAAAAATTAACAATTCATTTGCTTATAATTTACTGTATATTAAAGATACTAATTTCATTAATTATTGTGCATTATGTAAAAATTATTGATTATATATTATTTATTTGTTATTCGAAAACAACTATTAGCTACCAAAAAAAAAATGAAAAAACTTGTATCCTTAAAGTACAAATAAAGCGATACATATACTGGGTATGCCAATCTGCTTTATACGGAGTTATCGGTAATGATGATAACATATTCGTACCATGCGGGCGTTTACCAGGCGTCACCACATGGGTACTCATTGTTTGCGTGAAATAATTTTGGCGTTGGTCGGGATCGAACCTGGGTCTTCAGATTCGCACACGGTTACAAGATCTAGATTTATTAAAAATATGAAACTTTAAGCAACCAACATCAGTTTGTCATGAAATATATAATTTTATTGCACGGAGTATTATATAAATTGAATATCAAAGTGTAGAATTTTGTTCTATGTTGTAACTTTACTAACACTGTATTTTGTAACAACATCTCATGTAAAATGACTTGGCAGAAATTGTTCGACCTTACTCAACCAAACCTACGATCTATAGATCATTCTACAGATCTATACTTCCCTATTCATAGATCTTTGTTTGTCTAGTATAATGTATGCGAGAATGTGGCGAACAATAACAATGGAACTTTAATTAAATCATATAGTTGATTGAATACTTTTATAGATTTGACTTGTATTTTAATGTTAAATTAAAATGCTACAGCTTTTTATCACGGCTTATTAATTATGCAGTACGTTCAGAAAACAAAAAAATACCTAATTCGGAGTAGGCTATGAATACAGAAATATATGTCTGATCATTATTTAATTTAAAAGTCAAGTTGTCAAAATTGATCGTGAAATGTAATTTTAAGAACAGAAAATAATAAAGAAGGATACAGAATATTGCTATTCACCGTTTTCTAATTTAGTTCTATGTCTAAAATAAGGATTCAAGAAGAAAAGTTTTGATATCTCGTTTCCAAATTGACATTTAATTAAATACGTTTTTACCTCTCGCTAAGAGAGGTATTGGACTCATGCTAAAATTCGCATTTCCAGATTTTATTGAATAAGCACGATTTAAGGTTCCTAGAATCCGATTATAACATTTTTAAAATGATGTGTGTGTGTGTGTGTGTATATGTGTATGTATGTCTGGATGTTGTAGGGACGATTCCTCAAAAACTATAAGACTTAAGACCAATTTAACTATGAATTCCTCAATCTGATATACCTGGGAAGAGCTAAAAAGGTTTTGGTAACAATTGAACAACCGGAAGTAGTAGTTCCTTAGAAAAAAATTCTAAATATAATTTTTTAGAAATTTTTGTTATTTCAAATATTGAAGAACATATGTTGTATAAATTTAGAGATAAAAACACTATAATATATAGAATATTCTAATCGCAGAGGCTAAGGCACACAGTTTTAGTGACATTCTGATAGTTTTTTCTGGGAAGTATATTTAATCTTTCTTATTGTATTATTAATTAAATATGTGAAATTATAGGTAAAATGCATATAACCATCAGAAATACCGCCAATCTGGATAATGAATTGGAAGAATCTCTGTGATTTAGGAACTTCCTCATACAATGAAAAATAGATATAATTAGAATTATATGTGTGCAGAAGACATGTTATAATAAAAAACAATATTTGGGTAATGTTCAGTAATTTTTTGTTATGAAACGACGGTTCTATAGCGAAGTGCAATACAATACTTATACCCTAACATGGAAATGGCGAGAGGTCTTGTGCTGGCCACAACATTTTTTTTTTTAGGATTTTTTTATTCAGATTTTGGTGATGACTATATATCTGTACTGTTGAGGGTATTTTAGCAGGGGTCATCTCACGGGCACTTGAAACTTGCGTGGAGAGAACACCATAAATGTGTTACAAATGTTTTTATTATAAACTAGTATTTTGTAAATATAAAATTTCTTTTTTAATTTAATACTCATGTAACTTGTGTTACAAGATATGTAATTGAAGATTTCTAAATTGATCTGTGCGATTTCTACTCGAGATTTATTATAGATCATCGATCTATTTCTATATCATACACTTTAAACATCGAATGTAACTGTATTTTCTTATAAACCTAATTAAATAAATATAAATGCAATTAATAGAAATACGACTATTTATATTCTATTTTGTCTATTTTCTAGTTGTAGAGTATTGCAAAATAGTAAACAGTTACCTAACTATTATCTAACAAACTAGCATTTAATTTGCAAATCTACAAAGTAAACTCTTTTATTTCTATTGGCCGATTGCACCAACGTAACTTAAATATTAAAGTTGAATTAAATTGACAATATTGCACCGAAATGACAAATGAATTATAATATATTGTTGTCAATATTTCGATTTGTATTTTTTGTTTAAGACTAGCTTAAAATTTAAGCCTTGTTGGTGTTGGTGCATCTGGGCATATGTAATCTAAGTTAAAATCCTATATAGGAACCTGGGTACACCAAGCACTCATTTGTTTATATGTTTATCGACCGTGTATTGTTCTCGTTCTGTAATAGAAACAGTCGAACGTCATTCACTTTCTCTTGTTTCCCCGTGTACAGTCTGCAGGCATTTGTTTTTGTGAGTTTCTTGCAAAATTCAAAAGTGAGTGACAGAATTTATTTTTGAAATGTATTAGGTAATGTTGATTTTAAATAGACGCTTAAAAATGGAAATTTGAATTTACATACGTCTAGCTAGCTCGTGACAAGAATGTATTATAAATTATCAATAAATTTGGGCTTCTTGGATGTGTTACAGTTTACACTGTTACAGTAAAAGTGCATATTCGGAATAATGTAGACATTTTCGGGCAAATATTGCTATCACCCCATTATGCATGTACATTCATTACACATTAGCCTCTGGAAATTATGAAAAAGTACATTATACTCACTTTGAACGTAGTTGATTTTAAATAATAATCAGTTGATCCCTTGGTAAGGGAGGTATAGGGATCGTGCTAAAAAACACATATCGAGATTTTAGTAAATGACCACGTTTTAAGGTCCCTAGAATCCATTTTAACATTTTCACGATGATGTCTGTATGTGTGTATGTATGTATGTATGTATGTATGTATGTATGTATGTGTATGTGTGTATGTGTGTGCGTGTGTGTGTGTGTGCGTGTGTGTGTGTGTGTGTCTGTGTATGTATGTGTGTCTGTGTATGTATGTGTGTATGTATGTGTGTATGTATGTGTATAAATTTTGTCTTCGCTCTAACTCAAATACTATCATTCAGAAAATTCTGAAACCTTGTATTTCTACCCTATTCTAATACGAAAAGAAGCCATTAGATTTTGGTGTAAATCGGATAAACGGAAATGGCACTTTACTTGAAGCTCATAATGGTTTTTCTACAAAAAATACCATTAAATGCCATTTTTTCGCATTTTGTCGCTGGAAAATTATAGATTATGAAATTTTGTACAGGTGTACATTAATACTTTTTCTATATATTTTACAGATAAATTTAAAAATCATTTTTTTTTTTTAATCCCGAAGCCTAAGATAAACAAAATTCCTTTGTTACACAGTTTATTTTTTAAATGAATGTAACTGACAGGTAAACGTCATTGTCAAAAAATTAATCACTTCAAATTAATAAAAGTGACATATTAAATAATAAAGAAAATCGTAAATAAAGCAATAGTTATATGCAATAGAATATAATATAGTTTGCAGCATTAGTAACGTAGGTATGTATTTAAATTAATAAAAATTAAATAGCGGGAGGGTTTGTTTTGGCCATATCATATTTTTTTTTCAATTTGTCATTTCCATAGCACTGCATGCATTAAAATATTATAAACTATTGTTTCTTACTTTAAAACGGTTTATTCAAATATCAATTTATTGACATGCCTGTATAGCATTTTTCAAGAGCTTTCATTTGATGTCACAAGGGGTATATTGCCATTTAAGATTTAAAAGTTGAGAGTGGTGGGGGTGAGATTAGTGAATTAAAAAAACAAAAAAAATTATAAAATGTGCCCCCCTAGATGTTAAATCATTTAGCGTAAACCGGTATGTCTATCACAATTCGTTTCAAAGTTATTAAGGGTGGATCATCTTAAGCGCGCTACTCTGTATATAAAATAACTCGGGGCGAGTTTTGTGCGTTAGGTGAGGTTATTGTTATTATATTTATTCATTTTTTCCCCATTATTTTCACATTATACAAAGCAGTGAACTTACGTTGTATTTTTCCGGATAATATGGATACAGTTTATATTTCATTATTTACATTCTTCTTATACAGAGTGATTCTGATTTTTAAAGTGAAAATTTAATGAGATCCTCTAACATACCATAGACCAAATTAGAAAATTGGTATAAGTACACCCAGTATAATTTTTCTTTTTTTTTTTTTACTAAAATTACCATATAAAGAAACTTCACGTAAATATTGTTTTAAAAGAGGATGTGTCAAATGAAAAATGCTGTTTGTGTTTTGGTAAACAAGTCTGTCTATTAAACGATCAGAAGTATACATCGAACTAGTGAAATTATGAATTTACTCTTTTTCTTTTAACAAAAACGTACTGTAAGAAATTGTAAGTGTAAGTACAAAAGGAGAACAAATATATAAATATATATCTCTCTTAGTTCGCGAGTAGCAGATGTTTGAAATATTTTTCATTTTCAGTGAAAGTTTAAATTAGCCTAACATATGTAAACTTCAGTGACTCATAAGGTGACTAACCCTCTTTTGTTTCCAAACAAAGTATCAAGACACACTAGATTCTATTCTACCCGGATCTATTTTTGCAGATATTTTATTATAAATTTAAAAATTCCCTTAATTAAAAAAAGTTATTCACGTATATTTGGAAAACACATCTTATCATCTTAATGATAATTAAGTAAAGTATTATATAATTATTAAACAATTAACAAATACCAGAGAGAACAGACAGAGAAATGATTTTAATTTATGTTGATTTGCAAAATTAGTAATAATTAGAAATATTATACATATTTGGAAATTCCGTATATAGATGGAGATATCACTAACAAGTTTTTGCAATTTTGTGTGGATTTTCCTGTAAACAAAATGCAAAAACAACTTAACTTTGATCATTTTATTAGAAAATTTATAGTGCTTCCCATATCACTCATATACACGCGCATGCGTGCTCACGCATGCACGATGTGCACGATGCATGTCTGTACACTCAGGTGCAAAAAAACGGGCCACATCTTATTTTCATTTTTATTAAATAAAAAATTTAACTTTGTCCAATGAAAGACAGACTATTACAGTGTAAATAAGGTAACAGATGGTACTTCGTACTTAACAGTTTATTTAATGGATAATAATAATAATAATCAAACATGAAATTGTAAAGTAACTTTGGTATTGTAAGCATTTTTCTTATGGTAATAAAAATTAAAAGCAATAAAATTATAAGTACTTATATTATTCTAGAAATGTTCAAAATTTGAATTTGGCCACTCATGACTAATTAATACTTTATATAACACGAAATAATAAACAATTAGAAAATTATGAATTATATTTTCAACGGCAAAAATCTTGTAAAATTTGAAAACAGGAATGTTATAGTGAATCGTTATTTGTTACTTTACGGTTACATAACGTTCTAAAAAAAAATTAGTAAATGAAACTTTATTATAACATTCTAGGGTGCCATTACGTTACGTTTTCCATCCCTGGTTATATAACCAGGGTATCGAATCCACCAAAAAGTGGGTTCGGTTCAGGTTCGGGTTAATTTTTTTTTTTTTTTTGAGAGATTGGTTGGCGTTCGGTTCTGGTTCAAGCATTAATAAAATCTGCGGTTTCGTTCTGGGTACAGGTTCGATTTGACCTAATGAAAATTGAATTAATAAAGAAATAATTTAAAATGCAAGCCGGAATTAATAATGCAACGCAATTTCACGAGCAGTCAACACAAGCCGCAACCCATATCGGCTGAATTACGATTACGCTTGCGTTTCAAAACTGAAAATGAATCAGAACTGGAGCTGAACCCCGAACCCCAATTTTAATACCTGTTCGGTTCCGACTCGGATTAAACTAAAAAATATATCTGTGGTTCGGTTCTGGGTTTGGGTTCGCTAAAATGTTACTGTTTGGTTCCGGTTTTGGTTCGATTCAGGTTCGGGTTCGATGCCCTGGTTGTCAAGTTCATTTCTTTAAATTTTCTTAAATAAAATTCGAGAAGTGGTAGGTATAGAGTGTAAAGCTTAAATATGAACCAATTTTAAGAAAAAGGGTTGTACAGATAAACAACAATTTTTTAACGCTTGTCTGGTCCCCAAGGTCGCTCCAGTGTCATTTTTTCAGAGTTTTTGTTATTAATATGAAATAAAATTAAATATTAAGAAAAACGTACAATTATGCTTGTCAGCAAGCGTTAATTTTAGGGTGTAGCAGACTTGCACAAACTAAAGTTCTATTTTTAGAATAGGTACTGTTTGTTTCACATCGGACTAAAATTGTTTAATTTCGTATGGAAAGTATTTTTTTACAGTCTATATACAAAGTAGGCATTTGCGCTCGCTTTTGTCAATGCAAAATATCATTTTGCCGCTCATGCGCGACAAAGTAGAGAAAAACGCTCGCTGTCCGAATTTCTAACAATAAAATGTTGAGAAATGTCAATTGTTTACATTCTTAATGGGAACGTTTAGTCAGGAACTAATGGTGCTGTAATTACTTACATATTTACCACCTGCACAAGTCAATCTGACATATGACTGCTCTGTCGGTATATTACATAACCAAACAAAATGCCGTACTACTGTGTAAAGGAATACAGAAATAAAATAGGGTTCGATCCCGACAGACGCCAAATATTTCCAATTTTAAATGGCACAAAAGTGACCCCTGTGACGCCTGGTAAGCGCCCACACGGTAAAATATATCGTCATCATTACCGATGTCTACATGTGTTGTAGACACTGGCACACCCAGAAATGGGTAATATGTCGTGATGATATATTTATTTATTTATTTATTTATTTAAATAGGGCAATCATTTACAAAAACAAAAGTAAAAATGCGTAGATTAGATTGAAGCAATAGCTCAAGAAGAATAGAAAAAACGATAAATTAAAATTAAAAATATAATAGTTATTTATTGAGTAGTACTGTAAGTACAAAGTGTACATTTTATTATTTTTTGTTATGGTGGAGGACCCCATTGTGGCGACTGTAGAAAAAATCTTGTGTGTGTTTCGAGTGCAAATGGACATTGTCGATTTCGAGAAATCCTCTCAATCGACAATTTCCCATTTTGCGCTCTTAATACACAAATAGCTATTACCGTGAGTATTTTTTAACGTGAAACATTGGGTTTGTCATATCCATGGTTACGACTTGACATTTAATTGACAGCAATGTATTTGCCCGTTCCATTTAAAATGAAACATAGGGAACGAATTTGACATTTGATAAGACGTCAATAGAGGTTAATTTTGTTTAAATAATTATAGGTACCTTCTTTCTAAATTATATTTAGTAGCAAAAATATTTTGCGCACCTTGTGCCTGAGTGATTTTCTGACTCGGCTAAATTCCTTATAATATTTAAATATAATACTTCTGTCAGGTTCATTCCCTATGTTTTATTTTAAATGGACAGGCAAATGCTGTCAATCTAATGTCAAGTCGTAACTTATAGGAAAATTCAACACTTATCTGTCATATTGACAATCTGTCATTAGAGGTTAATTTTGTTTAAATAATTATACCTGTTTTCTAAAAATTAAATTTAGTTGTAGAAAAAATATTGTGTGCTCCTTGTGCTCGAAATATGTTTAGTACTTTCGAGTGGTTTTCTGACTTGGTTAATATTAAAATATAATACTACTGTCAAATTCGTTCCCTGTGTTTCATTTAAATAGGACAGGCAACTACATTACTGTCAATCAAATGTAAAGTCGTAACCATGGATATGACAAACCCAATGTTTCACATTAAAAAATATTCACTGCATATTAAAGCGAGGAAATGAGATTCGGCGGGAATTTAAAATCATTTTTAAATATAAAATTATTGTAAAAGGGGTATACATATTAGTTTAAGAATTGTTCCTAGTTAGCTACAGTGAATATTGAATCTAGTTTTTAATTTAATTTATTTTTATATTAATTAATAAAAAATATGGTAATCCACTATATAATTATATATCATTCGATTGTTCAAAGTCCATGCAAGTAAGTACAAAGTCCTTTGGAAGGTCATAATCTCATAATATAGGTAAATGTCTTTTATTGTAATTAATTTTGCAAAAAATTCATTACAAATTACTACATCTTATTTGCATGTACATTCGATAAATATATATTCGTATTTTATACTCGCCGTTAAATAAATATTGACTGATCCTCAATTTTTTTCCTGTCCCTTGCCGTGCTGTGTTGCCGCTTCTTCATAACTTAGCATTTTCAACATGACCATTGGAATTAGCAACAGTGTAGAAATCTCCAGTCCATATTTATTTGACGGCAAGTATAATAGTATTTACACATGTGGATCTAACATACGTCAATTCGTAAATTGTATCGTATGGGAAAGATGCCAAAAATATATTTAGATGGGAAATGTTTCGGAACTTCATATATTTTAGTTAGAAAAGAAAGATATGTATATACGTATGTTGACGGTATGACGGTTATTAGTCGTAACACATATCATCAAAATTTTAAATATTTTAGCAGTAAAATAATGTCAGTATGGTTTGTTCATAGCTTCGACTTCATCATTGAAAATTTATTCAGAAAGTGATTATGAGAATTAAATTAAGCGTGAACTGATGAGTGTTTTAAACGAATGTATTTAGTAGCGGATTTAGACTTTGTTAACTGAAGTGGCTCGGCATTAAGTGAGGCAGCGGGAGGCAGATCTTTGCGAGGCCCTTTGGTGAGGTAAGGTATACATAAAAAAAATGCGTCGCAGGCGAATTTTTTTTTAGTTCAAGGTCAAATGCCTTAAAATTAAAAGTTACATTTTTTTCAAGGGATGTGCAAAAGCATGTTTTCCTCGTTTCATGTACAGAAATAAGTTTTAAATATCAACTTTTTTCTACTCGGGTTGTTGCGTGAGGCCACCCCCTAAGACCGCCACTGAAGCGTATAGTAGGTAATTTTTTATGAAAAGCTACAATTTTTACTTTATTCTCACAGTATTTGGACATTAAAGTTAATGAATCTATTGTTTTGAATTATTTAATTAAAGTTTATTTGCAATAAACAACAGATGAAATTAATGTGAAATTAAGCATAAGTAAAAATTATTACTATATCCAAAGCATTCAAGCAGCCAATGCACGTCATTACTTAGTGTAAAAACCTTAATGCATTAAAATCACTAATAGTGAAAAATGAAATAAAATTTTAATCATTTTTAACCGTCAAAAAGTGTATAGCCTTATATAATTATTATTAAGATGAATAGTACAGTTCATTACTTATCATCGTATATGACATGAATAACATATAAATAATGTACATCAACGTCAAATTATTCGTTTAATTGTTGCTATAGTTGGCAACATTGATAATTTGTATGTTCATACCACAGACCATAATATACTATTTTAGATTGGAAACGTACATGTTAAGCATCCATACCACATCAATGTCGCCATCTGGTGTATGGAAGCAAAAGTAAATATAAAACTCGGTCGGTATTATCATTACCTACAATTAATATTAGTATATTCGGTTTATTAATTACCCCTAATTTGTAGCTGAAGCATTTTTTTCACAAAATACTATCATTGCGTAGCATTTTATGAAAAATCTACTTCAACTACAAATCAGTCTTACAAAGATTACATAAAATGAGTAAAAAATAATGCATTTTTGAAGACACTGTAATTTCATTTAGGAAAGATACAATACTTAATAGCAGTTCATCCATGTTTAAAACTTCCAACCACTTGACAAATAAATCCCGATAAGTTCGAGACTGTCGAAATCTGTAGTTTGTTATTCCTAGAATACGATTTTGTAGTATGTTTTACTGGTATAAAATAATACATATATAAAAATATATTTTCACTTTCAGGTAGCAGTACAGTTTGGTACACAACACTTTATTCGTGTCATCTTAAATATTAACAAGTTTTTTCACACAAAATAACTACTTATAATACAAAAAATATATTCACAATGACAGTCAGAATTGTTTCAAATGAAAATGACAAATGTGAAAATTAGCGCAAAAAAAATTTAAAAAAATTGATACACTAATGATACTGGTGTCGCCATATCTAGTGTATGGAAGCAAAACTAAAAATGCTATCCCGGTATCTCCCATTTGCGTTTCCCGGGCCTGGTTCATACTGTCAAAGTTATTATTTGAAAAATATTTGTATCGTGTTTGAAACATTTTTGTGCGCTGTAAAGGCCTATTTATAATAAAGTAATGTTAAACGCAACGCAACGTGACCGTTAAGGCGAACACAAAATCTGTGAATCTACCAAAGATAGCACTTCTAATCAGTCAGAAGAATTCGGTATATTTCTTTGAAATTCGGATCATTTTTATTTATTGCCTTTATATGGCATACATAAGTATAAATAAGGTTAGTATTATAAAATAATTTAAATAGAAATGGACAGTGACGAAAATATAGTGTTTATTTTGTAGATGTGACAGTTCATGACTATGTCGATAATACAGGTTACAATCTGTATAACTCCTTTCATAAAGATTCTAAAACTTCTGCAAACGTATCAGTACATGACGTCATACATCTAGTTCCTTTTATTCAATTTTTATTAATGACGTGCATTGGTTGCTTGAATGCTTTGGGATAATATTAATACTACATATTAAGTTATATACAATATAGACATGTCGATTCCTGGAATCTTATTTAAATAAATAAAAAGTAAATAGTATGCAAGTAGATAATGCTTTTTATTATTTACAAAAATAAATAATTATAATACTACAGGTACGTTACGTATAATCACCATGTAAAACAGATCATTTCAAGTTAGTAATCTGATATATTTCTTTTAATTCAATCAAAAATAAGTAAAAAAATAATCTTCAAATAAAATGATTTTTGAAATATTTCATTTACATTTATAATAATTTAAAAAAAGTTACAGTGGCTCAGAGAATTTTCACAGTGGCTCGAGCCACTGTATAAAGGGCCTTGATCCGCCACTGAATGTATTTATATGCAAATGATACTATATACCCTGATGAAGATATAAGGCCCGGTGCACACGTCATGTATTTTAACGTGCGTGCTCGCTGCGGCGACGTAACGACGCCGTAGACGTTGCATGCACACATATCCGTTAAGCTTGCGGCTACACTATGGTAGGTAGGTACCGCAGAACACAAAAAAATTAATACAGTACATGTTCTAGAGAGCCATATGAAACAGACATACATAAGACGAAATGTGTCATTTTTGCATAGGTACTTGATATACAAAAATTACTTCGCTAAGAAAAGATGACAAGATTGAAAAACGGTATATTTGCAACAACTTTTGCAGACTTATGAAAACACTCTGATTAATTTTTTAACTACTTTCCTATAAATGTACAGGTGGAACAAATTTGAGTTCCTTATATGAAAAACTTTTTTATGCACGCAACGAAAAATTGATGTAGGTCTTAATGGGCCAAATTTTTGAGACAACTTTTTAATAGGCAGCACAGGAACTTTCGTTCGTCTTTTGTTTTTGAGCTACAGACTAATGCCCATATTCATAAACACTCGTAAAGTTTCAAAACGGTTCGTTGTAATTTTTGACAAATAGAATGAAACTTGACAAATAAAATTTCGATTTTTCTTTCAATGTCGACTGTTTTTATTGGATAAAAATTATAACGAACCGTTTAAATTTTTTACGATTGTTTATGAATACGGGCATTAGACTTGTTTTTCGCTTATTTTGAAAATACCTCATATCTTGCTTATTATGAGAGATACAGAAAAAATGTTTAGATAATTTTTATACAGTTTTTTATGTAGAATAACGTGGTGTAATTAGTTTTTTTCAAAACTTAATAATTCTCAACAAACATAATATTTTTTTTAAATAGGAACATGTGTTGAAAATTTTCTCATCTTTTTATTTATTTTATAAGTCTTTCAACGATATGTAACAAGTCTACATTCTTTTGTTTTAAACGTGAATACAATTTGAATTATTAATTTTTTGGTGTAAAAACAAATTAAATTTGTTTAGAAACAAATGAAAAAATCAATTACAGATCATCATTTGTTTATTTTAATTATTATCTATTAATCATATTCTAAAAATTCTTTTTAGTCATTTTTTTTCGGATTAGTTAATTTATTTTTTTCCGGTGAAGTAGTTGGCTTTGACACGATTCCAAAAATATAGAAAATATGCTCTCTAAAGTATATAAATTAGGAAAATGAGTAAAAATAATGATAACAACATTAAAAATAATCAAGTCATTATCTGTAAATGATTTAATCATTTGTTTCTTAAAGGCGGATTTATGCAGCCATTTTCATTTACATTTAATTTAATATAATTTTCATTTAAAAGATAAATTTTCATTTAAGTTTTCATTTATCTCTCATTCTCATTTATTTTGAAAGATGGCCAACTTTTATATAATAAATGAAAATTATAAATGGCGTATGCGTGTACGGCATGACAGCGATGAGAATTTGAGTTGATCAGCTGGTTGTTATTATGTTTGTCCGTTATCGTTTCTTTTTACGGTTTTTTATTGCAATTAACACGTTTAAAACTAAACTCATAACTTCTTCGCTGACACTATTGTTGAACATTTTTATTAATAAATTTTATTCCAATGAAAGTGGGGTTATGACGTTCATCATCTGTCAGCGTATTTTTATATGTGCGCATGCGTTCATTTTCATTTATTTTTGTCGTATATTTTTGTATGAATAGGTATATTTAAAACTTATAAATGAGAATTAAATGAAAATTAAATTAAAAAGTAAATGTAAATGAAAATGGCTGCATAAATCCGCCTTTATAAATTTCATTTTTTTCACCCCAAAAAATTAATAATTCAAGTTTTATTCATGTTTAAAACAAAAGAATGTAGATTTGTTACACATCGTTGAAAAGCTTGGAAAATAAGTAAAAAGATGAGACTATTTTCAACATATGTTCCCATTTAAAAAATATGTTTGTATTATATCTCGAGAATTATTGTTTTGAAAAAATCTAATTATACCACGTTATTCTAAAAAAAAAACCGTACAAAAATTATCTAAACATTTTTTCTGTTTCTTTTATAATAAGCGAGATATGAGGTATTTTCAAAATAAGCGAAAAACAAGTCTTAGTCTGTAGCTTAAAAACAAAAGACGATCGAAAGTTCCTGTGGTACCTATTAAAGTTAGCCCATAAAGACCTACATCAATTTTCTATTCCATGCATAATAAGAAAGTTTTTCATATAAGGAACTCGATTTGTTCCACCCTGTACATACAATAATTTATTTTCCCTATAAAAAGTTCAATGTCCAACTCTTCAATATCGCTGCTACATTTATTTACTAGACCGGAACTTTACTGCCGCAGCGTGTACGCACGTTAAAAAACCTGACGTGTACACCGAGCCTAAGTGTGTACCGAAACGTTGGTTTTGTAATATTAATAACCCAGAATGCTAAACTGCGAAATGTGAATGTTGGTCGTTTTTTCACTAAGCCACATATAATTTATGATATATTGTTATTGCTTCCATTTTTATCTATAAACTAAATGTGAAACTACTAAAATATCAAAAAACCAAGGTTGATATGTTTATCGTAATTAACAAAACAATGATAATATATTATCAAATAAAATCACATTCTCCTATGTAAATTTAACAACAACATGTAATCTCATGTAACTAACATTTATATTGTATCATTCTACAAAAAAAGTGTGTTAGTAAACACTAGAAAAACAATTAGTCAAAAATGACATGTGCATTATTTCATAAGTTGTTTATCATCTTATCCGCAGGTAAATATCTTGCAATATTGGATTAGGTTGCGTAGGAAATAAATAATTGAACACTATAGTTTACACCTTGAGAATAGATTTGTTTATGCGTACACAGACTATCAAATTACCATATTAGATATTAATGTATAAATATATCATCACGGCTTATCACCAATTACTGGGTGTGCCAATCTGCATTTTATTCATACGAAGGAATAATGATAATTTTTTATTGTCGCTTAACATAAAATTACCGGTTGCTTTCAAAATTTGCAACAGTCAACTAATGGAGGTTTATACAGAGACATATTTTCGTGCTGCCATCTATTGATAAATACACGTAACTCAGCTGTTGTAATACAAACAAATCGCTGTCATGATGACAGTTGCAACAAGATGGTGCTAAATATGAAAAACGAAGTGTCAGGCCTTTGTAACAGTAATTCCCCTATAATTACAAAGAATACATGACAAATGTGAAATTCTACAAGTTTCCATAACCATCCGAAGACATTGAATTATGTTGAACTCAAATATCAAAACATAAGTAACAAAACTTTAAAAATGGCAACGGTTTGTTTATTGGAATATGTAAATAAGAATGCGAACCTGGTGACAAAATTTGGAATTAAAACAAGGGAGCAGTTTTATTTTATTCGTATGCTTTTACATATAGGCGCATAAAGTTTATACAGGCTGTTCATTTTTAAGTGGCTACCATTGCGATTTCAATAACTATAAGAGATACGAAGTTGGTTAAATTAGCAAATAATTTCTATTTTGCATGTATATTTTAAAGATAAACTGAAAATAATTCAACCAGTGGTTCTCAAAATATGGATACCAACTTTTTTTTATTTTAAATGGAAACATATATTTTTTATTTGCTCATTCGGTAGAGAATTTAATTTCGAATTCAGTGATATAATATTTTAATACCCTTGGATAACGATTTTTTTGAGAAAAATGCTTGTAAAGTTTTATACTAATTTGATTAAAATATTAATATTAAGAGTGCCACGAATGGAAAAAAATCTGTTGTGGCCAGCACAAAACCTTCCGTCAATTCGATGTATTTTGTACAAATCCCATACCAAAAGTTCCTTGAAAAAGATTCTATATATCCTGTAAAATTGTAATACGAACATTGTAAGATTCAATTTTGAGGCGAGGCTGCAACTGCAAGTCACATGCGAGGGACACTGTCACTTATATCACTGATCCTTTTCCACTTGACACTGACATCTGTCAATTATAATTTTTTGAATATAGGTATCTGCTGTTTTCATAATTTTAGCAAAGCTGACTGGTTTTTGAAAGTTAATCTCTCTTAATCTCTTTATAACTCCATATCTATTTAATATGAAGAAAAATATATAATCAAACCGTATAGAGAATAACATATTCTTTCATATTGATAATAACATAAAATGTCGAAAAATGATATCTAACTGCGATTTTTCAAGAAATCTGTTAAGAACTTCAAATAAGGGTACTTCCGGTTGACCAGTTATAACCAAAATCTAATCAGCTCTTCGTATGGTTGTAAAGAAGAGGAATACGAAAGAATAATAATTTTTAGAATTGTAATTTTGGAGTTATCGTGGGAGAAAAATTTGTCACACACACACACGGACAGTACGGACAAACACACACAAATACAGACATCATCGTAAAACTCATAAAATCGTATTCTAGGGATCCTAAAACGTGCTTATTCATTAAAAACTCACCATCAAATTTTTTGACCAAAGACAGTACCTTCCTGACCTAGGTGACGGAAGGTAAAAATGAATACATGTTTTTTTTACATAGAATTAGAGTGCCCTGACAGAAAGAAGTGAATACTTTATTCTTTTAATTGATCATAAATGTCAGGGCAAACAAAATATTCACGTACCTATTTCTTTCATGGCACTTTAGAGTGAAAAAATTAACACGTATTCATTTTTTCCATTCATGCCACTCTTATTTTTTCTAATGTCAAAATTATGGATCTGTGTAAGTTATGTAAGTTAATTAAATTAAAAACATGAATTCGGATAGTGAGAATGAATAAATTATAGAATAAATATAGAAAATTATTCAAAACTGCGCTGCTCGTTTTTGAAACAAAAATCTGAAGGTTACGGAGCAAGAATCACTCCCCACGACATTAAAAAATCATGGAAGTGCATGATAATACCAATAAATATCTTGCTACAAATGTAAAAAAATTATAAACTTTTAAATTTACAAACCTGAATATTTTTTTTTTATAATTCCTATCCAGACAGAAAAGTTCAAATTCCTATTGAATAGTCGTAGAAAAAGTATAGTATTCTACTTTTCGCGAAATCGAATTTTCACGGCCTGTAGCGAATCTGCGAAATATTTAGTTCACGTCCGATTGCACAGAAAAACGATAATTATTGCGTGCGCAATGATATAAATATGTCATTGAAAAATTAAAAACCAATAACCTTAATTTTCAAACATAATTCTAATAACATTGAACCATCTTCTGTTCAAATAAATCATGAATATATGCGACCTTATTAAACAGACTTTTTCACGTCATTATGTATAAAATTGTAACGATTATTCATGCATGAAGGATGTTAAAATGCATTAGATATACTTTTATTTCCGGAAATGTGAACATCCGTTACTAAAATAATTCAACACAGCATAAAAAATAAATTTATTCTCACGCTTTCTTACCCATTAATGGGTGTGACACTTGCAATACACATACGAATCTTTTAAATTTATGTATGCTATAGGGTCACGTGAATAATCCGTATTCAGAATAAGAAAATTAGATACGCAGTGAAAAACAAAATTTGCACTATTATTTTAAACAGGTAATTAAATCAAGAAATTAAATTGTAAAACTAAACAAATAGAGACAATTGTTATCAATAACAACATGTATGCGGTTAAACAAGAATTAAACGAAAGAAATTAATTAAGAAGTTAGCTATTTTCAACTTTCTAGTTTAATTTTATAATTATGTATGTAGTTTTGAGTCTGGCGTCAATCGTGTACTTATGACATGTTTAAATCTAACCTACAAATATATTCTGCAGAAAAAAAAAACGACGAAATACTAGATGAACTTGCTCAATAATTTGCATATATTTATATATTTTTTGTCCATTATTTTATATAAATATTTTAATTTCACCTATAAAAGTTAAATTTTACGAAATGTCAAATCTAAAATTCTCAATTTGAATTTACTGCATAAACGACGTCATTTTAATTTAGTTTCTTAATTTGGTGGCTTAATTTAATTTTATAATTTACATGCTGTATAAACCTAGTATTATTTATCTGTAAATTGAAATTATGTCAAATGAAAGTTATTAGTTTAAATTTTTTAAAGTATCGTTGTGGGTGAAAATATGGAATTTTACTAGAGATAATTTTCGAATCATGATTTATAAGATGAAAGCATTGACAGTTTTTAGTTAGTCTGAAATTAGATTGTCAGTTTTCAAGTCCCCAATAATTAAAACGTTTTTTATTCAGAGCGGTTACTATGCGGTTACATGGTAACCGCATATTATTGAGTATTCCCAATTATTTATGGTTATGTCAAACGTATAACCACAATATGTGGGACGGTTACTTCCCTGGTTATGAGTTAAAATAGCTATAATTTTCTAGCGTTTTGACATTTTGGCAGTTTGGCATTTTAAAAAAAAAATGAAATGTGACATTTTTATCAACGATTTTACGAATAATACACTTTAAATAAAAAATCGAATGCGTCATAATACGGACAAGATAAATATTTGACAAATGTTACAGTAATTTACATAACAAGACCTGATTTTTTTCGCGGACCTGAAAAAAGAATAAAAAAATATAGGTTATGCATTATTTTATTTTTTAGTGCGAGGAAATAAATAAATAAATAAACAACTGATCGCCATGGAAACATTCAGCTTTACCGGTTCCGGTTCACCATTTGTAACCCGGTTACCTAAAAAAATATTTTGACAGTTTTGGCAGTTTGTCTCCCAGAAGTTGGGTTATGGGAATGATTGTGTATATTATTGTTATATTTAAAATAAAATTTTAAAATTTCTAAGATTTCGAGTAATGGGGTATTCCACTCAATTTTTTTTTGTTATTTTAAATAAAACTTCATTCAGTTTTGAAGCAAGTCATAGTATTAAAAAATCTTAATTGTTCCTAGTTAACAGTATTTTGTTTTCGAGAAATCAGTGTAACGTCACATTTCCCCTATACTTGTCTTTCTCACACACACTGCTCTGAGTTCGCTGCGAGAGAAAGATAACAATTATATGACGTCAATTTTCCCTTTTAGCAAATGTGTTTTAACTATTATTTATTGAGCCATAATTTATGTTAAATTGAATTTTTTTAATTTTTTTTGTTATGGTGGAATACCTCATTGTTAATGTTATATATTTTAATTCAAATATTTCATTTACGAGTATAATTTGTAATTTATTCCAGTAAAAGTGCGAATTAAAATATCACACTTTCTAATACCTATAATTACTTTGTTCCTAACTTTTTTCGCATGTTTAAATAGTGTTTTCGTAACAATACATTTCGCCTAAGAATTTAATTTAACACATTATGCTAAACAGAAACAAAATGACATTTTCTCTAATCCTGCTCGAGGACGTCTAGTGTACATCTTATGTAACGCAAAAAAGTAATCGGTCCACAAATTTAAATATTTCAAGACATTGACTTTTACTTTTTATTACTTAATAAATTGATCTTGAAAACTTAAAAAAGACAAAGCTTTTATAGCATTTATGTGGTAAGAAATTTTCCAAATTATAGCCGTATGATAACAATAATTATTATTATTTTATCAGCATCATAATGGTTTGTTTTTATTTTTAAACAAGTTGCGCTTAGTTAATTTATTTTTTAACATTTTTATTTACTATATTATATGTATAATTGTATATTATTTTATTATCGGAACAACGTGTGCCTTTTAAATTAATAATATAATATTTATCATAAATTATTTATTTCTTGTTCCAAAATATTTTAAATTATACATAATAATTTTTATTGTCACTACGTATAAAATATGTATATGCAAAATACAAGTATGCATATATATTTTCACGAAGGCCATATGCGTAATTACTCGAATACTACCAAAGTTGAAGGTTATATTTGTGTACAAAGAGTTTTATACCCGTAAAACTATAAATAAACAAATATTCATGCATTGAAATTTTTATTTACCTTCGCAGCCATGTTGTGTCGTCACAGCTTAAACTCGAATTTTTTCTTTCAAGTTTTTATTTCAAAATTGTCTTCCACCGGTACAATTTATATATGAACGCACTCACTAATATTTAAATAATCGTTTGTGACACAAATTTTATTTTAAAACAATGATTTTTCACTAAAATTTTATAAAAATATACGCGTAATAATTGCACGACTTTTGTTCAACAATCAACTAAAAACAAATGAATTCATGTCGCGACAGCCGGTGTTACACAGGGATGGGATATGTTCAATGAAATGAAAAATGATTTATATTAATTTTTGATAGTAAATTTGTATAAATATATGTATATTTGTTATAAATATTTGTATTAATATTTATCTTAAGAGATATTTTAATTGTATACCAGAGAAAATTGAATGAAAACATTTTTGTATCGTGTAACTTAAATGTCATTTTTTGAACTTGCTTGAATAAGACATTTATGGAAATTAATATGAAAATTATATAAAATACAATGAATAATGGATGTTTTTAAGTTTATACAATAAAATTTCAATCCTATATATTTTATTTTATAAGTTTTTAGGCTAAATTCTTTCTAAAACTGATTAAAAAATAATTGTATATGATATATACCGAAAGATACTCAAAAAAGCACAAAATTCATGATAAATATGTGTTTTTAGATTTCTCTAATATATTTCATTAATTTTTATCTATTTTTTTCCATCTAAATTCTCTATAGAAACCTTCCAACAACTATTGTTTACTGTCATATACAAGATGTTATTTTTGAAGTTATTTAAAGACATGTTACTCTTGTATTTTAGATCTACTTACACGGCAACAAAGGCAAGGACGAGGTAACGATGCTCGTTACAGCAAAAACAGGAGGGGCGACACCCTTGGTGATAGCCTGCAGAAACGGACATTATGATGTAGCGGAATATCTCATAGAAAGATGCCATGCGGACATAGAACAACCTGGTTCAGGTGGGTACAGATTTAATAAGTACACAAAACATATTTGATTACAAGAATTAAGTTGTATGATTGTTAAAAAAAAAATAGCGCTTGAGAGCCGATCGTTATTACATGCATTAAATAAATAATTTAAATTCATGATACCAAACTTTGTGAATTGCTGAAAATTAAAAATTACGAAAACGAAATGAAAAACATGGTTAAATATGATTTAATGACAGCTGACAGGTGATATTTTTTTATAGTTTCCGTCAAAAAGTATGGACTGGAGATGTCTACCCTGTTGCCAATTTAGGAGCAATGTTGAAAATGCTAAGTTATGAAGAAGTACAAGGGACAGGGAGACAGGGTTGAAAGAAGGGAAAAATTGAGCTTCAGTCCATACTTATTTGACGGCGATTATAGGTTAGTTCGAACAACAGGCAGAAACCGTCACAAACCGTTCTGAGCATGCGTATCAGTTTAAAAATGTCGCACAATAGCAATACGATTAAAAATCATTTGTTCGTTCAGTAATTTATTTCAATCCCTGATCAGTTTCCAATCGTCAGAATAGTCCGCAGATTATAATGAAATTTTTAGTTTGTGGCATACGCATTGGAATTTATGACTATTAGCGAGCATTGTTGTTCCTACATGCACTTGTACTAGCCAAATCGAGAGAAAACGAATATTAATATTTATTATAAATTCTTCCAAACCACTAAATATTTGCTATATTGTCATGTATGTAGATTCTCGAGTTAAATTTAAGAGAACCAGAAATAAACGCAGGAAGTAAATTTTAAACAATAAAGTAAGATTATAATTTCACTATGTGACAATGACAAATGCCAACAACAACAAACAAAGATAAAGACCTTTCTATTTACTCCAGATGGTAGTAATAACAATAACCTTTAATTCTCTTCACAGAACCCAAAAATTTCCAATCAGTTTGAAACCAAACAAATTCGCAATTAGTTGCATATTTTGTTGGACGAACAAACCTAACCACCCTTGTGAACTAGGAGTGCACTTCAGAGGGAAAAAAACAATAAAATTTCATATAAAACATGTTTCTTAATTTGTAATAGTTAGGAAGTTATTAGAAAATTAAATATTGGCCAATGTCACCACAACATTTAACTTAGTACAATTATTTAATTTTTTTGAAAAACAAGTAATAGTTTCCGAGATAGCAGAGGTAAACTCCGTAAAAACTCATTTTTTACTACCTTATATCTCGGAAACTATTGAAGATTGGGCCCATGTTTATTAAGCTTTTTTCACTCATTTTGGTCAGAACTATATGTTCTCAAAATTTGTTTTTTAACACTCTGTATAATTTAAATACATATAACTTTTTTTACCAACTTTTTTAATAGTCTAGACCTCAAGGTCGTACGTGTTTTACATGTATTTAAAAACAAAATAAATAAGAAATTGGAAAAGAGGGCGCAAAAAAGTGTATTATGCAACGAGTTTATAATGATAGCTATTAATACATGAGCTTGAAGTTTACGATACGAGCCATGGCTCGTATCGTAATACATGCAAGTGTATTAATAGTCTTTATACATGAGTTGCATACACTATTTTTTCAACGACTTTTCATAATAATTAAAAAAATAAATTATAAATATCTGATGTGGACACCACATGACTTCCTCGTACGCCTGTTACACTATACATATTTTGTTAATAATTAAAATATTTATTATAACAGACCTAATCATAAAATTGCACGTATTTTTTGTCCTAATTCATAGCAAACTTAATTACAGAAACCAAAAAGTACATCATTTTTAAATTTACATATCTCGCTTATTCAAAGAGCTAATTTAATCATACTTGATGTTTTCGACGCAAAATTGAATTCTCTAAAACTTTTATTTGAAGCATTTATTGTTAAATTCAAAATAACACCATTTTCTTCAAGAAAAACTGATAATAGCTTCAAGTAAAGTATCACTTCCGATTAGACTATTTTAACCAAAATCTATTATATTATTCCCATTGATATAAAAGTATTATATACCAAATTTGAAAAGTTTTGGATATATTTTAATATAGTTTTTCATTAAAATCTATTATAGGTTTCAAGTAAAGTACCACTTCCGGGCAGACCATTTTAACTAAAATCTACTATGTTATTTCCATTGACATAAGAGTATTATATACCAAATTTGAAAAGTTTTGGATTATATTTTAATATAGTTTTTCATTAAAATCTATTATAGGCTTCAAGTAAAGCACCACTTCCGGGTAGACCATTTTAACTAAAATCTATTATGTTATTCCCATTGATATAAAAGTCTTATATACCAAATTTAAAAAGTTTTGGATTATATTTGAATATAGTTTTGCATTAAAATCTACTATAAGCTTCAAGTAAAGTACCACTTCCAAAAGTTAGGTAATGACCAAAAAGGGAGGTGCACAACTAGATGTTATAACAGTCATAAATACAAAATTTTAACTTTCTACTGCTTCCCGTTTTTCAGTTATGCGAGAAGTAAAAATAGGTTATAAAGTTCATCTGTTCATAATGATGATCGGTATCATAATGAAAATCTGTATCATAATGAAAATCTGTATCATAATGAAAATCCGTATCATAATGAACGTGATTAAGTCTGTACTTAAGTATGCTTCATCTGTATGAAGCATACTTAATAAGTATATTAAAGCATAGGAGTAGAAAAACATAATTTTCTCTTCTTTTTCAGTGATTTTCGATGGGGAGACCATCGAAGGCGCTCCGCCTTTATGGTGCGCAGCCGCAGCTGGCCACATGGACGTCGTGCAGCTCCTAGTCCAACATGGCGCATGCGTCAACTCCACGACTCGTACAAATTCAACCCCATTGCGGGCCGCCTGTTTCGACGGGCACTATGACATCGTCAAATATCTCGTCCAACATGGCGCCGACATAGAAGTCGCTAATCGACATGGACATACATGTCTCATGATCGCCTGCTATAAAGGACACTATAAAATTGCGAAATATTTACTCTGTTTAAAAGCATCGGTAAATAGGAAATCTGTCAAAGGGAACACAGCGCTTCACGACTGCGCAGAAAGCGGAAGTTTGGATATTTTAAAATTATTAATCGAACATGGGGCAACAATGGATGTAGATTCGTATGGAATGACACCTCTTTTAGCCGCCAGCGTAACAGGACATAATCATATAGTGGAATATTTAATTCGATTACCGAAACTAGTTTCGCGAAAAGAACGAATAGACGCTTTAGAATTATTAGGCGCCACTTACGTCGACAAAAAACGAGACATGATTGGTGCTTTGGCTTTATGGAAACGTGCAATGGAAGAAAGATTTCGTTCAGAAATTCCTCCATTACCAAAACCAAATAACGTCCCTCCAGTAGCTGCGTATGACCACGCGAAAGAAATCTGCAACCTGGAAGGCCTGGACGATTTAATGGCCGACCCTGATGAAATGAGAATGCAAGCTTTGGTTATTCGAGAAAGAATTTTAGGACCAGCTCATCCCGATACAAGTTATTATATTCGCTACCGCGGAGCGGTTTACGCCGACGCTGGAAAATTCAACAGATGTATTGAATTATGGAATTACGCATTAGATATGCAACAATCAATGCTAGAACGATTAAATCCAATGACCCAATCGAGTTTATTCTCGTTCACAGAATTATTTTCGTTTATGATAGGCGAAGAGGGTCGCCCTTCAACCCGAGGTAGAGTCGTCCCCCCTGTAGAATTTGTCGAATTAGTTCGAGTTTTTCGGAAAGCTGTCCGCGAGGTTGAATTAGGAGCCGCTATGTTGGAAACTTTAAACCACGCGGAGAGAGATGTAACATATCTCACACGCGTTTTAGTTATAACTTTACACCTGGCTTGTCTTCTGACAAGGATATTAGATCACCCGACATGCGATGAGCAAACTGCTAGTAAAATTCATAGGGCTATTTATGAATTAGTACGCCTTAGGGTTAAGGGAAGATTAGGAAGAACGGCTCTTCATTTAGCTTGTTGCAGAGATGCGGCGCTTGTTGGGAGGTATCCTGCTTGTCAGTTTCCATCACCACATCTCGCAAAGGTGAGAAATAGTTATTTTTTTAATTAGTCTAAAGTCCAAGCAATAGAGTCAAAACCGAACTTGCTCGGAAAAAAATCAGGAGTTTTGCAAATTGGCAATTTGGTACAGTTTCGTGTCCTGTATAAAATACTAAATTTGCGACCTTGGAGCGTTGCTACTCACTCCGCCATATTGAAAAAATGGCGGCCAAAGTCAGTTTTTTGACAATCTCCTTTTCAGTAACTTATAGACAAAAATGTAAGAGAACAATGTTGAAACTTGGCATTTTTTATACAAAAAAAGGATTCTTACATTAGCTCTGTTCGATGAGAAGTGCTTGAAGTGCAGAGCAGAATAGTGCAGTGCAGTGTAGTGTACACTAGTACAGTCTAATTCTTGTGGTAAAACACACTAGTGTATAATATTTGGACAAGTTTGCTCAGCTGTGAGTAATCAAACCAAGCGTAGCCAAAGGTGTAAAAGGTTAGGTTGTTTATAAACACAGTCATATCATAAGCTGCAAAAAAGTGACTGCAGAAATGTCTGTTTTAAAGAGCATAGTGTTTGAACTAATAAACGATTCTGACGAAGATCAATCATCACTTGATTCTTCATCAGATTCAGAGACAGATATATTAATTAATTCTTTATATAACAAAACAAAGAGAATACACTATATCTGAATCCATTATTTTAATTTCTCAATGTGTAAAATTTTAGGTTAATAAACAGTGTAGATAGGATAGAATTAAAATGTCTACCGAACAACATTTAGTTACCCCCACTCCTAGTCTGCACTTTCTACATCACCTCGCGAGTCAGGTCAGAAAAGTGAGCACTAGTTCTTAAATTTTTTTGTCATCGAACAGCCTGCCAGAAGCTGCCCGTTTCTCATAAAACATGTTAGTGTAAGAAAGTTAACACTAGGGCGGCCTAGTACATGTCATCGAACAAAGCTATTTTTTACCTAGGATGAACTGTCAGAGTTATATTAAAAAATAATTAACCAAAATAACAAATTATGTAAGAAGTTTAAATTACATTTAAAAAATCAATATTATGTATTTAATATTAGTCTATTAGCTTTTACTCAATTTGCATTCGTCGTGGCATCGGATTAAGTAATATTTCGAGGATTTTTTTTTGTCAATTATTTCCTACAAATTTTTATTTTTTATTCATCACTCCGACATGTTTAAAAATATAATAACACGGTTTAAAAATTTGAATTTGACATGTAGTTCTCTTTCATGTCATGTTTTACGCGTTTTTTATCAATGAGCAGTTCTCGAGTTACTAACAACTTAAACTCACATGAAATTATTTTAATAATTTAAATATATGTAAATCGACCTGTTTTCTTTTTTTTATCAAGAATTTCCACACTTATTAAATACATAATATTGTTTATTTTTAATCGTGACGAAATTTTTGTTGAAAAAATGAGAAATGAGCCGTTTTTCAGATGTTAAAATATTAGAAGAATTTCATCTGACTTTTAAGGCCAGTTTTACAGCTGTGGTTAACATTTTAACAGTTAAATAAACAAAATTGAAACTGTCAAATGACAAATTGTTCATTTGTGTCAATAATCCGATTCAGTATTGTTTATTTGACTTACAGTTAAAATTCTAATCGGAGATTGTAAAACTCGCGAACCTGGCATTGCTAAAAATCAGGTAATACATGATATGAAAGAAAATTTCATGCCGAATTCAAATTTTTAACCGTGTTGTCCTATCTTTAAACATGTCAGAGCGGTGCATGAATAAATGAAAAATTTTTTGTAGGAAATCGTTAACAAAAATAATTTTAAAATGCCATGACGAATGCAAATTGTTATAAGTAGTTAAAACTATTAGACTAAAAATTAAATACATAATATTGCATTTTTATGTGTAATTTAAACTTCTTGCATAAATTGTTACTTTGGTTATTTTTAATTTTGACAATTCATTCTAAGTAAAAAAAATATGAGAATCCTTTTTTGTACAAAAAATGGCGAGCTTCAACTTCGCTTTCTCATACTTTTTGTTAAGGAGATATTGTGAAAAACCTGATTTAGACCGTTATTTTTTTCAATATGATGGAGCTAGCAGCAGCGCCCCAAGGTTGAAAATTTAGTATTTTATTCTTGATATGAAACTACTAAAATGCCAATTTGCAAAACTCCTAGATTTTTTCCGAGTAAGTACGGATTTGACTCCCTATTGTTTGGCCTACATGTGTTGCAAACAATATTTTTTTCAATCGTCAAAAAAAAATGATAAAAACGCATGTTGTGGGCTCTCTTTTAAAGAAAATTCTCTCATTGCTTCTTGAGATTAAATGTCCATTTTGTGTAGGTTCTGCTAAAAGTAGGTGCGGAGCCCAACGCCCGCGACGAAGAAGGCAACACCCCCCCTCCACCTCGCCGCCATGGCGCGGCCTTGTCCTGCCAGTCTAGCCCGCACCCTCCTCGACAACGGGGCCCACCTAGACCTGGTGAACAACTCTGGCGAAACCTTCCAGAGTTTGTTACGGGGCCAAGCCGTACACGAATTGGTAAACACCGCGAAACACACCCGATTGGCTTGCGCAGCCGCGAAGACCATCCGACATTTTCGCATCCCGTTCAAGGGAGTAGTCCCGCAGGCCCTAGAGGCCTTCATCGCCTCCCACTGACTGACTTTTGTGATCCTCCCACCTTAGTGTAATTGTGTATAAGATACTTACAATTAGTCGTGTTGTTAACAAGTGATGTGTTTTTACAGATTATAGTGCTGTTTTTAGGTCAATTCTATGTGAGAAGTTCTCGGAACAAACGTGTCTTATTTTTTATATTAGATTATATTTTTAAAAATAGCAAATCGGTTGTTGTTGGTTTCTTCCGAAGGCTTCGAACGTTATTAAATGCATTGTAAGTTTACTAACATCATCTGTGCATATTTAGGTGAATACCTACTGTTATTGAGAATATAAATTCATAAATAAATATATCAGTTTACGCTTGTAATTCCCGCCTTTTTTATTTCCATACCCTACAACCTGTACCTGTCTGTACGTATTGGTGATTTAAGTTAACTTTTCCCGCCACTAAATAGCCTAGTTGTGACGTCACAACTGGAAGTTTCGGGTTGTCAATCTGTCACTAAATACATTTTATACTTTTTGGGAAAGTTTAAAAAATGTTAAATTATTTAAACATGACTACAATCTATAAAAAAATTCTGTGAAGCAGAGGAAATAATATTCTGAATATATGTATTTTAGTTTAAAATTTAGCTACCAGATAAGAGTTTGTTTACTTGAATCGCGAATTTCAATGCAGGGACCCAAAAATGAAACCGTTAAAAGGTTGGCGGATACTCAATTTCAGATAGTGATACCGCAATCCGATACTGTATCTGAGTATCAGGTACTTTATGAATCTTCAATATTTTAAATTAAATTTTGCTAAATTTGCACATTAAAAAATAAAGGTCAATAAATGCACAAAAAACTGTTTGAATTTGTTACGTTTTCTTTCAATTTCCAATATTTATTTGCAGAACCATAACAATAACTTTTTATACAATATAAACGCTTCTTCAAAAATACACTGACGCAAAAAAAAAAACAGATCACTTTCAATATTATCAATTAAAAGTAATACGTTAAATTTTGAATTTGCATATTTCTTAGTCAATTTTTTAAGAAAAAAATTATAATCGCCATAGAAATTTTCATTAGTCTTTTGTTTAAAGTAACAGGCTAAAATTTGTTTTTTGTTAATTTTGAAAATTCCTCGTATCTCACTTAATATGAGAAATACGGAAAAAACGTTTAAACAATTTTTATTCGGTATTTTATGTAAAAGAATGTGGTGGTATCATTTGGGTTACCTTATTATTTATATAAAACATATATTTCTTTTATCCCACTTTAGGTCGTAGTTTCTTATAGTTTACACTGCACATAACTAATATCTCAAATCTAATAATGTATGGATATTTTTTTAAGTAGTCCTGTTCTTTTTCGCCGATCAGTGTGCGCGGGTGTTAGTAGAAACAGCGTTTTAAACATTCCTTTTATATTATACTTTTCTTTTTCTTGAACCCTGTAAAGACATTGAAAATTGAAACAGAACTATTATTTCCTGAACCTGAAATATATATAGTTCAGGTTCCTAAACATATATGTTTCGGCTTGTCCTTGTTTCAATGTGCATTGCCTGATTTTTGCAAAATAAACACAAATTCAGTGGTCATATAATCAAACAATACAAGAATATATAAAATATGTGTTTTAACGGTTTTAAAAATAAAGGATTTGATTCATAATTTCTATGTTTTCGACTGTCGATTATTGATTGCACTTTCCCGCGTTTTTCTATCAAGTTGGCAATGCTGTCGCGGTGTTTACAGCCGCCATTTTAAGTGTGTGAAAACGCCAAGATAACGCCAGTGTTTGCTGTCGGCAGAAATCGTAAAATTTGGTATTAATATTGGTAAGAATATGATATATAACAATTGCAAATTCCTGATACTTTATAGGGCGATGAATTTAGCGTACATTTCTGAAGTTTTGCAGTATGTTGTTTGTTGATTCATTCTGGGATTGTCGTGTGCATTGTAGTAGTTGTTGTATGCTTGTCGAGTTGTTAATTCCTCTGCGTGTACATGTATAGATCGTGAAGAAGTTGATGACTGATATGGACGATAAGGATCGTGGTCGTGAGTCAGGCAGGGACCGCGACCGGTCCCGGCGCGGGGACAGGCCCAGTCGGTTCTCTGAAGGTAGCGTTCGAGACCGCAGCGTCGATCGAGGCCACGATCGTGGCGGAAGAAAGTCTTCAAACTGCCGAGTTTATGTCAGTAACATTAGTTACGAATATCGTTGGCAAGATTTGAAAGATCTTTTTCGCGAAAATGTGGGCGATGTCTCCTTCGTTGAATTGTTTGTCGATGATAACGACAAACCGAAGGGTTGTGGAATTGTAGAATTTTCTGATCCTTCTTTAGTTAAGAAATGTATGGAAGTGATGCATCGCTTTGACTTGAAAGGTCGTAAGCTTGTGATTAAGGAGGATTTTGGCAACGAGAGAGACAAATATGGCAATATTATCAACGGGAGAAAGAATCGCGATCGAGATAGGCATGATAAGGACTGGGATGATCGTGAACCACGCCGAGGCAATTGGGACAACGTGGGGCACAACCAGCCGCCTTCCCTGCTCGCCATGGGGCGCGCAGGGCCCAACGAGAGCCCTGATTTCAAGTGGGGCAACACCTACGGACTCAGCCCTCAGTTCCTCGAATCTTTAAACATTCACAGACCTCTGGTAAACCGAGTTTTTGTCGCCAACGTAAGTACACTTCATTCGTTATCGTTAATCTACAAGTTCTAAGATTGAACAGGAGGCTTCTTTACGAGGGTTGAATCGTTCAGTTGTTGTATCTTGCTTTGTTTTGTTTTCTTGTTTCTTGGTCGGAATATTCAAAATAGACCTTTTCAATTTAACAGTTATCTCTGTATTTCTGCATATAGTAAGTAAAATGGCACCTGCAACTGCAAGCTGGACTATTAAACGAAACGTTAAAAATATTACACTAAAATCTATCCTCGGTGAAAAATTGCATCGTTTGGCATTTTAGCTTCAATAAAAGCTTTTGTAACTTCTTTTAAGAAGTTTTTTAGAGTTGTTAAAGACTTTCCTCACATATTACGTCTAAAATTTGAAAATATGTCTTTGGAAGAACTGTGTGTTCGCCTATTCAAGTTGTCTATGATGAAGAAAAGAGAAAAAATACTTTTTTCCTTAATCTTTGTTGGACGTTTCGAGAGCCCATATAGCTCTCATCTTCAGTATTTTATAAAAAAAAAAAATCGTGTGAAGGCTAACTCGTAAAGTCGGTCGTTTTTAATTGTAAGCTATGTTATCTTATAAAACCTAAATAAATGGAACTGAGATAACATAGTTTACAACTCTAATTAGAAACTACCGACTTTATGACAGCCTTGTAACATTTTTTTTTTATAAAATGCTGAAAATGAGAGCTAATAGGGCATTTCTGAACAAATCTGTAAGTCTTGCAGATCTGTAAATCTGTAAGAACCTGACAAAAACGCATCTATTTTTGTTTATTAATATAAAATTATACGTTAGGGTGGCAACTTTCATTGCGATATTGTTCAGATTTACAGATGTGTAAGACTTACATATTTGTTCAGAATTGACCCATAAATGGGCTCTCGAAACGTCCAATATAGACTAAAAATCTAAAGAAAAGTAATTTTTTTCTTTTTTCTCCCTCATAGATACCTTGGATAGACGAACACAGTTCTTCCAAAGGCATATCGACAAAATAAGGTACCACGACCCAAACAACTAAAATTTGAAAAAACGAAAGCCATGGATCTTATTTCTCTTATCACAACCGCCAGTTGTTGCTTACTATGTGCACATACCATTGCGCATATTTTCTCTTTAAATTGAAAAGGTTTATTCAGTCTTGGAACTTTACTTTAAATAGGTCGAATTTTTGTTGTCACATTATTATTATTATTAGTGAAGCACGAGTGGTCGTCGTTGCTAAGGGTTTAAATCACAGATCACTACACTGAAAGATGTGAAAGTCGCGTATAATACCGCGTTATCATGTTTGCACTACCTCTATGAACATACTTCGAACTAAAGTGCAAAAGGTGAATTAGTTGCTTTTGGAAATTTATAATTATAAATATTTTATAGACATAGAAAATTTAAAATAATAAACACGGATTTAACTACAAATAAATAATAATTATGTATCAAAGAATACCTATTATCATATTTTATCTTAAAGTTTGTTCAAGGTTCTTTAACAGCCGTCTGTAAAATTATTCTTCGGTTTGTTCAAGAGGTACTTTACTCCCAGTTTATCGATTATTTTGACGTTTGTATAGATTTCAACCAAATATTCTTTCTTGACGAAATACAGTGACTTTTGGTTCGCAGCAGATATTTAAATATTTTCTTGCACATCCATATGCCATTCCACTCTTTGTCACATAATGGTTACTCATTTAATGTCTTTAAAGAGTCACAAATTTCCATTAGTGTTCGAAATTTAATTTACCGCTTTTTAAAATATAAGCGGAACATAAATATTAACCCTTTGCAATTTTCATTTTTTCTTACATGAATGTATTTATTTTCATTTGATTATGGTTCCAACATGGTTAATCTCATTTACATGAAATCATTTTTGAAATATTTTCAACGGTCAAAGGTAATGAGAAGTTATGCCGTCAACATAATTCGAACTACAACAGTATAACCGGCCGGCTATTCGAGTTTTGTAACTCAGCCAAAGAAAAAAACAGTATCTTGATTCTGAGTAAATCGTGGTCTATTCAGTCTTGGAACTTTACTTTAAATAGGTCGAATTTTTGTTGCCACTTAAGGGTATAAAGTAAGCATCGCATCTTTCGGGGGATGAGGTTGTGTTTGTTTCCAGCTGGACTACAAGGTAGACGAAAAGAAATTGCGCGAGGTTTTCAAACTTTGCGGTAAGGTGGTGGACGTAGAGTTGTACCACGACAAGGAGGGCAACAGTCGGGGTTTCGCCGTGGTAGAATACGAGCACCCGGTGGAGTCAGTGCAGGCCATTTCCATGCTGCACAACCAACTACTGTACGAGCGCGCAATGACCGTGCGTATGGATAGAGTAGAACACGACGCTCCAGTCAAACTCCCTGAAGGACTTAAAGCCGTTGGTATGGGTTTAGGTCTCCACGGAGAACCTCTTAGAGATGTTTCTAGGAACCTTCCTTCGTCCCAAAACCCTGCTACTCCCGCAGCTGCGAGCAACACAGGGCCGGGTCTTTTAGGGGCTGTTCCGAACCCAGCAGCCGCTGCAACCTCTCTCCAAGCTCTTACAGGATTAGCAGCCCTTCAGCAACCTTTCCTGAACAACCTAGACTCTCTTAACTTAAACCTAACCTCGTCTTTATCCGGCCTGAGTTCAGGCTTGAGCAATCCCCTCATGGCTTTGAACAACTCTAGCGCTCAAACAGCAGCGCGATTGGTGTCCACCGAACGGGATTTCAGAAATTCAGATACTGGGAACTTCATGATGGGTAGTTCTCAAAGTGTAGGTGGTGTAAGCGGTCTTGGAGGTTCTGTAGGTTCGGCAGATCAACTCCGATCCCAACAACAATCTATGAACAGCATGAACACTCCTTCCCGTGACTACCAGTCTTCTGGTAGGGACTACGAGAGTAATTCCATGCGATATGACGTGAAATCATTTGATGTGAAACCATTCGATGTGAAACCGGAGCCGTTGGATTCGTACAGGCATTTAAGTCAAAGCAGTGTTTATTCCACTGTTAACAATGGGTCGCAAAATAGATCATCCGCTAGTAACATCAACAGTAATAATTCCAGAGGGAATCAATATTCGGACACTATTATCATCAGTAATGTATGTTGAAGGTTGTTTTGTTTTTTGGCAAGGTTGTGACTATTTTGGTTGTAGCTCCCGATTTCAGCAACGTGGAAAATGTTGAAAGAAAAGTTTTCGACCGCTGGAGATGTGCAGTTTGTTGAAATGAAGACCAAAGACACTGCGATTATTCGTTACGGGTCTGAGTGGCAGGCAGAGCGAGCTATTCGTATCCTTTCTTATTTTATCTTCTCCACAGTTTGTTGTTGTCTTTTTTCCTTAACGTTTCTTACAGGGTTGATGGACAAATCGAGAATTGACGGACGAACATTAGATGTTCGTTTCTGTTACTAATAATTATAAATTAATCATCACCATATCTTTAGGACACATTTTTTTTTTAAAAAAAAATCATTTTGGAACTAGTTCATGTGCCATGAACTTTTCTTTATTGTAATTATTAAGTGTAATTTGAGTTTTTAATAAATATTTAATGGTCAATGTTTCTTTCTCTTTTAAAATTATGGGTCGATTCTGTTCATATCTGTAATGGCCAGTTGCACCAAGAGGCTTAAGTTTTAAGCTAGACAAGCAAAAAAAATGCAAATTGAAATTTTGACAGCAATATTTGACATTTCATTTTGATGCAATATTGTCAGCGAGGTATGTGATCAAATTTTTATTTTTACATAATATGATTCAGAGACAACTAAAGACAAGAAGACGTGGAAAGAAGTTATGAAGAAAATAGAAGCCCAGGGCCTCGAAGGGCTGTAGCGCTAACATACAGGGTATTAAAAAATAAGTGTCACAAATTATGAGGGTGTATAGTACTGACCAAAATGAGTAAAAAAAGCTTAATCAACATTGGTCCGACCTTCAACTTCAACTGCTTTTGAGAAAGAGGCCATTTTGTATTAGAATCAAAGAAAAACAGACAAAGATAGTGACTGAACAAAATTTTGTCTATGTCAGCAAATAGATCATAAACAACATTTGTCAATACAATTTTTTTTTTTTTTGAAAAACAAAAACATCTAAGATGACAGATGACCTTTGAAAGGTAAACAAAAAGTCCCATTTAATGAAAATCGTCTCTTACAGTTTCCGAGATAGCCGAGGTAAACCTCGAAAAAACTCATTTTTCACTGCCTTATACTCGAAAACTATTGAAGATCGGACCCATGTTGATTAAGCTTTTTTTTACATATTTTGGTCAGTACTATATGCCTGCATAATTTGTCACACTTAATTTTTAACACCCTGTACACCAGGTGTCTACTTGGAATCCGTTATAATTATTCATACTTTACGAGAAAATAATTACCTTATATTAATCAACAAGATTTTGTCACTTTTTTAAAGATCTGTAAGATTTACAGATGTGAACAGAATATACCATTAGTCCCAGTTTTGAAGGTCGCGCCTACATTTGTTTTGTTCTCGTACTCAAATCAAGTTGTGTTTTAATGTTGAATTTAACCCAAATAGGTAAAATTGTTATATATTTTTTTGTAAAACTAACAAACAACTATTCATCTAACATTGATTTACAATATTCATCGTTGTTACAGATAATTTCCTTCCAAAACACAACAACAAGTAAGGTTAAGTCATACTTTCGACCAAAATGACCACAAACTTTTTGCTTCAAACTACAACAATTTCGCGTAACATCATCCGCAATTATGTTCGCCGTGCAAAAAGTGCCAATCCGGGTATTCAAAAACGTTTAAACATAGTCGACGATCAAAATTTAGACGACAACGATGACATCGAAGAACTGGAAACCGATTTCATGAATTTAGGCGAAGTTCATCGGGACCATGAAAAAGAACTCAAACAATTTCGTGAAAAAGAAAAGTTTTGGATAGTGAAACAGCGATATTTCAAAGAAAACAAGATTAATTTCTTGACTTGGAGTGACAAAGAACAGATACAATTTTTGCATCAATCCAATCCGGATGAATGGACAGTTGAACGTCTAGCAGAAAGTTTTCCTGCTTTTCCCGACTCAATAAAAGTGAGTGATGAAAAGAATAGTGAATCAAGTTAGTGATTTTTGTTTTTTATTATAGAAAATTGTGAAAATGAAGTGGAACGCGAAAAACGAAAACAAGAAACTTAACCACGATAAATCGGTCGAAAAAAATTGGAAACTTTTGCGCGATGGAAAATTATTCGGTGTTTTATCTCAAGATCTTTTGAACCACGTGTCGAAATTTAGTTCAAGATCGCGAAATTTTGAAAATCCGGTCGGCAAAATTGTAAGTAAAAAAAAAATTTCAGAATTTGCTTCAATCATTTCAGACTTTGAATCGAAAAAATGTGAACCAAATGTTGAAATTAGTGAAAATGTTAAAGAGTATTGTGAAAAAACTGATAAAATTGATGGTAAATTGAAAAACTATGGCAGAAAGGCGGTAACTTTGTCGATGGTTAAAAATGTTAACAATATGGCGGACGAAAACAAAAACGAAATGGATAAAGTAGATTTTAATGTAAAATTGCCGGAAATAGTTAAAAATGAAAGTAAATCTGTTTATTTTGGACAAAAAAATAATACAAATGTTATAAATTATCCTGAAAGAATTGAAATTCCGAAAGGTAAATATAAAAAAAATTGTACGTACAAATTAAACGATTGTTATTACGATTCGGATGGCGAATTTTTATATAGGGTTCCAGGAATGTATTAACAATAATTTATTGCAAAACAATACAAAAGTGACTAGCTGCGAACATAACAACATGACTACGTCCTGAAATAAAATATACATAGCTTACATGGCACTAGTATAAAAACTGTACAAGAAATACAACTGTATGATACATAAAACATTCTTTTCTTTCCCTTTAAAAGCAATAAATAACAATAAATAATGGAGTGTTTGCGCTTGTGTCTACTCTAACGATATGCCCTGGATCCATGAGCTCAGGTCTGAGGTGTCTCCACATTCCATGACGATTTCTTTAGGCGTATCTGGAATGAGGAGACTTTGGGCGGCACTTCGGCCTGTTAAATAAGCGCCGTGCACCGTAGAGTAGAAGTTGCTGTGTGTGTGTTCGCCAGCGAACAGCAACACAGGCTGCAAGTACATAATATATAGTGAAATGCTTCATCTTTTGTAAAATGTTCCTATCCAAATGCATTCCTTTCGCCTCGTCCACATTCACGCAATAATATAATTTTGCTTAAAAAATTATTAATTTTAAATTTAAACAAATATTTTTACCAATATTTAGTTGTGCCAATTTGCTAAAATCACAACTAAATAATAGATCTGCATTTTGACTATTTTTACTTGAAACTACACATACACAAACCGAACATTATAATTTATTTGATTTAATTTTGACGTTTTAAATTGTCATTATTAACTCCATAAGTAACATTTTATTCAGTGAATCAATTTTTTTTAAATCACTCTCACAAAATTTTAAGTTACTTTGCAACAAATAAGTCATTTAAAATAACATTAGGCACGAAAAGAACACTCACCACAGTATTTATCAGACATTTATTTTTCACGACCACAAATGACAGAAAAAAAAGCTTTTTAAATAGATGACTTGACGTCTTTCATCAACGATTGTCATGCACAGCCTACTAACTGATTAGTTTTTTATTTTATAAAAATTAAATATAATGGTTTTTATGTATTATTATTCTTCAAAATTTAATAAAAATACATCCCTACATATTTATTAATGTTGAAAACTACAACTATTTTTTTATTTACTATTTTTTTAAAGCGTTACCATTATTAATGAACTGTGTGACTAAGGAATTGTGTTTATCTTTAAAACATAGGCTCTGAGATTTATAAAATAGATTACTTCGTATATTTATTTGTAACATATATAGAAAAAGTATGAATGCACATCTGTAGAAAATTTAATAATCTTTAATTTTTATTATAATATAAATCTGTATAACATAAATCGCGAAAAAATTACATTTAAAGGTATTTTTCAAAGAAAAACTATTTTGACCTTCAAGTAAAGTGCCATTTCTGGTTATCCGATTTACAACAAAATCTAATGGCTTTTTACCATATTAGATTAGGTAGATACAAGGTTTCAAAATTTTATTAATTATGGTATTTGAGTTAGAGCGTTAAGAGGATCCACACACACACACACACAGACAGACATCGTGAAAATGTTAAAATCGGATTCTACGGCTTTGAGACGTGGTTATTTACAAAAATCTCGATATGAAATTTTTAGCATGATCCTTACACCTCTCTTACCAAGGGTAGAGGGAGGTAAAAATAGTGTCGTACACAACTCAGAAGAGTCAAATTAATTTCAAAAAACATCAACTGCAATGGGGTATGACATTATTTAAAAATATTTTTTTACATTAGTACGGACCAGTAGGACTCTGAATATCTAACTTTGAGTAAGAAAATGTATGCATCACAAGAGATATGAATTTTAAATTTTTTTATCGCAATTCAAATTTTCTGATCATGACGCGCTTATGACGTCAACTCGATGGTGACATCTGCAACGAACTTCAGCGCCTAAATCCACATGTTCATGACAGCCATTTGCTTGTTTACATATGATTTTAGTAGCAGCGTGTATTTCGGTGTTTGTCCTGTGATTGTTTATGGTAAAAATAGGTGTAATAATTATAAAGTGGACGAAATGTCAAACAAGAAATATACCCGCGCGTGTTAACTACTGGCACCATCTGTGTTTTTAAACGAAAATATTTACTTTGAAATGAGCAACAGATTATCAACTTGACGTCATAAATTTCAAGGACGTTTCTAGAGCTATAAAAATGCCAATTTTGTAACATTAAATTATGAATTAAAACTTTTTATTAAACATGTTTTATTATATTTTTCTACTATATGAAGTTGGAAACTATAGAAAAAAGTTATTATTTTGCTTTAATTCCATATTATCGGAATACCCCATTCAGAAAACTATAATATAGTTAGTTATTTAAATTTTATAAAGTATTTATTTAGTTTCTACCTTTTGTTGGGCCATATTGGAAAACACAGGTGTCGCCAGATTCTCAATATCCAATTGAGACGCCCCAACTGCTATAGCTGTATACGACCCTCTTGTATAGGGCTGATTTTTCCAACTCGTACTACAAATCCACAAATAATTTCCCATAAATTCCACAATATTTCACATCTTACCATACACATCTCTTTGGTTTTGGAATGAAAGGATCATTTAGAAATTTCCTCAAAAGTTCTGTACACTTTTCCGCGATTACGTCACTGGGTAAGGTTTCCATAAATTCGGCCTCTTTCCCGGAGATCCACCCGAGGAGGAGTGTGTCGGAAACTTTCGAAAATGAGTAGATTTTTTTGAACCAATTTTTGGTAATATCACAGGTTTGATTCGGTAGTTCGTTTTCCCATAAAAGCATGACTTCGGAAATATTTGGATTTAAAAATGGTCGGTCGTAGTCGAGATATATTTTGTCGACTGTACCGAAATGTAAACGCTCAATAGCTTCGATTTTTTCTTCGGGTAATGGAGGTTTAAAAAGAGTATGAATTTTTTCTTTTAGTACACCTAAAGGTATTGTACAAATTACGTGATCTGCAAAATATTTTTCCCCATTTTCGCAAGAAACTTCAACTTTTTCCATCTCATCTGTTACTGTTTTATCAGAATCATCCGATTCGCAACCGTCTGCATCAAAACTCCATTTTATTTCGCTAACCGCATGGTTTTTCAGAATATTTTCTGGAGGTATATGTTTGGAAACCGGCCCTAAAATTGCACTATATCCTTTTGGTAACACAATATTTCCTCCTTGTAATTCTGTGTAAGAACCAAGTTCCAATAAATCTATTTCTGACATGTTATCACAACCAGTAATGCACGTTTCTCTTTTTAAAAGACAGTCAAAAATAAGCTGCCGCAAATGTCTATCACTTATATCGTTAATTCTATCTAAATACAGACTTACTTCTAACTTAATATGATCACCAACACTGTGTATACCACTCGGAGGCAAATACTGACATAGAAAATATTCTTCACATCGTTTTAAAAAGCAGATATAAGCCTCATAAATTTCTTGCAAGACTGTAAACGGAACTTGTTTTCCATCTTCAGTTGCAGCAATAACTTTGTGAGGTTTGGGCGTATGAACAATATCAATTAAACCATTTGCCATGGCCAGTTCATAAATTGGGTTTCCTAAAACCCCATGAATCCAATTTGCGCCTAATTCGACTTTTTCGTTACTAATTTCGATGTTTATGATCCGACCACCGATTCGATTTCGGGCTTCGAGTATTTTAAAATCTTGAAAACCATTTTTCATAAATTGGTTAGCGGCTGATAAACCAGCCATCCCCGCACCTAAAATTAATACTTTTGAAAAGTTTTTTGGTGTTTTATCCCCATTGTTATCCATGGTTTCATTTGATCACAGCTGATTTTTGACAGAAAACTACCGCACGAGATACAATGCTACCAAATTGATTAAATACACTTAAAAATCAAAAATACGCGTAAAATATTATTTAAAAAAATTGTTATATAATACACAATACTTAATGACTAATTACATAATTATTTTGTTGACATTCTACGTCGTAATTTCGTAATAATTCCGAGAAAATTCTTAGTTGTTTTGACAGAAATCTAGGGAAAATTAAAGAAAACTGTTCTACATGTTTGACGTTTGTAAATGAGAGGTTAATATGTCAAGTCGGGATGCAAATAAAATAAAAATTTGAACATGTCATCAAGTGAAAATAACTTTGAATCGGTTGAAAGGAAAATCAGATTTAGACCAGACACTAATATTTTATACGACAATAAAGTTGAAGATTTGTTTAAAGGAGAACATGACGGAAAGAAAGAAGGTAAATAAAAATGATATACAAACGAATGACACCCTAAATATTTGGCGAATACAATAAATTATTAATTATCTATGGGAAAATTGTTCATTTGCTTGCTGTATATTGTTATTTCATTGTTGAAATAAATGCTACGCCTTCAATTGTTTCGCAAACAAATTTATCATTATCAGTTATCAGCTATTTCCATGTGCAAATAAATTATTTTTGCACGATTATATTTCATAATTTCCTTTTTAAAACAAATATAAGTTTTGCTATCTCATATTGTGCGTAAAATTTATTTTAACCACATAAATCCGTCTGGATTTTTGGGTTAAATGAAACAATACGAACTTTTTTTCCCGAAATTCATTGATTTTTCACAAGTTTTTTGTGTTTAGATTAATGTATTATCAATATACAGGGTGTAAACGAAACTAGGAAACGTGATTTTTCTTGGAAGTTATTAGAGATAAAAAAAAAAATACTGTAGAACACAGTTGTAGAAAACCAACAAGGACATTTGTTTATAGGTGAATGAAGATATTTTTTAAAATAATGGTTTTCAAGGTGTAGTACAGAGTTATATTTTTGCAAATGTTTTTATGACTATTCATTGGATAACATATTTTCTTCTGATTTCAACCATTTAATCATTTTATATCCTTACATAACAAAAATATTGAGAAAAATTCAATTGAAATTTAAAAAAAAAAGATTTTTATAGTTATTTTTCAGTAGGTCATGTATGAATAACAATTGAGTTAAATTATAACGGAACATAAATAATTGTTAATAACTATTAATAATGTTCTGTGTATTTGATTCCCATGCTATATAATTCAAATTAACAAGTGGCAGTTTTTAATTATCATACATGGCCTACTGAAAAATAACTATAAAAATAAAATTTGCATAATTTCAATTGATTTTTTCTCAATTTTTTTAGTAAGTAAAGATATAAAATGATTACATGGTTGAATACATAAAATATATCCTATCGAATGGGGGAAAAAATATGTGCCATCCCATTTAAAAAAAAATATGACTGTGTTGTAACTTGAAAACCACTAATTTAAAAAAATATTTTCTTTCGTAATGGGATGTCACTCTGTGTCTCCTGCAACTATGTTCTATACTATTTTTTAGTGTCTAATAACTTTTGAGAAAAATCGCTTTTACTAGTTTAGTTTACAGCCTGTGTAATACATTAATCTAAACACAAAAATGAATCACTTTCGTGTACTTTGTGACTAAATTTGATACTTGTAATGAGTGTAAATTATTGTATTCTCCGAATTTTGATGTCCAGGGTCAAATTCATTGTCGGAATGAATAATTTTAGACAAAGTTCCATCATTATTTTCGTTTTTACAAGTGGAAATGACAAGAGGCTATATGCTGGAACATGACGAAGAAAGATTTTCTGCCAGACGAGAAAAAATATATTCGTTTATGAAAATACCTCGAGAGGTAGAAAAATTCATGACATATGGGTTTTTTCAATGTGCAGACTCTTTTTTATTTGTATATACTTTTCTACCTGTTCGATTTGCTTTAGCCTTATGGGGGCTTTTAACTCGTCCAGTTTTAGAATGTTTTGGGTTTGTATTTTTTTTAGATCAAGCAATAGGAAGTTAAACCGGAACTTGCCCGGAAAAAAATTCAGGAGTTTTGCAAATTGGCAGTTTACTACACTTTCATATCTGAATAAAATACTAAATTTGCAACTTTGGGGCGCTGATGCTCGCTCCGCCATATTGGAAAAATGGTGGCCAAAATCAGTTTTTTGACAGTATCTCCTTTCCGGTATCTCCTAGATAAAAGTATAAAAGTACAAAGTTGAAGCTAATAATTGTTATACAAAAAAGGATTCTTACATTTTTTCCTAGAATGAATTGTCAAAGAGTTACGTTAAAAAATAATTAACAAAAATAACAATTTATGCAAGAAAATTACACAAAAAAAATGCAATATTATGCATTTAATATTTAGTCTAATAGCTTTTACCAATAATTATAACAGTTTGCATTAGTCGTGGTATCGAATTAAGTAATATTTCGATGATTTCAAATTTTTTTGTCAACGATTTCCTACAAATTCAATTTTTTGCCGATTTTTTTAACAGCTAAGTCTGTAAAATATCACTTTTACGGTTCTTATTTACATAGCAACCATTCAGCAAACAGCAACATAATCTGAAGGCAATAACTTTCAAAATTCGCTAAATTCAACTGTTTCCTATCATGTATTACCTACACGATTTTTACTAATGAGTGGTTCGCGAGTTACTAACAACTTAAACTCAAAGACATCTAAAAATCGGCTATTTCTCAATGTCGCAGGATATTAAATTGTACTAAAGGTTGTTTTCATAATAAATTTTATTTTCACTCCATACGAGTAAAAACCAGACATTCTAAATAATGATTTCGCCGAGAAGGCAGTTGAAATTAAATAAAAAATAACATTGTTTTCAAGGGGAGTAACACTTTAAATTAAAATTAAAGTTGTGTTCGTTTTCATAGTATGTACGAGCCCCTTCCCACTTCAGTTGGCCCACTAGTAAAAAATTCATTTATGCTGACTTAACTAATAGCATTTTTAATAATACTAAAATGAATCTTTACTTTTTATTTAAAATGTAGATTTTCAGCATTATAGCGTAATTTTAAATTCAATTTTTAGCTCAAGATTAAAAATTTAATGGTATAACTTTAACACAAATGTAATATATTAATTACATATTATTTATCAATATAAAATGTAGATTTTCAGCATTATAGCGTAATTTTAAATTCAATTTTTAGCTCAAGATTAAAAATTTAATGGTATAACTTTAACACAAATGTAATATATTAATTACATATTATTTATCAATATAAAATGTAGATTTTCAGCATTATAGCGTAATTTTAAATTCAATTTTTAGCTCAAGATTAAAAATTTAATGGTATAACTTTAACACAAATGTAATATATTAATTACATATTATTTATCAATATTGAATAACGTCGCTTTTAAATGTAAATTGTTAATGCAAATCTTTTAGACATTTTATTTAATAAAATCTTACAATTTTACGACTTAAATTCATTTAATTTTTTCAGTTTTTCTTGAATTGTTGTTAAAACTAAGTATTATTTCATTTTACATTCAAGCAGTAAAATATTTTAGGAAACATATCTTGATATATCGGTAAAACGACAAAATGTCTGTAATATTAATAAAAATTGGTGATAATTTATGTTAGTTATTATTTGTGTCATATATTAACTAAATAAAATTAAATTAAGCGGATTGGGCTAAATGATGTGGGAAGGGGCTCGTATAACTTTAGCACATTAGCGAGCCCTGTAGCATTTAAAGTAATTTTAATTAAAACTTTAAAGTGGGCCTGATTATGAAAACGGCCCTAAACTGCCAATTTGCAAAACTCCTGAATTGATTCCAGGCAAAACTCCCTATTGCTTGGATTATTTGTCAATATCTCGCATTTTTTTTCTAATTTTTCATCTTTCAGAATGTGGAACCGCAAATCAAAAACTATTCTAACACCGGCAGAAATCTGCGACCTGTTAAAGTCAGGAATAATTATAGCTTGCAGTGCTATGATGTTTTATATTGACACAAATATGATGTATCATCTTATTAAGAGTCAATCAGTGATAAAGTTGTACATTTTTTACAATATGTTGGAAGTTGGTGATAGGCTGTTTTCAGCCTTTGGCCAAGATACGATTGATGCCTTGTTTTGGACAGCTACAGAGCCTAGAGATAGGCGGAGGGAACATTTGGGGCTGATCCCTCATATCATATTTGCAGTTACTTATGTGTGTATCCTTTAATAGTTTTTCTTAAAATATTGCACCGTTTACGAAATAATCTCCTATATAAAAAAATGGTAATACGATATTTTAATTCTATGAATTTTTACATAATTTTAGAAATGCGTTTCTTAACTTATAATAATTGCGATCATATACAGTCATACAAAAAAGTCTCCGTACGACAATAGTTTTAATGTATTTTAGAAAAAATAGCAGTCTAAAACCCAATTTATTTAAATTTCTTTTAATCCAAAATGAAACGTAGTATATTACGTTATTATAAACATAAAATAAACAAATAATATAATTAATTTATTTATAAAATGGGGTAAACATTGAAAGTATTCATAACTTCAAGACAAAGAAGTCTCCGTACGATAACCAAAACATTTACAGCCCGATTCACAAAAAAGTTTAAGCTAATCCTCATTTTTGGATTAGCGAATTCTACTCTAATTTTAACAGTTTATATCTTAAAATATATTCTAATCTGTTCCTAGTATCTACCTTTATTGATAATATCATGAAAATTAAATTTTAAATACCGGAATAGAATAGAATTCACTAATCCAAGAATGAGGATTAGCTTAAACTTTTTTGTGAATCGGGCTGTTAAATAATAAACCATTTATTTATGTTTCATTACGAAATATAATATTTGGATGGTTTTACTTTGGTTATTCCACCAGTAACTAAGCGATGAGTAATTGAATCTACCAAATTTTTGGTCGCCGATGTCATTATATTCCGCCATTTTTCTTGTAATTTATTTTAAATTCTTTTTTGGTCGGGGATGATTAAGCATATTTTTAATATTATTCAGTAGGCCCTGTTTTTCGGCATTTTGTTTTAAATTTACTTTTAAAATATCGAGGTATCCTTTGCTATCCATTGTTGCAATAATTACTATTTTTTGTACTCCCGGTAAATAAATATAAGCCCCTAAACATAATGCTGTCGCTTAAACTTACATGAAATTCCTCTAAAATTTTAAACATTGCAAATTTTGAAGATTTTTGGGAAAATGGGGATATTTGACCCTAAAAATAAAGTCTCTTGAAGTGTTTGAGATAATGGGATTAAAATTGGATGAGATATTTTTGGGACCTTTAACTAGCAATAATATAATTCATAATAATTATAACATAATACACCCGATAATGAAAACTAATAATTTAACGTGTTTCAAGTTTTGATACTTCGCGTCGTAATTATTTGATTTAAGAAGTACATTTTTAATATTATTGTAAAACTAATATCAAATTTCTTTTATCTGTGTGAATATAAATTATTTAAAAAATATTATTTTAAATTACTTACATTATTTCTAAAATAAATTTCATGTTGTAGAATGTAGAATAAATATCTCACTACCACTGTAACGAAAACTAAACTGAGAGAGTTGCGATACCGGCTGCATGAATATACGAGTAAATTAAATTAATGTGTTATGAAACATTAGTTATTAATTACTTACAACGGTAAAAATGATATAAAATATTAAAATTACCTATTCAACCAGTGACCCAGAAATGTTTTCTATAAAAATCACAAAGTTAAATTCTCAATTAAAATATATATATATAATGTAATCAGTACACCCCCATGCCATAAAAACAAGTAAACGAATACTGAATTTGACAAATTGGGCGAAGCTAAAATCTTTATTCATGCAATTTGTAGATGACCTTGTTCGGACTTAAAAAAAATTAAACAGACTAATAGGGCTGTTAAAAAATTTTTATATGCCTTCTATGTAATAAATTTTAATAGATATTGTTCTTCAAAGAGCCTTAAATTTGAAAATATCACAAAATATCCATTAGATACTATAGAATTAAATACTGAAATTTGTGTAATATTTTGAAAAAATCACGTGATCTGAAACAGAATGTGACGTCAGAGTACATACAGTTTAATATGTGACAAACTATCGCCTATTTTTATTTATATAAATAACGTAAACTGCTTTCTTATTGGTTATGAATGACGTATTGTATGTACTCGACGTCACAGGAGTGGGGAGTTATGCTATGAAAAATATTGCATCAACTTTCATTTAAATACTTTTAAAAAATGTGAAACCGGCTCATTGTAAACAAATCTGTAAGTCTTACACATCAGTAAATTTGTAAAAACAAAAAAAACGCATCTATTTTTGTTGATTAATATAAAATTATACCCATGATTTAAAATATACTGGTTGTGCCACTCTGCACAAAATGAGGGTCCAAAGCTATACGTGTTTCCTCGTTTTTTCCGCTAGAGGCGCAACGTGAGAACGACCCAACTGACACCTGTCATTTGCATGTCATTTTGAAAATATTACATGTTATATCTTATAGAAAGGTAAATGAAACAGGTTTTGAAGTACATATTCGTATTATATGTAATGTAATATAAATATTTTGTTGAAAGATATTGCAATTAATGCAAAATGAAAAGAAAATTAACAGAAAATGTTTCATTCCTGGATGTGAAACCGGTTACAAGAAATCCACTGAAAAAGAATCTCTGTTTGCTGTTCCACTCGATATATCACTTTTTAAAAAATGGCAATGTGCAAAATTAGTAGAGATGATCGCGAATTAAGATTGAATGATGTTTGTCGAAAACATTTTCGGAAAGAAGATATCATTAGCGAATGGAAATCTGGAAGCGTACGGTTCTATCAATTTATTTAGTTTTTCCAATTTTAAATTCTAACAATGTATTGATTCAGGTTTCCATTAAATATATAAATTTATATTAAAAATAAATTCATTATACACTTCATTTTTTATGTTTTATGTAAAAATAGTTTGCTGTGTTAGGGTCGTTCTCACGTAGCGCATCTAGCGGATTATTCAAGGAAACACGTATCAAGCGGACCATCAGAAACAATGAAAAACATGACAAGTGGCATAACCAGTATATTTTGAATCGTGATTATACCTAAGAGTGACAGTTTCGATGCGATTTTGTTCAGTAGTTACAGATTTACAGATATGTAACACTTATGCCCAGTTGCACCGCTGACATTTAAATTATAAGCTTGACTTAAACAAAAAAGTGCTAATTGAAATTTTAACATCAATATTCAATGGGGTATTCCACCATAACAAAAAAATTATAAAAAATTCAATTTAACTTAAAGTATGGCTCAATAAATAATAGTTAAAACAATGAAAACATTTATTAAATAATTACTTTACGAGATATTTCACATTTGCTAAAAGGGGAAATTGACATACAATTGTTATCTTTCTCTCGTAGCGTACTCAGAGCAGTGTGTGTGAAAAAGACAAGTATAGGGGGAATGTGACGTTACACTGATTTCTCGAAAATAAAATACTGTTAAACTAGGAACAATTAAGATTTTTTAATACTATGAATTGCTTCAAAACTGAATGAAGTTTTATTTAAAATAATAATAATAAAAAATGAGTGGAATACCCCATTACTCATTTAACATTTCGTCAGTGGTGCTATCGGGCATTATAGATTTGTTCAGAATAGAGCCATAAACTAACATCTTCAGGAGAGGAATCTGAATGGTGGAGGTATCATATGGCATCCACAATGTCCTGTGCATAATGCACGTAAGATTAATATTTTTTGAAGACCAATTACCAATGATATAGTGTGCTAAGAGAGAACCCAGACGCAGCTATTATAATATGATACGGATTTCTAAATTGAATTTTGATATTTATGTCTTAAATGGATAAACAAAGTTAAAATATTGTTTCTGAAACTATAATTTTGAAAATTTTATTTGTCGTCTGCATTCCCTTTTGTTACATTAAAATTTTAAACGATTGTATATTTTTCTTAACACAAAAATAGTTCTACACAGCTTATTGGTGCTATTCCAAGCCACAACTTTAAACGTAGCAATTAATTCCAACAACAAAGCTTTACTTACAATAATGATGAGCAACAATGTAAGTACATATAGTGCTCGTGACGAGTGATGGCGAGAGAATGATATTGCCATATTGCGACCTTATACCCAAATCATTCAAGCAGCCAATGCACGTCATCACTTAGTGTAAAAACCTTAATGCATTAAAATCACTAATAGTGAAAAATGAAATAAAAAATCAATCATTTTTAACCGTCAAAAAGTGTATAGTCTTATATAATTATTATTAAGATGAATAGTAGAGTTCATTACTTATCGTATATGACATGAATAATATATAAATAAAGTACATCAACGTCATATTATTCGTTTAATTGTTGCTATAGTTGGCAACATTGATAATTTGTATGTTCATACTGTCAAAGTTATTATTTGAAAAATATTTGTATCGTGTTTGAAACATTTTTGTGCGTTGTAAAGGTCTATTTATAATAAAGTAATGTTAAACGCAACGCAACGACGCAACGTGACCGTTAACGCAAACACAAAATCTGTGAATCTGCCAAAGATAGCACTTCTAATCAATCAGAAGAATTCGGTATATTTCTTTGAAATTCGGCTCACTTTTATTTATCGTCTTTATATGGCATACATAAGTATAAATAAGGTTAGTATTATAAAATAATTTAAATAGAAATGGATAGTGACGAAAATATAGTATTTATTTTGTAGATGTGACAGTTCATAAACATGTCGATAATATAGATTGCAATCTGTATAACCCTTTTCATAAAGATTCTAAAACCTCTGCAAACGTAGCAGTACATGACGTCACACATCTAGTTACCAAAATTCAATTTTTACTAATGACGTGCATTGGCTGCTTGAACGATTTGGGTATACCCGTACTCTAGCTAAGCACAAAATTAGTCAGTGGCATTATCCTTTGACTACTTAAGTTAAATATCTTGCTCGCTACTGAAGTTTTTCGCACCACTCATGTTTAAGTAAGGCGAAGACGTGGCGTGGCTGCTCGCCATCACTCGTGACGAGCATTGTAGAAAAATTCGCGCGAACAATAATGATTATTTCTTTCAGTTTGTCGAGCTAAAAGGCAGCGTTTTTAAAAAATTCGACAAAAACAACTTATTCCAAGTCTCTTGCAGCGATGTTCGAGAACGATTTCATCTTTTTATTTTACTATTTATAGTCGTTCTTCAAACCATGAAAGAGTATTCATGGAAAGAAGAACGGTTTTGGGTTTTGGTGCCAGATTGTTTTATGGTACTTTTCGCCGAAGTTTTAGTGGACTGGATCAAACACGCGTTTATAACTCGGTTCAATGAACTTCAAGTAGATGTTTATAAAGATTATACAATAAGTTTGGCCTATGACATGGCCCAAACCAGACAAAAACATGCGTTTAGTGACCATTCGGACTTAGTAGCTAGACGTATGGGGTTTATTCCTTTACCTTTAGGGGTTGTAATGATCAGAGTAATTGTCAGTGCAATACATTTAGAAGGAATGCCTTCTTACATAATTTTTTTTATTGCATATTTATGTTTGTACACATTTAGAATTTTAAACGGTTTAATAATCCTCGGTAAAGCATGTGATTTTATTTCCCAACATAAACAAGAAAAACAAAACATTCACAGCCCTTTAACTAAAGTCCAAAACGGTAAAGTCAACTTTAACTTATTTAAAGACTCTACAACATCCCCCTTAAAACCCTCCGTGCAAATAATAAATACAAAACTTGAAAATAATCTTGAATCGGCCGCCATTTTTTCTAACAGTTCTGTCGACTTAAAACACGCATGTCTAAATGAAGAACTGTTAAGGGTGGAAGAAGATGAAATACATCTGGAAGAAGAAGATGTGAGTAGGAGTGAACCAAATATTGAAAAAATAGAAACAGTTACTTCGGAAATTGATAAAGAGTTGAAACGAGCGGAGTCTGAACCGAGTTTAGTGCTGTCAAATGAACAAGAAGGGAAAGATTAACTTATACAAAGGGTAGAGAATTGTATATATTTATTTATTGTATATATAAATGGGGTATGTGATATCATTTCATAAGGATTTTATTCATGTATGATTGTTGTTCATTTTTTCAATAAAGTATATGATTGAAACGTTTACAATATTATTTTTTCCTGGGTTCCATGTTTTAAATATTTTTTTCAGATTGACTCCCATGCAAATGTTGCCCGTGCATATCTCAGCTTGATCATTAAGTATACCGTGAGTATTTTTTAACGTGAAACATTAGGTTTGTCATATCCATGGTTACGACTTGACATTTGATTGGCAGCAATGTATTTGCCCGTTCCATTTAAAATGAAACATAGGCAGGGAACGAATTTGAATTTTGATAAGACGTCATAGAGGTTAATTTTGTTTATACCTGCATTTTAAATTAAAATTACTTGTAGAAAAAATATAGTGTGCATCTTGTTCCTGAGTAGTTTTCTGACTCGGCTAAATTTCTTACAATATTTAAATATAATATTTCTGTCAAATTTATTCCCCATGTGTCATTTTAAATGAGACAGACAAATACATTGCTGTCAATCAAATGTCAAATCATAACTTACAGAAAAATTCAACGGTTATCTGTCATATTGACAAGATGCCATTAGAGGTTAATTTTGTTTAAATAATTACACCTGTTTTCTAAAAATTAAATTTAGATGTAGAAAAAATACTGTGTGCACCTTGTGCCGAAATATGTTTAGTACTCTCGAGTGGTTTTCTGACTCCGCTAAATTTCTTACAATATTTAAATATAATATTTCTGTCTGATTCGTTCCCTATGTTTCATTTTAAATGGAACGGGCAAATACATTGCTGTCAATCAAATGTCGATTCGTCACCATGGATATGACAAACCCAATGTTTCACGTTAAAAAATACTCACGGTATGTTAGATATGTCATTGCAAAAATCTGATGTGGCTAACACAATACCTCCCGCTATTTAATTTTTATTAAATACATACATATTTACTAATGCTGCAAATTATATTATTAAGTTCCTTTGCATGTAACTATTGCTTTATTTACTATTTTCTTTTTAAAATGTCACCATTATACTTTGGGATTTATAAAAAGATTATTTTTTAATTTTATCTGTAAAATATATAGAAAAATCTGTTGTGGCCAGCACAGGACCTCTCGCCATTTCCATATTAGGCTATATAAGTATTGTATTGCACTTTGCTATCGAACCGTCGTTTTATAACAAAAAATTACAGAATTTTATTGTATTTAATATGTCTTCTGCACACGTATAATTCTAATTATATCTATTTTTCATTGTATGAGGAAGTTTCTAAATGTCACAGATTCTTCCAATACATTAACCAGATTGGCGGTATTTCTGATGGATATATGCATATTACAAATATTTAATTAATAAAACAATAAGAAAGATTAAATGTACTATTGATTTTTGACACTGAAATCTGTCATGTACAAATTATGTTATAAACATTTGAATTTGTCAACTGGTTTCCTTAGAGTAGTTTCGCCTACTCGACTTGTTATATCCCGATATTCTATATATTATAGCGTCTTTATCTCTAAATTTATAGAAGATATAATAAAAAATTTAAATGTATCAGGTGTAGAATTTTGTTCTTCAAAATTAGTAATATCAAAAATTTTTAAAAATTAATATTTGGAAGAATTTCTTTTAAAAACTACTACTTCCGGTTGTTCAATTGTTACCAAAACGTTTTCAGCTCTTCCCAGGAATGTCAGATTGAGGAATTCATAGTTACACACACACACACACACATTGTAAAAATGTTAAAATCGGATTGTAGTGACCTTGAAACGTGCTTATTCATTAAAATCTGGATATGTGATTTTTAGTATGATTCCAATACCTCTCTTAGCGAGAGGTAAAAAGTATTAATGTTTTCCTGTACAAAATTCAATAATCTTTAATTTTTATAATGACATAAAAAGCGAAAAGATGTTATTTAATTGTATTTTTTGAAGAAAAACCATTATGAGCTCAAAAAAGTGCCATTTCCGGTTATCCGATTTACACCAAAAATTTAATGGTTTCTTTCTATAATAGAATAAGATCGAATTCAAGGTTTCAGAATTTTCTGAATAGTATACCTATGAGTTAGAGCGTAAACAAAATCCATACATACAGACATCATCGTGAAAATGTTAAAATTGGATTCTAGGGACCTTAAAACGTGGTCATTTACTAAAATATCGATATGCGATTTTTAGAATGATCCCTCTACTTCCCTTACCAAGGGTAGTGGGAGGTAAAAATTGCACATAAATTTAGTCATTTGAAATTTTCAATTTTTACCTCCTACAACCTATATAAGGGAGGTAATGTTTTCGGTTCAAAAATTTGATAGTATGTTTTCCATGAATAACCACGAATTAGGGTCCCCACCCCACAATACGTTTTTACTATTTTTACAATGATGTCTGTCTGTGTGTGACGTTTTTCGTCCACGATAACTCATGTTAAACTTCCAAAAAATTCAATTATCCGTATTTAAACTTTCTGCATTTATATAAAGAGTTGATTAGCTTGGGGTAAAATTAGACAACCAGAAATAATACTTTAATTGAAGCTCATAACAGTTTTAATGAAAAACTATATTAAAATATAATCCAAAACTTTTTAATTTTAGAATTTAAAACTTTTACATCAATGGGAATAACATATTAGATTTTGGTTAAAATTGACAAACCGGTAAGTTATACTTGGTAAAATATAAATTACTTAAAATTAAATTATTTGCAATTCGTGATTTATTTCTTTATACAATGTAATTAGAAATTAATGCACTTGTAACATTATACGACAAATTATTAAAAAAATCTTTCAGAACTTATGATAACAATAAGAATAATCCAACCTTTTAGTTTAAGTTCTGTATATATTTTTATGTTGTTTTTTTCCAGAAGAAGACAGCAGTGTATGCGGAAAAAACGTCGGTTTTTTTAATTAATATATTAATATACAGAACAAAGTATTATTCTAATTATCATACGACAAATAAATAATAAATATTATTAAAAATTTCATATTACAGACTTTTCTATTTATTGAAACAACAAATTAGATTCTGTTCACAAACGATCAATTGGAAATGATAGTTTAGTTAAACCTTATTGCTATTTTAAATATGGAATTGGCTGGAGGTCTTGTGCTGGCCACATTAGTAAATATCGGAAGAAAAATATTAAAATAAAATAATCAGAAAGCATTTTCGAATCATAATTTACAATTTTTTTCCCGTGGCGTCCTGCCTGAGTGTCTGGTCGCGAACCTGAGGGCACCGGGTTCGATCCCGACCGACTCCAAATATTTCGAATTTTAAATGGCACAAAAGTGACCCCTGTGGTGCATTCTCCACGCCAGCAATGAGTGCTCGTGAGGTGACGCCTGGTAAGCGCCCGCACGGTACAAATATATCATCATTACCGATATCTGCGATAAAGCAGATTGGCATATCCAGAAATGGGTAATATGCCGTGATGATATATTTATTTATTTAATTTAATTTAGAATTTGCTAATTTTAAAAACCTGAAATTAACATGACTGTTTTCAAATACCTCAGTAATTCATTTGACAGCTTTGGCAGTTTTTTGGTTGTCGTAAACGAAGTTTTGAAAGACAATCGTGTTATATCTATCTTTTTTTGTGCGCTCTTCTTGTCATTACAAATAAGAGAGATAAATGTATGCCAATTTGTTAATTCGTTCATGATAAATATGACCTTAAAAAAAATTGTAAGTCTTTCGCTGCTTCAGTATAAAATTTTTAATTTATGCACAAAAATATGTTTATATAAATTACTACAGCTTTAATTTAAATAAATATTTATCCATTTATTTATTGAATATTTATAATTTTATTAATTAATTTTAAATACTTTATGAATGAACTGGATTACAGAAATTAATAAAAACATTTCATTCATAATTAAAAACAAATTTACCCCCTACGCATAAAACATTAAATCTATTCCAATCATTTGATTTAATCCAAACAGGGTCAAAAGTTCATCACCCTTATACCGGTAACTGTAAGGCCAAGGGTACATAACACGCCTCCTCCTCAAACACAGGTATGTATATGTTTAATATTATAATATATGTGGGGGTAGTTTATATAATACTATGATAATCACACAGGTAAAGGTCAGTAAACTTTACCTGCCCCACGGGAAAGTATGTGGGATGAGCATGGGCGAACCATTATTATAATATCACCCCTAAAAGATAAGTGTATTTAATTATTAATTGAATTTAAATGTCAAGGTATTTGGAACTAAATTGACATAAATTATCTATTAAATTTTTGTATGAATTTGTAAATGACGATATTATTTTTAATAAGAAGAAAATGTGATGATTAATGTTATATTTTTCTTTTGGTTGGTACCTTGAATGATGAATGTATGGAGAGGAAAATTTTCGTTTCGTCTTCTCAAGGTGTATTTTATATAAAACACTGTTTTTATTTAGTGCTGTGAAGATCCGACAAAACATGGATCCGAGTACCCGTATTTTAAAATATCCGGTTCCTCAGATATCCGATGGTCGGATATTGAAGCGGATATCCGTAAATTTAATTCGGATTTGGATCCGGATCCTGGTTTGTGTCCAATATTGAAAATTCTGTAGTTCTAAAATTTTAACATTCAATATAACAAATACTTCAAAGAACGAAATTAAGATTAAATTTGAGATATAATGGTTACAGGTTCATTGCAGGTGTCGAAATACCTATTTATTTATATCGTGCATGTGTTTCACATAAAAGGGATTGTTTTTGTTACCTACTTATAGTTCTGTGGAATCGAGGAATTTCCTTCTTAGCGGAAGGTAAAAGTTTAACATACAACAACAAAAATGTATAATATACATTCAAATATTATCATCTGGTTCAATACTGAGAATAGGTACTCGAATCCGAGAACCGATGCGCATACTGAAATTCCATATCTAAAATCCGATACTCATACTCATATTCGGATCCGGATCCAAAATCCAATACTCAAGATTCGGATCCAAAACCCGATACTCAGATCCGGATCCAAAATCCGATACTCAGATCCGGATCCAAAATCTGATACTGAGATTTGGATCCGAGATCCGGATAGTTCAACATTCAATTATCTGGATATCCGGATATTTTTGGATCCGAAACCGAAACTATCCGGATCCGGATCCCACCACTAGTTTTTATTACAGTTATGGACGTTTCGAGAGACCCAAGGCTCTCATCATCAGCAATTTTAAAAACATTTTTTGAAATTTGTTTTCTAAATATAAACAGATTTTAGTTGAAAGTTATATATGTTTTTTTTTTTGGAGGCGAAATTATTTCTACTTTTTGGAGATTTGTACGCAAACACCATTCCTGTTATGACTTTTGGGTCAATATGTACACAATAATCAAATACTAGAGATAAGAATCATTAAAACTTATATATAACTTTCAACTACAATCTGTTTATATTGTAGAAAACAAATTTCAATAAATGCTGATGATGAGAGCCTTGGGTCTCTCGAAACGTCCACAACTGTAATAAAAACAGTGTTTTATTTAAAATACACCTTGAGAAGGCGAAACGAAAATTTTCCTCTCCATAGATTAATGTTATAGTTATTTAAGTATGAAGTAAGTGCTGTTTATCGGTTGAGAATGATTCTGGAGATCGGGACGAAGTACATCCGATACCGGTAGAAAAGCACTTACTGTCCGCAATGCTTATTACGTTTTTTGCACGAAATTAAAAAAAAAAATGAAATAGTTATTTACTTATAAAGGCAGGGAAGTTCGTTTTTCATGACGAATATAAACGAGGCAAATAACTATAATGAGTCATGAAAAGGAACTTCAATGACGAGATAAGTATTAATTTTTTTCTGAAACTGTATAAAAATTTAAAATTACTGAATGATACATACAGAATGTCTCACAACTCGTGCCCCAGAGCGAATGAGGAAATACGAGAATGCACTGGGATATGTAATTTCGAAGAAAAAAAAATCTAGGTCAAAAGATATTAGAGAAAAGACGTCTTAAAATTTACCAATCAGAGACCTACACCTTTAACGTGTGTTTGCCGTAATTTTACGTTACTATGGTTTTATACAAATCAAATCTTCTTTAAAATGTGTGGGCGACTGTAGTTTTCGAAAAATGTCAGTATCAAATTAAATTTGACAAGGTGAATAAAAAAAGGCAAATTCTTATCATGTATTCAGCCGCTGATTACTTAGAAATGATTATAATTTTCGGAGAATGTGGACAATAATATTTTCGTTTAACACATTTTACACAGCTGCTACAACACGTTGCACTGCACGATATAAATTATGATCTCGGATGACACCTTCGTTAACCTAAATTTGTTGACAGTGAAAAGTCAACTCTAAAGTGTCAAAATTACAGTGTCAAACAAATTTTGTAACTCACTAGTAGTATTTTTAAGACCTAGCAACCAGTTTTATTTTGTAATAATATCATCACACCTCAAGATATCCTTCCGGGATTGGTGGATTAAAAAGTCTTGTAACTCCGTTATGCAAGCAGCCGTAAATTATTTTCTTCTATTGTTGGCAACCTATTGTCGTCGGCAAGTGTCAGTTTCGTGTGGGGCACGAGTTGTGAGACAGCCTGTATAACCTAATTTCATTTAACATGTAAATCATATTGAAAACTTAAGGGACTCTATTTAAAATGATACAAGAATTTAAAACTATAGTGGTTATTTACTAAAATCTCGATATGCGATTTTTAGCATGATCCCTATATCTCCCTTACCAAAGGTAGCGGGAGGAAAAATTTTCAGAATTAAAAACTGAATCAAATTTATTGATATAATAGGTTCTTGTCATAAGTATAACTGGAAAGTAAAATATCCGTTTTTAAGCTTTTTACTATTATTTTAACCTTGAACTAACATTTATATGACATTGAAAAAGTAATCTGAATTTTCATCTACCTGAAATTGTATCTTCCTTTTCAATATCATCCAAAAATTTTCTTCAATTTTAAGAAAAGTTAGAAATTGTTGAAACTACGTTGAATATTATGTATATTATATTTGTGTATGTTTCGTACAACAACCGAGGTTAAAACATATTTATAAGTATTTATTAATAAACATATCAATATCAAAAGTTAAATATCTACCCCGGAATGAAATCTATTTCAAGAAAATTATATACAAATTTATAAAAAAAACCCCTTCATATTTATTAATTCCGCCCCTAAAGATAATCTCTTGTTTGTGGGTGTTTTTAAGGTCAAAGTTCATCACAAAAAATATTTTCCTATCGTACTGCGTACTAATTACGAAAATGTTTTTTTAACATTTAATTCTTTATAAGACTTAATTGCAATGACATTTATTTTATATTTTAAATTTCAATTCCCGGGAAATTTATTTCGGTCTTTGATTGGCACGAGTCCTTAAAAACTATAAGACTTAAAAAATATTTAACTGCAGTTTCCTCAATCTGGCATTCCTGGGAAGAGCTGAAAAGATTTTGGTAACAATTGAACAACCGGAAGTAGTAGTTTCTTAGAAAAATTCTTCTAAATATAATTTTTTGGGAGTTTTTTTTATTAAATATAGAAGAACATAAAATTATCCATCTAATACACTTAAAATTTTTATTATATCTTGCATAGATTTAGAGATAAAGATACTACAATTTATAGAGTACACTAATCGCAGAGGCTTAGGCACTAAGGAAACCAGTTGACAAATTCCAATGTTTATAACATGACACATGTCATTGTCAAATATCAACAGTTTTAGTGACATTCTGATAGCTTGTTCTGGGAAGTATATTTAATTTTTCTTATTGTTTTATTAATTAAATATTTGAAATTATAGGTAAAATTGTGGTAAAATGCATATATCCATCAGAAATACCGCCAATCTGGTTAATGAATTGGAACAATCTCTGACATTTAGAAACTTCCTCATACAATGAAAAATATATATAATTAGAATTATATGTGTGCAGAAGACATGTTATATACAATAAAAAACAATATTTGGGTAAAGTTCTGTAATATTTTGTTATAAAACGACGGTTCGAAAGCGAAGTGCAGTACAATACTTATACAGCCTAATATGGAAATGGCGAGAGGTCTTGTGCTGGCCACAACATATTTTTTTTTTGTTTAAATGCGAATACAGTGTTTTTTAATAAGATATAATAATTTGTGAGAAAGTTTTAATTGTGTTTTCATATATTTATGCGTGAAGTGTTTGTATTATTTGTTTATGTCTACACAATATTGCTAAGGTATTTTCTAAGTTTAAAATATGAAAGTATTTATTATTAATGACATATTTAACATATGGTGATATAGTTTATGTATTTTTTGTGTATGTATGTATATACTTAATTAAAAATGATTTTTGTATTTTGTACAGTAATGTACTATTTTAATATACTCAAAATCGTACAGTAATGGGTTACTTTACAACATAGCAACCGTTAGTGCATAGCAGCGGTTTCGTCATTAAAATACATTTTGACACGAGGAATTGTTTATTTTTATTTTTTATTGTTTATCTTCTAAATCGTTTTCCCTGTTCTTTTCATCATCTAGATCCATCGTTTTGCAAATCGATCTCCAAAAATTAATTTGTTTGGAGGTTGTAAGGTACAAAAAACAATACCTAACCGTCAAGTTACTTTGTTCCTGAGAATCAGACTACTAAGTTTTTTAGATGTTTTTAATTCAGAAAATTATGCCGCAAAAATAATCAAATTTTAATATTAATATAAAATACGAAAAAATAGTGTACTTAAACTTGCCATACTCGCCTGGTAAATTTTCACTTTTCTTAACTTGGAACGTAATATAATATTATTTACAGGTTCCCGATTTTATTTATTTTAATATTATTTATGATATATTTTCGCTGTTAATTTGAATAGTTTCAGTATCATATTTTCTGTATGGGTTGTAAACAAGATTTTTTACATTATTAAAAAATCTTTCAGAACTCAAAAATAATAAGAATGAAGGAACGATAAAATAAATCGGGACGCAGTCGGCGTACGAGTATATTTCATTTTAAAAATTATTAGTCAATTAGTCATAATAACAAATAAATAAAAAACTTATGTTTTTAATTATTTCCCGAATTAGTGCGAGAACTGGCTATTTCCAGCACTCATTTTTAGTTTGAAAACACATTTCACGATTACAGAAAAATATGTATGTTTGTTCATTAATGACTTCTATTAACTTTTGATTTTATATTAATGAATGATTTTTTATTAATAAATGATTTTAGCACATACATACATGCAAATTACCATGGATAATAATAATAATAATAATAATAATAATAATAATAATAAAAAAAAATATTTATTTTCTCTATTTTTATTTATTTGTATTATTTTAAAGGAAAGTTCGTTTAATTTTGAAGCTATTCGCAGTATTAAAAAGCCTTAATTGTCGTTAGTTTAACTGCATTAGATTTTTAATGTCAATATGACGTCACGGCTACACTCCTATCTTTATCTCATTCTGCACCATACTAGTGGGCTGCGAGAGAAAGATAGCAATAGTGTGACGTCACAGTCACACTGATAACAAATTTCAAATATCTTTTAAAGTAATTATTATTTTTCTTTTATCTTAATCGTTATTTATTGAGTATTACTTTAAGTACAAGATGCATATTTTATTATTTTTTGTTATGGTGAAGGACAATATCGTATCGAAACAAAATGTTAAATGACTTGTTAAACATGATTGTCAAAATTTCGGTATTTACTATTTTGCGTTAACTTGTAGTTTTAATCTCATATCACAAGAGAATAAAAAATAAAAGTAAATACATATATCCATAGCAACCCACAAAATATGCGTTGCTAACTAGAAATGTCAAATGTCATTCCAAATGTTATGTTTGATTTTCTGATTGCGTATGAATTTGACCTAGATTTACAAAATTTACTTGCATTTTACTTCCAAATGAAGCCAGTCGACAACAATTGCACTCAAATATAAAAAAATGCGAACACAATACTACAGTAATATATTTTAGTTAAAAACACCCTTAATATTCCTATTGCGTTCTTTCGAATATTTTCATTCCTTCCCCGTCCTTTGCTCCCCTCTCCCTTTATCCTGCAACCAGGACCTCCTGTTTGTGAATGAAACAGGATCGATGCTGTCAAGGACACTATGTCCTGCTCTCTTCATCCCACATTTATATAGTTGTCTCACTCTTCAAACTTCTGTAGGATATGGGCGTCGTCTCGTATCATAAAATCGGGATAAAAAGAATCATGGATAAAAAGGATAAAGAGGGAGAAATAAATGTGTATCATCACAGTTTGTTATTAATTGATGATATAATAACGAACATTTTTTGGTAAAAAAATTATCCAATTGAATCCCTGTATTTCTAATCACGTGTGCGAAAATTACCAATCAAAACAAACTTACACTGATAATTACCCTAAGACAATTATTACTTGTGTCACTAACAGCCCGATTCACAAAAAAGTTTAAGCTAATCCTCATTTTTCGATCAGCGAATTCTACTCTAATTTTGACAGTTTATATCTTAAAATATAGTCTAACCTATTCCTGGTATCTACCTTTATTGATTATTGATGATATAATAACGAACATTTTTTGGTAAAAAAAATTATCCAATTGAATCCCTGTATTTCTAATCACGTGTGCGAAAATAACCAATCAAAACAAACTGACACTGATAATTATCCTAAGACAATTATTGCTTGTGTCACTAACAGCCCGATTCACAAAAAAGTTTAAGCTAATCCTCATTTTTCGATCAGCGAATTCTACTCTAATTTTGACAGTTTATATCTTAAAATATAGTCTAACCTATTCCTGGTATCTACCTTTATTGATAATATGAAAATTAAATTTTAAATGCCGGAATAGAATAGAATTCACTAATCCAAAAATGAGGATTAGCTTAAACTTTTTTGTGAATCGGGCTGTAAGTTACTAAGTAACAAACACTTTTTGCCATATAATTAAAGATTAATTGTTTTAATTTAAAAATATCGTTTTCACGGTATGGCAGTGAAAATAACGATTCAATTAATAAAATACACCCTCACACTCATAATAAAACACTCTATTATTAAAAATTATAAAATATCATTCTATTATTATTACTAATAAACGTTTGTATAATAAAACTGAACGTGTTTTGTTTTCTTGTTGTGTCAATGTCAATCTTATTATCGTTACACAATTCACACTGAACATATTCATAGGTTCTACTGACATCTATTGGATGATTTTATAATTATAAAAATTGTGCTAAATACAAATTCTGCGTAAATTTAATTAAAATTGTAAAAAAAATTCTCGCCGAATACCCCTTCGAACATTGATAAATACTTATAATTTTATCACAACTTCCTCAAGCACGTTGCTTTTAGGTAACACCAAGCAACTCGCTTTGGGTAACTGTCATAAAATTATTTCGTAATTATCAATGTCGTGGATTCTTGGGTTCATTCTATACAAGTATGAGGGTCACGCTAGAATTATTGAGATTACTTCGCACTCATATGCATTTAAACCTGTTTTGAAGTCATTATAAAACATATTCGAAAATGCTGTCTGGTTAATTCCATATTTTCACTCACAACGATACTGTAAAAATTGATTAACTAAGTTGCAACTAACTTAACTTTTGCAACTTAATTTTAAATTACAGTTAAATAACTGTGTGTGCGTGTGTGTGCGAGTGTAAGTGCGCGTGAGTGTATATGCGCGTGAGTGTGTGTGCGCATGTGTGTGTGACTGGATATTGGAAGGACGATTCCTCAAAAACTATAATACTTAATATGTGTTTAACTACATATTCCCCAATTTGACATTAATGGGAAGAGCGGAAAAGATTGTGGTAATAATTGGACAACCGGAAGTAGTAGATAGTTTTTAAAAAATTCTTCTAAATATTATTTTTTGAAAACTTTTGTTATTACAAATGTTAAAGAATATAAAATTCTACATCTGATACTCTTAAATTTTTTATTATATTATATCTTTTATAGATAAAAAAAATAGAATATAGAATAATCTGTTTCAATAAATCGCACAGTCCAGACTACACCAAGGAGACCAGTTGTCAAATCCAAATGTTTGTAATTGACAGATAAATTTCAGTATCAAAAATCAACAGTTTTATTGACATTACTGAAAGCTTTTTCTGGGAAGTACATTTAATATTTCTTATTGAATTATTTAAAATTGTAGGTAGGCATGTATATTAATAGTAATAATAGATATATCATTTAGAAATAGGTACAGGCAATCCCGTCAATGTATTCGAGCAATCTTGAACATTTTAGAAGAGTAGGGCAAGATTCCTGATAGAATGAAAGAATTGATATAATTAGAATTATTTGTGTGTACAAGAAATGTTAAATTCGATACTTAAGTAACAAAACGGAAATGGCGAGAGGTATTGTACTGGCCACAACATATTTTTTTTATATTTTAAATGGGAACCTATATTTACTATTTAAAATAATAAAATGTTTTTATTTTTATTAGTGCTTTCTATTTATATTTTCGTTTTTCGAAAAGATATTTCTCAACACTAGAGAAGAAATGTACACAATAAAATATCTACAATACTGTAAAACCTTGTTAAACTTTCTCATAATTATTAATATATAAATACGCGTACATACATATTTACAAAAAACATTTTTCGAAGAAGATCGCATTTGATCAAATGGTGCAAAAAAATAATGAATTTTTACCTTTGTGGCCTCGTTTTATTGTTGCTCCTAAGGCCAACAATTCACCCTTTTTTGGGTCTTCCAAATATGGTCAGGAATGGTCCATCGATGTATAGTCCAGACCTGAAACAATAAAAATAAATATTAATTTACATATTTTCTAACATTCTCTGTCATACACACATAAATAAACAAATGTGTTTTCTATTTTTATAACAAATTACACGATATTACTTCAATTTTGATTTATTTTTTAACCACAAACAGTTATTTTCAAATTCTTAACCTATCTTTCTACAACTGTCAAACTTTTCACACTTACTTTTTTCTCCGCCTGGCGGCGCCACGAGGAAAACATCACCAATTGTTTCACCAATATTCACAAATTTTAATTCAAGTTTTTAACAATATTTTTTTGTCCCGCACTATAATTTGCATATCAATCGACGCAGAAACCTGTTATTAATGCCCTACATACAATTTTGATGTTTATAATTCTCTTTTTATCACAAAATTTTGTATAAATCGCAAAGCAATACGGCGATTGTTAATAGAGAAAATGAAAATCGCAGACTAAATTACATAGGGAAATTTTTAGTGGGCCTACAAAAATAATTGTTTAACAACTTCAAAATTATTATTTAGGGTATTATTATAATATTTTTGATAACTATAAAGTTGTTTACACAAATGTGTATTAGTGTTTTATAAGAGAACTATGTTTTTAAGTTTTTAATTTTAATGAAATTAATTCTAGTGTAATAAAAACTTTGAAATATTGCATTGGTTGGTGTAACGTTCTATGTTAAATTTTGAGACTTTCACTATAATTTATTTGTCAGTAGATGCAGAAAAGTATAATGAATTTAATAATTACAAATTATGGTAATTTATTGTATTGCACAAATATTGATAGAGTTGCAAAACCAAACAGGAACGAGTCAGCCGAACTGGATAACTGAATTTTGTTTAATATACAAATGCCGGCTAGCTATATCATATGTAAATGAAAACAAATGTTTAACCTTTATTTTAAGGGCTGATCCTCGTATTTATACCATTTCTAACGCCCATATACTCTTGTAAAATTAATTCCAATAAAATTAAATTAATATAACCTCTTTTACCGTGATATAATTACTTCTATAAATGTATTTTTGTATTAAATTCGTTTTAAAACTTTAAAATATGGTATATAATATGTCTTTTAAATTACACGACACTCATTTTTGATAATAGTACTCAAATTGTTCACTATATTTTGATGAAAAATACTAAAGTCTTCATAACATGCTAACGCGATGATTTCCGAAACGCTACTAAAAAAATATAAAGCAATATGTACATTCTGAATCTTGCAAGAACATGTTAGATTATATTCTTTCTCGTTGTATTTTATGTATGTATGTGTATAGAAATGTTTATAGATAATTTCAAAAACATTGGGTCAAATAAATATTATTTAATGTAAAATATAAGTAGTAAGTAAATTTATTATTATTGTTTACCCAGATTTTAGAGATGAGATAGTATTCTACTAAAATTATATACGGCGTATACATATTTATTATTACTTAAATATAATCTGTAATAATTTTCATGTTCATATACTTTTTATAAATATGTAGATAAACATCTCACCACGTATTATTTCCCTATTTTTGGGAGACCCAAGCATAAATAATAATTTAACTAACCCGAAAATAATTGGTTAGGAATAATTCTGAGAACTTAATTCATAGTTAATATGTATTATATTGCTCATTCGTTCAAGAATTTAATGGGCTATTCCACTCAATTTTTTTTATTATTTTAAATAAAACTTTATTCAGTTTTGAAGCAATTCGTAGTATTAAAAAATCTTAATTGTTCCTAGTTTAACAGTATTTTATTTTCGAGAAATCAGTGTAACGTCACATTTCCCCTATACTTGTCTTTCTCACACACACTGCTCTGAGTACGCTGCGAGAGAAAGATAACAATTGTATGACGTCAATTTTCCCTTTTAGCAAATGTGAAATATCTCGTAAAGCAATTATTTAAAAAATGTTTTCATTGTTTTAACTATTATTTATTGAGCCATACTTTATGTTAAATTGAATTTTTAATTTTTTTTTGTTATTGTGGAATACCCCATTCTATCCTATGAGTGAAAAAGACACTTTTTACTCGAGTTGCAGACAGGTTTACTTTACGTCTAAAATAAAAGTATGAAAAAAAGTGTCGTAAAGTTTCATTATTTCACGCGTTTGCGTTAAAGAAGTGCACTTTTCCACTTTTATTGTGTAAAAAAGAATATAAAGTTTTGTACTAATTTGATTAAAATATGGCTATAATAAGAGTGAATCGAAAAAATGAATACATGTTATTTTTTTACGTAGAGAGTGCCTTGATAGAAAGAAATGAATATTTAGTTCTTTTTAATTTATCATAAATGTCAACGCAACCAAAATATTAAGATTAAGATTAAGATAAAAAAAAACATTTTTCTAATAATTTCTTTAAAAATTAAATGCAGTTATACAAAAACCAATTATGACTTTTTGATACCACGAATTGCTTCAAAATTAAACGAACTTTCATTTAAAAATATTTTTAAAAATTGGTTTATAGGCCTATTCTTTAACGAATGAGTAAATTGAAAATATATGTTTAAAATAAAAAAGTTAGGTTACATATTTTGAAAACCAGTGGTCAGAAACATAATTTTTACTTTTCTTTAAATTTGTCTTGTGAAATTTTCTCTGTAACTCTTATAGTTCTTGAGATAGAAATGGTGGTCCATTTGAAATGAACACCTGTATAATAGTGTAAATTTTGTTTTTCCGGCTTATCTGATTTTATAATTCTCAGACATTCTTGCGTGACCTTCAGACCATACGAGGACATTTTTCATTTGCTTTTTTTTACCACCCACGTTATATTTTGCGAATTGCTGCATGAACTATAATTACTTAATGCATATGCGTATGAATATTTATAAAACCGTTCTTAGAAAAGTATACATATGAATAGTATTCTCATAAAAAAATTAAAAAGCCATACCTACTATTAAAAATTAAATGTCATTCATTATATTTAACAAGAAATGAATTTATGTTTCTTACGATTTACAAACTAAAAAACTAAACCGATTACTATTGATTTATAATAGAAATGAACCTATTTTTAGCCATAAAATATGTAATTATATTTATTGAATTTCATGTAGGGTATTTTTAAAACAAATTACGATAAAACATGCAATGGAATTATATTGAAGTCATGACGTATGTAAATAATTATTTAAATTTAAGTGCTTATACAGCGGCATATGAATGAATGTACATATATGTATTGTATGTTCTATTTATGACAAAGTTAATGACATTCAAAATCATATGGTATTAATAAATAATGTAGATATTAATATACCTTTATAAATAAAAATAAAAAAATGGTGATATTTTTGTATGAGTATATAAACAAATGTATCATTATGTTGTCTATATATAGTTATGTGGGTGTTTGTGTTCTATTCATAGACAAATTTAATAAATGATAAAAATTATAAACAATAATTATATTGGCTAGTGGATTCGGGTTCGGTTTCACAAAACAAATTTATCTATTTCCAAAGTAAACTTAAAATGAACAAATGCAACGCGATTTTTTGAAAGCAGTGAGTTTAATGTCATTTTAAAATAAAAACTAATTCAAATTTGCTCGTATAATAGGCCCATAAACCATAACAAAAAATAATAAAATATACTTTATCCTTAAGATAAAAAAAAACATTTTTTTAATAATTACTTTGAGAGATATTTGCATTATTTCCAGGGGTACAGATGACGTCACACTATTGGTATCTTTCTCGCGCAGCCTACTACAGAAACTGGTGTGAGAAAGATAGCTATAGCTTTCTTTAAAAATCAAATGCAGCTATAAAAAATCTGTTGTGGCCAGCACAAAACCTTCCGTCAATTCGATGTATTTTGTATATATCCCATACCAAAAGTTCCTTGAAAAAGATTCTGTATATCCTATAAAATTGTAACACGAACACACTATTTTTTACAAATTCTATACCGAAAGTTCCTTTCCCTATTTTATTAGGGGTCGCTGTTTCTTACTCTTCTCTTTTAATCATTCCTGTCCAACGCATCTTCTTCACACAATTCTTCCTCTCTCAAATCTTCTGCTACATAGTCCTTCCATCTTCTTCTCTTTGGAGGGACACTCTATCACATTCACACATAACTTTCTGACCCTATACTTTCAACTTTGGTTTTGCATTTGACACTGACATCTGTCAATTAAATTTTTCTGAATATATCTGTTGTTTCCATAATTTTAACAAAGCTGACTAATTTTTGAAAGTTAATCTCTCTTAATGTCTCTTATAACTATATCTATTGAATATGAACGAAACTGTATAATCAAACCGTATAGAGAATAAGATATTCTTTCATATTGATAATCACAAAATGCCTAAAAATAATATTTAACTGCGTTTTTTTAAGAAAAACTGTTAAAACTTCAAATAAGGGTACTTCCGGTGGATCAATTATAACCAAAATCTAATCAACTCTTCATATGGATGTACAGAAGAGGAATACGAAAGAATTATAATTTTTAGATTTGTAGTATTGGAGTTATCGTCGGAGAAAAAATTGTCACACACGGACACACATACACACACACACACACATACATACAGACATCATCTTAAAAATAGTAAATTCGTATTGTAGGGACCCTAAAACGTGCTTATTCATTAAAAACTCACCACCGAATTTTTTGACCAAAGACAATACCTTCCTTACCTAAAGGTGACGGAAGGTAAAAAACAATGACTTTTTGATACCACGAATTGCTTCAAAATTAAACGAACTTTCATTTAAAAATATTTTTAAAAATTGGTTTATGGGCCTATTTCATTTACTTTGGAAGTAAATTGGACAAGCCAAGTGCTAGAGCAATAACAAGCTAATATCAATATCAATATTACAACTTTGTTATCTTTGTAAGTCAAAATTCTATGTAGAAATAATTATCAATTTTCCCATAACTGTCTCTGTTCAGTCTGGATGTCAGCCGCTTACACATTAAGTGTGCTGACATTTACGTATATAAGTTATTGCAAGAGTAGAGTTTCAGTTTTGGGCCGCGTTCTGGGTAACGCGGGTATTTTGGCCTAGGGATGCATTGGCATCTTTAAGATTATTTATATTTAGTTTTGTTTATAGTCTATTTGAGAATGACTGGCAGTAATAAATCATTATTTGCAAGAGTAGTATTGGATTTTTGCCAGAAATGCGGCAAATAAAACTACCAGAAAAATCAGTTGTAGCTACACTAGGATGGTCAAAATAAGCCGCACGCTTTGTACCTGGAACGAAACTTACTTGTCGAACAATAGAAATGCCGTCCGATAATCCTCGCCGGACTGTGTCATAGACGTAGATAGGATTTGTAGAGTGATCTGTTTATACATTTACTAAAAATAAAAGTTTTTAATATTTAAATATAACTTTCTCAGTCATTATTATTATATTGCATACATTTAATATTTACATACATACATTCAATATTTACATTTTTATTTGTTACATACTAAAATTTATACTTATTTCATGTGTGTTGTCAAGATATTGGTACCTGTCATATTTCTATTAAATATACATATTCATATTACATTACATATACTTATATATTTATACATAAATTATTAAAAATCAGAATCTGATTCTGAATCTTGTCCTACTGAAATTATAAATGGCTCGATCGTTTCGTCTATCAGATGGTCAAGTTTGCACATTTGGTCTTCTTCCTTTATGACATGTTGAATACATATTTTACATTATATTCAGCTAGTTTCATCTTAATTATTTAAATGACTTTACCTGACCCTGAAAAACAACTTAGACCTAAAACTATAGTTCTCTACCGAATTTAGTCATTTCGACTATCCCTGTGCAAACAATTATTGGCGCGCCACTGGAATGTCTTTGACAGAATGATTTATTACTGCCAGTCATTCTCAAATAGACTATAGTTATGTTTAATGAGTCGTTAATAATAATCTTACTGTTCCTTTAACATAATTGCTATTTTTGTTGAAATAATTTTTTATGAAAATGAAAACTGAATATCCAAGAATTATTTAATACAAAAATACGGGATGCTGTACGCCTGGTTAAAACAATGTGGGTTTGTATGAATAGCAGTCAAAACTTTGAGCATAATATACTTCGTTTTTTATTAAATATTTTATTGAATTGCCTCTCCACGCAATTTTCAATCATTGTCCAGAAAAAAACGTCAACTCTTTTGAGGATTCTATTTATAGAAGAAACCTATTTTCATTGCAACAACGATTTTCCTCTATGTTCTCTCTAATCCCTATGGAGGTGTATATCTATCTATGTGTGTGTGTGTGTGTGTGTGTGTGTGTGTGTGTGTGTGTGTGTGTGTGTTTGTGTGTGTTCTGCGTTTATCGTACACTTCTCGGGTATGAATGAAGCTGCAGCACCCACGCAACCGCTGCCCGAGTGCCGTGTTCTCGCCAAAGAGTTACACTAGGTCAGGGACAGACGAAGAGCGAGTAGGTGCTATGCACAACAACAAATATACCCTGAAGGATAACACCCTCTAGTAGTGGCTTAAAGGATATTATACTGCTGGAGTAAAGCGTATTAATAGAATATAGAGGATTGGAGATATAGGAGTTAAATGGGGATTATAGTTTATAGTTTAGTTGAAGGATTAAATTTACTACTACTATTTGTTCACTATTTTGTTCATAATTCAATTTTAGAATAGATATCTGACCTTCGGCATTATCCAAATAAAATACTAGTTACTTTTTTTGACCAAAAAAATAAGAAATTTCATGAAAACTAATGAAAAATCTAAGATTTTATGGATAGAAAAAATTTAAAACAATAATTTGAAAGAATAAAAATCTGATGTGGCCAGCATATTACCTTCCGTCATTTTTATGTATTTTGTACAAATTTCATACCAAAATTTTCTTGGAAAAGATTATACCGTCACAGGAGTGGGGGGTTGTTTTTCATGATTATATCTGGCGCCAATATTTTTATTTAAATATTTATGAAAATAACAAATAATAATTGTTTATTACCATGAAAAATATTGCATAAACTTTCGTTGAAAACACTTTTGAAAAAATCTGATGTGGCCAACACAGTACCTCCCGCCATCTAATTTTTATTAATTTAAATACCTACCTAGATATTTCTAATGCTGCAAACTATATTATTCCTTTGCATAATTGTTTCATTTACTATTTTCTATTTAAAATGTCACCATTATTAATTTGAAATGATTAGTTTTTATCTGTCAGTTACATACAGCTGAAATATGAACTGTGTAATAAAGGAATTGTGTTAATCTTTAAAATATAGGCTCCGGGATATATAAAAAATAATATTTTTTAAATGTATCTGTAAAAAATATAGAAAAAGTATTAATAAATGACAGTTTTTTTTCCGAATAATCGTATTTACGTTAGAACATCCAAAGGATACACACACACACACACACACTCACATACACACACACACACACACACAGAGAGAGAGACTCACAGACATCATTGTGAAAATGTTAAAATCGGATTCTAGGGACCATAAAACGTGTTCATTTACCAAAATCTCCATATGCGATTTTTAGCATGATCCCTATATCTCCCTTACCAGGGGCAGCGGGAGTAAAAATGAAAAACCGGCTTATTATTATCACTGAAAGTTTCTTGCTGATTTTAAATTTATTCATTTCAAAAAGTCTGAAATGTTGACATTGGTTGTTCTTTCATTAAACAATACAAATATATCATTTTCCATATCATATTTTGTCTATTTTGTCACATAATAACATTTATTTTTGAAATTCTTCAAACATCCCTATTGCGCAGTTCGACCATCATTCCTCTTCAGGGTGAATGTTAAGGCCTGCGTTCTGGGTCTGGGTCTAGTTCACGTCCCTCCGACGTGCGTCGCTACCGTCGCTTTGCTTTCGGTTTTGTTCATTCATGCCGCTCGGCTATAGCGTCGCCTTGGCAACGTGACGTCAGCAACGACGCTTCAGAGCCGCCTTGACGTCAGCCTGGTAATTGCTTTGACGTCACAGCGTCATACCGGCCGTAGCCGAGATAGCAAGCGTCTGCGATCAACTGATACGGAATGGGAATTGTTGGTAGTGCAGTTCACGATAATTTCTTTCACTTTTTAATCCGTAATGTTAGCAAAGCGCAAATGGAAAACTTTTAGCAAATGAAAGTAGTCATCACTTTCAAACTGTTAGGTTAGATTTACGTTTTGCGGGGTTCTGAGAATAGCCCAAAAATTTGGGGATTTCTCAGTGATTTTTCTCCAGATATAGTTTTCTAATGGTCATTCTTACAATACATTTAACAAAAAAAAAATATATATATATATATATCAACGACCTAGCACATACTTCAGGGTTATTTATACAAAATTGTACTTCATTTCACATTATAAAATAGCGTTGGTTTTGATAGGGTTATAAATTTTGCCCTTTGGTTGGTCAGAATGTTAACCTAGTTCACAAAAGCGAAAAAAATATCAATTGTCAGCTGTCAATTATTAAATAAAATCTGCAGAATTAAGTGATATTTGATATTTAATCATGTTTTGTTGAAATTTTTATTATTCTGGACTCGTACATTTTACAGATAAATATATTTTTATTATTGGGAAAGTTTGGTTTTACGAATTTAAATTATTTATTTAATTCATGTACGCCATCTGCTATTTTCTTAGAGTTATAAAATATATATACATATAGAGGGAGTCTAAACACTCAAAGCTGATGTCATGCGGGGTAAGCTTGTGTTTGTACGGCGGCCATCTTGGGAAGATCTAGTGTATACAATCGTTCTATGGTTATTTGATTATTTTACGTTAATAATCGATTTTAATTTGTGTTATTTGGATGTGAAACGTTTGTGCTTTCGTTTGTAATAACCGAACGTCCGTAAAACTTTAAAACAACAGGAAAAAGAAAAGGAAAAGTGATCATAATTCATAAGTAAGTATTATTTTACTTGTACATATTATTAATGTTTAGTTCATATATTTTATTGTATTCTTTTCATATTTCATGTAAAAATATTAACTTATTTTTGTAATAAATATGTTTGTACTTCGTATTTATTTGTATTGTAAACATCATAAATATATATTTTTATATTAAATTTCTAGCCTTAAATTATTTGCCTATTCGGTACCTAGTTTTTGTAAGTTTCTATTTTAATCATTACTATTGTCATAAAATTGGAACAGTTCTATTCATTATTTATTCAATTTCTATAAATATTTGATTAAAATTTAATCGCAATTCACTTTAAATTGAAGAATTTTACAATATTTGGGACTTTCAAATTTAAATTGAATTAATTGTAATACGTTTCTTACTGAATTATAGCTTGCTAATTACAAATAGCTTCATTTTCTGTTACATTATTGTATTTTTGTAACAAAACTGAAGAACGTGCACTTAAATACATTATAATGTAGATCGTCCCAAGATGGCGGCCACGAGATTCCCCTTCCGTCTCATGGCGACAAAAACACTGTCCATAACTATACTTTAAGCTCTCTCTAGCTATTTTCTTGACAGCCATATTAAATAAATTGATACTGATTTTTTTAATAACTCTGAAGTATGTGCCAAGTCGTTGGCAAGGTTATAGTTGAGACCGATGTTAGAACCATATACGCTCGTGCTACCAGCCAAATGGGTATATCTCAGATCAATTCTCTGAGTCCTAAGAAATCAGTACACTTGTACTAATTTCTTTTCGCCTGTAGGTATAATTGTTATTTTTCTTGCTTTCTGCTTAAGAAGGCTGTTCAGATTTTTTTTAGTAAAAAAAATATAAAACTTTTTCAAGAATTTTTTTATTGTTTACAAAGTATTCAGCCTTAGCCAAAATACACTTCTTCATTCTTTGGAACCTTAATTGAAAATGACTTCGATCAAAATTAGTATCTTTTGAAGTCATGCAAAATTATGGCACGAAATGTTATTCGGAGCACTTCCATTCTGATTCTCGTTTACTCTTGTTCTAATAAGAAAAATAATTGCTATATTTTGTGCGTCAATTAAATCTTGACAAAACTATTACTAATAAATCTAAAAAGGAACAATAACATTTTCCTACAACTGTGCGTAACGTAAAGTACATACTTTACGTACTCTTTACAATGTGTAATGTGTAACTTTTCAAGTACTAGTGTGTGAAAAGTAAATACGTTGCTAGGCAACGGTTAATTTATTTGTCAAATAACACGAACAATATTTGAAGATGACTGTACACTCATACTCAGTGTTATGAGAAATAGCACTAACATTTCGCTTGTAGGAAAAATATTTTATGCAACTCGTGTATAAATAGTATTTTTTATTTCGTGCTAATTTCCGAATTCGATAAAAAAGTACTACTTTACACACTTGTTCCATAAATAACTATTTTTGTATGTAACTACCATCTATTGCATACTACCAAATTTTTTTAGAACAGCCCTCTTATATCTATTCGAACAAATAATTATTGCGTATGTTTTTGAAATCTACGTTTTAAATTTCAAGCTTTATAAAGCTGTACTTGTAGAGTGTATTATGCAGTATCGATCCCTGTTTTACCGACAATAGGTCAAGGGTAAAGCAACACTAAAACGTGACCTTTAGAAACACAAACCCTGAAATGCAAGCGTTAATAAAATTTTAAGCGAATGCACCAAATTTCTGTTATACTTGTTGGACTTACATTTTTATATTGATTCGTTTTATTTTTCTAAAATCGCGACATGAATCACAAATATTCTTTTTTAAAATTTTTAATGAAATTTAAAGTATATATGCATTATAGAATCTTTTCATAAAATAACATATGTCGTAACTCTGTTCAGGAAATAATTTGGAGCTGTCAACATAGTTCGTATATATTGACGTGTATTTTAGCATTTTTGAGTCTCGTGACTATTAATAACAAAATGAGATTCACATCTACGTCATAGAATATTTAAAAAAATATATTACGGCTTAACGAATGATAATTAAGACTTTCTAGAATTATAGATCGTTTTAAATTTAAATAAAATTTCATAAAAAAAATAAAAAGCAGTGGAGGTTTTTACATAAAAATAATATAAAATTTGTTTGGTTAATTCAAATAAAAGTTGCGTACTGTTATTTTTTCTATTAACTTATTTGAAGTTTTTTTTTTCTCTAAAATAATGCAAAACGACTAAAGGCGCCAAAACACTTTTACCCTCCTCCTAGTTAAAAAATCTGTTGTGGCCAGCACAAGACCTCTCGCCATTTCCATATTAAGCTATATAAGTATTGTATTGCACTTCACTTTCGAACCGTCGTTTTATAACAAAAAATTACAGAACTTTAATATTGTTTTTTATTGTATTTAACATGTCTTTTGCACACATATAATTCTAATTATATCTATTTTTCATTGTATGAGGAAGTTTCTAAATGTCAGAGACTCTTCCAATTCGTTAACCAGATTGGCGGTATTTCTGATGGATATATGCATTTTACCACAATTTTACCTATAATTTCAAATATTTAATTAATAAAACAATAAGAAAAGTTAAATATGCTTCCCAGATAAAGCTATCAGAATGTCACTAAAACTGTTAATATTTGACAATGACATGTGTCATGTTATAAACATTGGAATTTGTCAACTGGTTTCCTTAGTGCCTTGGCCTCAGCGATTAGTTTACTCTATAGATTATAGTGTCTTTATCTCTAAATCTATACAAAATATAATAAAATTTTTAAGTGTATTAGATGGAGAATTTTATGTTCTTCAATATTTAATAAAAAAAAACTCCCAAAAAAATATATTTAGAAGAATTCCGGTTGTTCAATTGTTACCAAAACTTTTTCAGCTCTTCCCAGGAATGTCAGATTGAGAAAACGGCGGTTAAATATTTTTTAAGTCTTATAGTTTTTGAGGAATCGTGTCTACAACATCCAGATATACACAAGTACGCACATACACACATACGCACATACACACATACACACATACACACATCCACACACACACACACACCCACACACACACACACACACACACACACACACATGCACACACAGACATCATTTTAAAAATGTTATAATCGGATTCTAGGGACCTTAAATCGTGCTTATTTAATAAAATCTGGTTATGCGAATTTTAGCATGAATCCAATACCTTTCTTAGCGAGAGGTAAAAATATAATCAAATGTCATTTTGCAAAAATCAACAAAATTTTACTCAATAATAATATTTCCAAATAAAATTATTTCTATTAAAGGTTTAAAATACATACTAATAAAAAACCAATAAACCGTTAATAAAATATATTTAAAAATATATAGAAAATTTCAAAAATCCCAAAATGATGACGTAAACCTCTTGATTGGCTGGATAGCCCTTACACTGTATTTATGACGTAAATCGTTTGACTGACTGGATATCCTATGCAATATAAGGATCATATCCCCCCTCTAATTTTGATTTTCCATGTTTATATTTATATCATTAACACATCAACCCCGAATTCTAAAAATGCCTCACATCCCTGTAATTCCAAAAATAGCCGGCTGGTGTGTGCCCTAGTGACGTAAGCTATGGCACGTGCTTCCCCTAAGCTTTTACCCCCTCCCGCCCCTAAAGCTCTGCTGCAGCCCGATCGATGGCCAAGGCTCAAGGTCATGCCAGCAACAGATGACAGTCGACATGGAGGCTATAAATAGAATACAACGCAATGGCAAGGTAATGTCTCTTTCTAATGGATAGAACTTAACCTAGAAGATGCAGTTGCTGATAGTAGGTGGGTGAGGTAAATATATTGTTTTCATTGGGGATGAAAATTGAATTTAATTCAGATTTGTGTGGAGTATGTGTGTGGTTTGTTTATAAACAGAACTATCACGGCGAAAAATAAAGGGCAAAGGTCATTTGAAAAGTTCACTGCTTACCTTACGAGGAAAGCAAGCAGCTTTTGGGTTTAAGTTAAGCTTGCTTTCAACAAGTATTTCGCCATTTTATATTGGGTTACATCGCTTTTATCAACGTAACAAAAGTTTTGAGGATAAATTAGATAAAGTATTTTTACCTCTCGCTAAGGGAGGTATTGGAATCATGCTAAAAATCGCATTTCCAGATTTTAGTGGATAAGCACGTTTGAAGGTCCCTATAATCGGATTATAACATTTTTACGATGATTTTCGTGTGTGTATGTGTGTGTGTGAGTGTGTGGATTTGTGGATGTTGGAACCACGGTTTCTCAAATACTATAAGACTTAAACAACAATTAGACAACCGGAAATAGTAGTTTTTACCTCTCGCTAAGAGAGGTATTGGATTCATACTAAAATTCGCATATCCAGATTTTATTGAATAAGCACGATTTAAGGTGCCTAGAATCCGATTATAACATTTTAAAAATGATGTCGGTGTGTGTGTGTTTGTGGATGTGTGTATGTGTGTATGTGTGTGTGTGTGTGTGTGTATGTATGGATGTTGGAGGGTCGATTCCTCAAAAACTATAAGACTTAAAAAATATTTCACTGCAGTTTCCTCAATCTGACATTCCTGGGAAGAGCTGATTAGATTTTGATAACAATTGGACAACCGAAAGTAATAGTTTCTTTAAAAAAATCTTCTAAATATTATTTTTTGAAAATTTCTGTTATTACTAATATTAAAGAATATAAAATCTCTATCCGATACATTTAAAAATTTAATTATATCTTATATGGAGTTAAAGATAGAGACATATAAATATATAAAATAATAAGTTGTAAATGAATCTCGCAGCCCATGGAAAACAAGTGGAAAAAAAAATAATTAACAGATAAATGTGTGTCGAAAAGCCAGAGACATTACTGAAGACTTTTTCTGGGAAGTACATTTAATATTTCTTATTTTATTATTAATTAAATATTTATAATTTATATACATATATTACATATACCCTCAGAAATACCGCCAATCTCATCAATGAATTGGAAGAATCTCGAACATTAGAAGAATAAGAGTGAATAGAATGAATTAAAAAATATAAAAATAGAAAGAAGATATGTGTTTTGTGTGAAATATCAAATATGTACAATACTTATATAGCCTAATATGAAAATGGCGAGATGTCTTGTGCTGGCCAAAACAGATTTTTTTTAATAAAATGTTGACATAAGGGTTTATTCCTCTAAATTAAGGGGATAAGGAATCTAATTTTATAACACTGACAGGGGACCATTATCTTCAATGCGATGCAGGTTGTTTTTTTTAATACCTTGTCTCATTTGTCTCTGGGCGATATTAAAATAAGTTACAAAATAAAAATCTGTTGTGGCCAGCATAATACTTCTCGCCTTTTCTATTTTATATTATATAAGTATTAAAGTATTGTATTGCACTTCACACTCGATTCGTGGTCTTATAACAAAAACCCAAATTTAGTTTTTTTTTATTGTATTTAACATGTCTTGTGCACACATACCATTCTAATTATATCTAATTTCATTGTATGAGGAAGTTCCTAAATGTCAGAGATTCTTAAAATTCATTAACAAGATTGGCGGTATTTGTTATGGATATATGCATTTTACCTATATTTTTAAATATTTAATTATTAAACAATAAGAAAAGTTAAATGTACTTCCCACAAAAAGCTTTGAGAATGTCACTAAAACTGTTGATTTTTGACACTGACATTTATCTGTTATTTACAAACTATATTACAAACTTTTTTATTTGTCAATTGGTGTCTTCATCTTTAAATTTATAGAAGATATAATAATTTTTTTAAATATATCAGATGTCGAATTTTATGTTCTTCAATATTAGTAAAATTTTCAAAAAATAATATTTAAAAAACTACTACTTCCGGTTGTCTAATTGTTACCAAAACCTTTTCAGCTCTTCCCAGGAATGTCAGATTGAGGAATTCATAATTAAACAGGTCTTAAGTCTTATAGTTTTTGAGGAATCGTTCTTCCAACATCCACACACACACACACACACACACACATACACACACACACACACATACACACACACACACACACACACACTTACACACATCATCATGGTAAAAACATTAAAATTGGATTGTAGGAACCTTAAACCGTGTTTATTCACTAAAATCTGGAAATGCGATTTTTAGCATGAATCCAATAAAAATAAAAACATGTATTACATCATTTAAAAAACATGGATTTATATGATTAAATGTACATATGTAATGACGTGCGTAGAGTGTATTAAGGTATTGTCCGATAATATTACTATCTCCCTAATATCACTTATCACCACGTATGTATGTAAATCTATATTACACTGGGAATTAAAATCAACAATTGATTTATTACATTATATAAATATACCTATTGACGCATTTTGAAATGACGAAATGTTCAAACCAAAAATATACGCCCTCTAGAATTTATATCTCTCATCAAGTGTTAGAATTTCCTATCGTAAATCAGGAAATGACGCATCTTTGTCAACATCCGGTGGGAAATTCAAAGGTGAAAGGTCGTGAAATATAAGAAAATTAAGAGAGAGAATTCTAGGATTTATTAATTATTAGCTTTTATAGAGAGATATTGGATTCATGCTAAAAATTGCATACCCAGATTTTAGGGAATAAGTATAATGTTTTAAAGACCCTAGTATTCGATTTTTTACCTCTCGCTAGGAGAGGTATTGGATTCATGCTAAAATTCGCATATCCAGATTTTATTGAATAAGCACGATTTAAGGTCCCTAGAATAAGATTATAACATTTTTAAAATGATGTCTGTGTGTGTGTGTGTGGATGTGTGTATGTGTGTATGTATGTCTGGATGTTGTAGACACGGTTCCTCAAAAACTATAAGATTTAAAAAATATTTAACTGCAGTTTCCTCAATCTGACATTCCTGGTAAGAGTAAAAGGTTTTGGTAACAATTGAACAACCGGAAGTAGTAGTCTCTTGGAAAAATTCTTCTAAATATAATTTTTTGGGAGTTTTTTTTATTAAATATTGAAGAACATAAAATTCTCCATCTAATACACTTATGGCCGATTTCACCACCGATTCCTAAACCGTTGCCTAGCAAGGAATTTCCTAAATTTAGGAACTGCCTAAACTGATACTTATCCTTTTCGGATTTCACCAAACAAAGCAATGCCCAGCTAGGAATTACTTACGTAGGCATCGGATTATTAGTTACTTTTATGATATTATATTTGCACACTGGAAATAAATTTATAATTTTTATAATTTATGACATTTGTCAACATTGACATTGGAAATTATGTGGTGAAATTGTTAATATTACGTTGAGGTATACGAAATAATTAATTTTTTAAAGAAATTTTCTTTACATATATACCTATTTACAAATTTGTATTGTTTTACAGAGGTGGAAAATATAAATGAAACAAAGATGAAAATGAACAAGAAGAAAAAAATATAAATAACAAAATATAGAATAAATAATACAAAAACAGAAACTGAATTCACTGATTTCAAGTAAAAATTTAAAGTTTGACAACCGGAACGCATATTTATGATATTTGGCTATGACATTTTTGTAGAAATTATGAATTAGTTATATGTGAATACTTAACCTAATGTAACTTCCCAAAATATAAAATAAAGAATAAAAACGACATATTTACGTATTTACTAATTAATTTTATATCATATAACTAGTAAGGTATATAAAATTGTTTTCTAATGAAAAGGAAATCTTTTTCAAAACCATTTTTCATCACAGAATACAAAACAATTTGTTCTTTCTCTTCTATCTTGTGCATGTCTTTCTATTTCTTCGTTATAACTATCAAAATATTCAATAAAATTGTACAATTTTCATTTTGAACTGTCAGCTGTAAAATATTCAATAAAATTGTACAATTTTCATTTTGAACTGTCAGCTGTCAAACGTTAGGAAATGCTTAGCGATTTGGGCATCGGAAAACAGATACCTAGCTAAGTAATTCCTAAATTGTGATAGGTAATGCTTAGCGATTGGTGAAAACGAAATTTTTCTAGGTAATGCCTATGTGGTGCACATCGGGTACATAGGCATTACTTAAATTTTAGGAATCGGTGGTGAAATCGGCCATTTATCTTTAATTTAAAGTAATGCTAGAGTGCTCGCTAAAATGCTAAGTTATATTATGAGAACGAATAACGAATACAGCTTTAAATTTAATTTAAAGTATTAAAGTTTATTATGAAAACGGCCCTAAGGGAAGTATCCTACCGGTTAAGTAGAAGAGTATTTACTGACCGCAATGCTTATTACCTTTTTACCTTTTGGTATGTTAATTTTTTTGGTTGTTATTTTTTAAGTAAAGCTTTGATCGCCTCCGTCTCTTGATGATGTTGAAAATGTTAAATTATGAAGAAGCGGCAACCCGGCAGAGCAATGGACAGGGTGCGGAGAAGGGAAAAAATTGAGCATCAGTCCATATTTGTTTGAAGGCGAGTAATTATATAACAAGCGAGGTAAATGCTTCCTACTGGTTGAGAATGATTTTGGAGATCGAGACGAAGACGCACAAAATTAATAAAAAGATTTGAAAATTATTCTGATATATTACAATTTTTTGGTTGTCATTTTTAAAGTAAGCTTTGTTCGTTGTTTTTATGTACTTACTGCCTACACCTCCTGATCAGTAATTTATGAATAAAGTCTATTGCCTTGGAAACTTATTCGGTAAACAAAAAAAAAAAACGATCGTGTAATAAATATAAAATATAATCTATTAATACTACCTATAACCCCAAATATTCTATTATAATATAATATTATAAAAAGCCCTCATCCACTTCTGCATAATTAATCATCTACGTCATCCATTTCCTCCCCACCCTAGATGCATTGTACTATATTCATTGTGAACCCTAACCGTAATGACGTCACAACAGTTCTTTCATTGTGACGTAATCATGAACCTGACCGTGAACGTAGCCAATGTTGTAATGTGACGTCACACCAACACTAGCACCTGTTGAATGCGCACGCGCCTGTACAGGTCGATGCGCAAGGTCACAAGGTCGTGGGGGTCACTACCGCAAGCGTTGCGAGCTCCCGGTCGGAAAAACACCAGGGAAAGACAAACTTTACTCGAAAAAAAATTGTAAATGTTCACCTATCCTAAAAATGATAACAAAATCAATGTAATTTTTGTCACTATTAATTATTATGCCACAGATAAACATTTTTGTCTACTCATATGCTTTAATATGCATACTTGTTAAATATGTGTCATCTATACTTGCAATGGGGTCCCGTGGCCGCGTGCCTGAGTGTCTGGTCGCGAACCTGGTGGAACCGGGTTCGATCCCGACAGACGCCAAATATTTCCAATTTTAAAAATGGCACAAAAGTGACCCCTGTGGTGCACTCTTCACACCAGCTATGAGTGCCCGTGAGGTGACGCCTGGTAAGCGCCCACACGGTAAAATATATCGTCATCATTACCGATGTCTACATGTGTTGTAGATACTGGCACACCCAGAAATGGGTAATATGCCGTGATGATATATTTATTTATTTCTATACTTGCATGACACTCATTATGATGCAGATTATCATTATGATACAAACGAATTTTATAACCATAATTTATTATAGTTTATTTTTTTAATTATTATGAATAATCGTAGAAAAAATAGTGTATTCAACTATGTATAATGGCAACTAAGACTAAGGGCATTGTTTACATTAGTACTAAAATATGACGCGAGAATATATATACATATATACCGTGAGTATTTTTTAACGTGAAACATTGGGTTTGTCTTATCCACGGTTACGACTTGACATTTGATTGATAACAATGTATTTGCCCGTTCCATTTAAAATGAAACATAGGCAATGAATTTGACATTTGATAAGATGTCAATAGAGGTTAATTTTGTTTAAATAATTACACCTGCATTCTAAATTAAAATTAGTTGTGCCCGCGAGTGATTTTCTGACTCGGCTAAATTTCTTACAATATTTAAATATAATACTTCTGTCAAATTCATTCCCCATGTGTCATTTTAAATGAGACAGACAAATACATTGCTGTCAATCAAATATCAAGTCGTAACCATGGATATGACAAACTCAATGTTTCACGTTAAAAATAATCACGGTATACATACTATATATATCAAATCATAACTTATAGGAAAATTAGGAAAATTCAACGGTTATCTGTCATATTGACAAGATGTCATTAGAGGTTAATTTTGTTTAAATAATTATACGTTTTCTAAAAATTAAATTTAGATGTAGAAAAAATACTGTGTGCACATGTGCACCTTGTGCCCGAGTGGTTTTCTGACTCCGCTAAATTTCTTACAATATTTAAATATAATACTTCTGTCAGATTCGTTCCCTATGTTTCGTTTTAAATGAGACAGACAAATACATTGCTGTCAATCAAATATCAAGTCGTAACCATGGATATGACAAACCCAATGTTTTACGTTAAAAATAATCACGGTATATATATATATATATATATATATATATATATATATATATATTTATATTATAAATAAATAAATTAGACATAATTACTTTTCATATTAATTTGCATTTAAAACATAAAATGAAAATGTATTAATATATGTATGATGTTTTTGAGTGTGATTTTAAATATTAATAGATTTTAATAATTCAATTTTTAATATTTAGGTTAATCAAAAGTATGTCTAATGTATGTGTTTTTAATGAATAAGCATGTTTTGGGGTCCCTAGAATACGATTTTACTAGTTTTACGATGAAGTCTATATTAGGAATGACGATGGGTATCCGGGTACTCGGAACCTACCCGATAATAATGTACCCGGGTATAAAATTTCTTACTCGACTACCCGAAATATACCCGCTGCCCGTTAATTACCCAATACCCTTTAATTACCCGAACAGTTTTCAGCTGCCGGAAAGATTGTATCTAAAAGAAGAGCTTTTTATTACCATGCCATAGGTAATTAATATAATTTATGTTAAGTTTTTTTATAGAGATACAGTATATTATTTATTTGTATTACTTTTTATTTAATAAATATATGTAAACAATAATTATGAATTTTATTAAAAAGTAAACTGCTAATATAAGGGTAACTGGTAATTAACGAATTGTGTATATGTACTTAAAGGATAACGGATAAATAATCAGGTATCTGGTAATTAACGGATAAAGGGTACTATTCGGGTAGTTGTTTCGGGTACTTGGGTACTAAAATTATTGGAATTCGTCATTCCTAGTCTATATATATGTCTGTATGTGTGTCTTTGTGTGTGCCTGTGTCCGTGTCCGTGTCCGTGTGTGTGTGTGTGTGTGTGTGTGTGTGTGTGTGTGTGTGTGTGTGTGTGTGTACGTGTGTGCGGGTGTGTGACAAAAATTTTCCTGATGATATCTCCAATACTACGAGCCCCTTCTTACTTCAGTTGGCCCACTTGTTAGAAATTCATTTATGCTGACTTAACTAATAGTATTTTTAATAATATTAAAATTAATCTTTACTTCTTATTTAAAATGTAGATTTTCAGCATTATAGCCTAATTTTAAATTCAATTTTTAGCTCAAGATTAAAAATTTAATGGTATAACTTTAACACAAATCTAATATATTAATTACATATTATTTATCAATATTAAATAACGTCGCTTTAAAATGTAAATTGTTACTGCAAATCTTTTAGATATTTTACTTAATAAAACCTTACAATTTTACGACTTAAATTCGTTTAATTTTTTCAGTTTTTCTTGAATTGTTGCTAAAACTAAGTATTATTTCATTTTACATTGAAACAGTAAAATATTTTAGGAAACATATCTTGATATATCTGTAAAACGACAAAATGTCTGTAATATTAATAAAAATTGGTGATAATTTATGTTAGTTATTATTTGTGTCATATATTAACTAAATAAAATGAAATTAAGCGGATTGGGCCAAATGATGTGGGAAGGGGCTCGTACAATCCTAAAAATTATAATTCTTTCGTATTCCTCTTTTTTACATCCATATGAAGAGCTGACTAGATATTGGTTATAATTGGTCAACCGGAAGTTGTCTTATTTGAAGTTATTAACAGTTTTTCTTGAAAAAACGTAGTTAAATATCATTTTTTTGACATTTTATGCGATAGTCAATATGAAAGAATATCTTATTGTCCATACGGTTTGATTATACATTTTTCTTCATATCCAACAGATATAGAGTTATAGTTAAAGAATTATAAAGAGACATTAAGTCTCATAAATCAGCCAGCATTGCTATAATCATGGAAACAGCTGATATATTCAAATAATTCTAATTGGCAAATGGCATTGTCGTGTGCAATTTACATAGGATATGTTTGTATTATAATTTTATTGGATATATAGAATTTTTTCCAAGGAACTTTCGGTGTTGAATTTGTAGAAAATAGTATATGTTTCTTATTACAATTTTACTGGATATATAGAATCTTTTCCGAGGAACTTTTGATATGGGATTTGTACAAAATACATAGAATTGACGGAAGGTAATGTGCTGGAGTTTTTTTTTTTTAAATATTAATAGTTTTAGTACTTAGAATAACTTATTTGAATTGTCACGTCATATTTTTAATACCATTGCACAATATTACACTCAAATGAATTATGATACCATGGCTCGTATCGTAAATTTCATATTCGTGAGCTCGTGTATTAATAGCTATCATTATAAACTCGTTGCATGATATACTAATATATCTCTAATTGGGTGGAAATACTATATAGTTTCCGTGAAATGAACCTAGTTATGGCCGAGTTTTCATAGCGATATCGGTTTTCAGAACGGGGTAGTTTTCAGCTTTCAGCGCTCGGTTTCAGGCGCGTGGGAGGCAGTTTGGAATTCCTGGAAACGCTGTCGCATCTTCCAAGAATCAAGATAACCTATCCTAATCTTGACTGCAGGATGGAGAGTCTTCCAGGCTTATTTCAACCACGATGATAATGTTTATAAGATAATAGTTATTTATTATTTGTAAATAAATTTAACATTGGAATAATACTACCTTCTTTTAGTTTTAGTTCTGTTTTTATTTATTATTAAAACCCAACGTTTCGGCACCATAAACTGGTGCCTTCTTCAGGGGAAAACATTGACATAAATATGTGAAATAACAAAAACAACAAGTAACCAAGGTTACAAGAAAAGTTCGTAAATGTTACCTTTTTACCTTCCGTCAAAAGGAAGGTATTGTTTTTGGTCAAAAAATTCGGTGGTGAGTTTTTAATGAATAAGCACGTTTTAGGGTCCCTACAATACGAATGTACTATTTTTAAGATGATGTCTGTATGTGTGTCCGTGTGTGTGTGTGTGTGTGTGTGTGTGTGTGTGTGTGTGTGTGTGTGTGTGTGTCTGTGTGTGCGTGTGTGACAAATTTTTCTCCGACGATAACTCCAAAACTACAATTCTAAAAATTATGATTCTTTCATATTCATCTTCTTTACAACCATATGAAGAGCTGATTAGATTTTGGTTATAATTGGTCAACCGGAAGTACCCTTATTTGAAGTTCTTAACAGTTTTTCTTGAAAAATCGCAGTTAAATATCATTTTCGACATTTTATGTGATTATCAATAGAAAGAATATCTTATTCTCTATACGGTTCGATTATACATTTTCCTTCATATACAATAGATATAGAGTTATAGAGAGATTAACTTTCGAAAATCAGTCAGTGTTGCAAAAATTATGAAAACAACAGATATATTAAAAAAAATCTAATTGACAGATGTCAGTGGCAAGTGCAAAACCAAAGTGGAAAGTATATGATCTGAAAGTGATATAAGTGACAGAGTGTCCCTCGCCAGTGACTTGCATTTACGGCCTCGCCTCAAGATAGGAACTTATAATGCCAGAAGTACGAGAAAGGCAAAAGAGAAGATGGAAGGACTGTATAGCAGAAGATTTGAGAGAGGAAGAACTGTATCACGAAGGTGCTTTGGACAGGAATGAGTAAAAGAGAAGAATAAGAAACAGCTACTTCTAATAAAATAGGGCAAAGTTGAAGCAGGAGGAAGTGTTAAGTGCAATACATAATGTACGTTCGTATTCGTATTAAAATTTTATTAGATTTTAGAATCTTTTCAAAGGAACTTTCAGTATGGATATGTAAAAAATAGTGTGTTCTTGTTACAATTATACAGGATATATATAACCTTTTTCAAGGAACTTTTGGTATAGGTTATGTACAAAATACATCGAATTGACGGAAGGTTTTGTGCTGGTCACAACAGATTTTTTATGTATACAATTTTGTAGACAATATATGCATGCCCAGCAATAACTTAGACGGCGAACACACATCTTCTCAGGAAAAAATCTCCTTTTGCCTGAGGAAAAACCGTCCCAAAAACTGGCAGAGAAGTGATCTGTATAACTCAGAGACGCTTTATCGGTAGCGAAATACCTCATATTAATATGAGTTCTAAAAGATATTTTAATAAAATTTAACATTCTTGCAATATAAATAATGTATTATTTAAAAGATTGGAAGATTATAGTTTCAATCTATATTAAGAAAAATAACAGTCTAAAACCCAATATATTTAATCCAAAATGAAAAGCATTATTACGTTATTATATAAAAAAATAAACAAGTAATATACTGCCACCTTTATTTATTTTATGGATAAATAATGCTGATATTCATAAATTGATGACAAAAAAGTCTCCGTACGATAATCAAAATATTTAAATAATAAACCATTTTTTTATGCTCCACAAAGAAATATAATATTTTAATGGGTTTCCTTCGGTTTTTCCACGAATCATAAATCTACCAAATTTTTTGTCACTGATGGCAATATATTCTGCCATTCTTTTTGTAATTAATTTTAAATTCTTTTTTGGTTTATATTCTTGTCTCAAGAATTTTCCGCACTTTTCGCATATTACTTAACTATAGATTTAAAGTGAATATAAAGAAGGTGCGACAAACCATGTGACATACTTTCTTATAAAAATAACTTTAAAAATCTGTTGTGGCCAGCACAAGACCTCTCGCCATTTCCATTTTATGTTATATAAGTATTGTATTGCACGTCGCTATCGAACCATCGTTTTATAACAAAAAAAAATACAGAACTTTACTCAAATATTGTTTTTTATTGTATTAAACATGTCTTCTGCACACTTACAATTCTAATTATAACTATTTTTTATTATATAATGAAGTTTCTAATTGTCAGAGATTCTTTCAATTCATTAACAAGATTGGCAGTATTTCTGTTGGATATATGCATTTTACCTACAATTTTAAATATTTAATTAATAAAACAATAAGAAAGATTAAATGTACTACCCAGAAAAAAGCTTTCAGAATGTCACTAAAACTATTGATTTTTGACACTGACATCTGTCATTTACAAACTATGTTGTAAACATTACTATGTTATAAACATTTGAATTTGTCAACTGGTTTCCTTAGTGCCTTGGCCTCTGCGATGTATCACATTAGATTATTCTATATATTATAGTGTATCTCTAAATCTATACAAGATATAATAAATTTTGTATTAGATGGAGAATTCTATGTTCTTCAATATTTGTAATAACAAAAATTTCCAAAAAATAGAAGATTTTTTTTAAAGAAACTATTATTTCCGGTTGTCCAATTGTTACCAAAATCTAATCAGCTCTTCCCAGGAATATCAGATTGAGGAAACTGCAGTTAAATATTTTTAAAGATTTACATTATTTCAGAAACCGTGGTTCCAACATTCACACATCCACACACACGGACATCATCGTAAAAATGTTATAATCGGATTATAGGGACCTTAAAACGTGCTTATCCACTAAAATCTGGATATGCGATTTTTAGCATGATTCCAATACCTCTCTTAACGAAAGGTAAAAATGGATAACACATAAATATATTAATCAATCAGTAACAAATGAAATTAAGATGAATAACAATAGCATAAATATGATATAAAATGTCTTAATGGATAAAAATTTTGTCGGGTGCAAATCTATTCATTTGTCGGGTGCACCTGACCCCATGCACCCTACAAGTCGGCGCCTATGGCCTGAAATATTGCTGAAAATCACTATTTTCCTCGGTTTTCTATGTATCCAACACCCACATGCTTCCAAGATTTATGTCCACATCGTATAATTAATTATAAATTATAATTAGTCCTACATATCATCTTTATTTGATCTCAAATTGAGTTGGGATTGAAAAATAAGCTCTGAGATTATGTGGGTGAATAATTTATTTGTAACAAAACCGAAAAGCAAGAAATATTACTTCGTATTTATTTTACGAATCTCCAACTTTTCGATTTACAGAAGCCTTAGTATATCCTCGCGGTTTGCTATATTATTCTGTAGAATGTTCTAGATTATAAACTGCTCTAATTAGTAAATATTGATAGAGTTATTGAGCTAATGTGTTATAATTAATTAAAGAACATTCGAGAATATGGTTCATAAACGTTTATACCGTACAAAGAATCTTAATTTAATTTAAAGTTTGACAGAAACTTATGTCAAAGGTTGTTTATTGTTGTGTCTGCTTTAATATTGAGGGAAAGTTCTAGAAATTTAAACTAGAACGCCGAGATATTAAAAAGAGAAATTAAATTTATATGAACAATTCATTAGTTTTGCGTGTGTATAATATACCGGGCTACATTATGAGTTCAGTATGGGAAAATAGTTTTTCCTTGCGCAAAAGGAGTCTATTAATTTTATGTAGACAAATATGCTTCAAATAAAAGTTCTAGAGAATTAAATTCTATATCCAATTTTATACTGCACATTTTATAACCGAGAAAATTAAATTTAACAATTGAAGAGTTTTTGAAAAATTCCGCTTTATATTTGACATTTAAGTGAACCTCGTGAATTGATGATAAGTGTATTATATCTGTATTGTTATATTTTATTTGTCAAAAGTATTTTTACCTCCCGCTATCCTTGGTAAGGGAGGTATAGGAATCGTGCTAAAAATCGCAAGTCGAGATTTTGGTAAATGACCACGTTTTAATGTCCCTAGAATCCGATTTTAATATTTTTACGATGATGTTTGTATGTATGTATGTGTGTGCGTGTGTGAATCTTACTATAAGGGACAGTTTTACAATTTCCGGTTAAAATTTTAACTGCCAGTTAAATAAACAAAATTGAAACTAAATAAACTGTTAACTGACAAATTTATCATTGCTGTCAATATTTCGATGTAATATTGTTTATTTAACTGTTAGTTAAAATTTTAACCAGAGATTGTAAAACTGGCCCTAAGAATGAAAGATTATTAAATTTTCTACAGGTATGCATTCTGTATATTTTATAGATAATAGATATTTATACACCAAGTGAGCTAAGATAATGTTTATTCATGAGAAGAAAGTTTAGCTCATGAGCCCGAGTGAATAAACATTCTTAGCTCACGTGGTTTATACAATATTTTATTAAATTTTGACGAAATAATAATAAAAACTTTTATAAAATTTAATTTTGACAAAATAAAAAAAACTAATCAGTTAGAAGGCTGTGCATGACAATCGTCGATGATAGACGTCAAATCATCTATTTAATAGGCTTTATAGATCAATCCAGAACAAATGAATTTCGTGAGGGGCAGCTGTCAGAAATAAATTTCATACCATAATTTACTCAATGATGGAGCCATTGGAAAAATTTATGGTTTAATTTTATGAATGAATTGTATCAATATCAAAATTTCTCGATATTTATCATAAGATTATAATTAAATAATTTTTAAAAATATTCAAAAGTTAGGTTAAAATCACTCCTGTGGAGGGCAGGTGACGTCATTCTGGAATGGTCTATTGTATGTCAATTGTGTCGTGAAAAATTATGAAAATGTCTGATAATGTCTGATAAATACTGTGGTGAGTGTTATTTTCGTGCCTGATGTTATTTTAAATGCATTATTTGTTGCACAGTGAGTTAAAATTTTGTGAGAGTGATTTAAAAAAAAAAAAATTAAATCACTTGTGAATAAAATGTTACTTATAGTTGTTGCTATGGAATTAATAATGACAGTTTAAAACGTCAAAATTGAATAAATATATGAAATAATCTATTTTATAAATCCCGGAGTCTAGGTTTTAAAGATAAACACAATCCCTTAGTTATACAGTTCAGATTTCAAATGTATGTAATTGACAGATAAATGTCATTGCCAAAGAACCTATCATTTCAAATTATAAATGGTAACGTTTTAAAAAGAAAATAGTAATAGTAAATAAAACAATAGTTATACAAATGCAAATGGACATAATATACATAGTTTCCAGCATCAATAAATATGTAGGTATGTATTTAAATTAATAAAAGTTAAAAAAAATAATAACACTCGATATAGTTTTACAGATTTTTTACTCTTGTCGAAAAAGATTTTGCTATAGAACCACAGAAACATAAGCCTGTAAGTTATGTAACATACATAGAAGTATGCTTAGTTACATAACTTTAAACCATCTCTTACAAACTTGTAAACATATATGTACTTCCAAGTTTCCAAGTTCAAAATTAAAACCAACATAATAATACAGACATACATTATATTTATCATTTAATACATTTTTTCTTACATATTTATTATAATAGTTCCTTTATAGATGCATCCATTAAGGCACCTACAATATGTATAGCATATTATCACTCATTTTTTTTTTTAATTTTGTGACTTGTGCAAGAACAACCAATGTCAATAAATAAGTTAATAAATAAAAATAAAAACATATCGCATCGATATTAGAGCGTAAATTGACAAAATTATACACAAATCAATGGGGTATTCCGACATTTTTTAAAAATATTTTTTTACATTAGTACAGAGCAGTAGGACTCTGAATATCTAACTTTGAGTAAGAAAATGTGTGCATCACATGATATATGAATTTTAAAAAATTTCATTGCAATTCAAATTTTCTTATCATGACGCGCTTATAACGTCAACTCGATGGTGACATCTGCAACGAACTTCAGCGCCTAAATCCACATGTTCATGACAGCCATTTGCTTGTTTACATTTGATTTTATTAGCAACGTGTATTTCGGTGTTTGTCCTGTGTTTGTTATGGTAAAAATAGGAGTAATAATTATAAAGTGGACGAAATGTCAAACAAGAAATATACCCGCACGTGTTAACTACTGGCACCATTTGTGTTTTTAAACGAAAATATTTACTTTGAAATGAGCAACAGATTATCAACTTGAGGTCACAAATTTCAAGGACGTTTCTAGAGCTGTAAAAATTCCAATTTTGTAACATTAAATTATGAATTAAAACTATTTATTAAACATGTTTTATTATATTTTTCTACTATATGAAGATGGAAACTAGAAAAAAGTTATTATTTTGCATTAATTCCATATCACCGGAATACCCCATTATATGATGCAATATTTTTCTTTTATCTGGCGGATAAGTTAACTGGCATTTTATCAAGAGGTGGAAAAACCGGGCCTAAAACACAAAATTAGTGACATTTGTCTTTAAACGTTAAAAGTGTAGAATTTCTAATTCCACAGAAATATGCTCTCGGTATTATATTTAATATTGACATTCGCTGTTCTTACATTAAGCCATAGAACTTATATAACTACCTAGCGCCAGTATTTTCAAATCCACAACTTTTTCTTGTACAAAATAATCTTCCAAGTCTTTTTCTACGTTTTCTTCAAAATTATTTTCAAATTCTTCATTTATTACTAACGTTTCTTTAGTCGACTCCTGGTCGATAATGATTTCTTCTTCTTCCAAAATTGGTTCTAATTTATTTTCACGTATACATTTAATTGGATTTAATTTTTTATCACGTATACTTCTATGTGTAATAAAGCCAGTATCATACGGTATAGACGTTAAATGAGGGTGGTGGGTCAGTGCTATATAAAACTATATAGAATAATGAAAAAATAATACAAGTTTTTGACAATATTTAAATATTCACCTGAGGAGATGATTGTCTTTCTAAAGTCGGTGCGGATTGGCGATTTCTACGTTTCTAAAAATATTAAACTTCGATGGAAAATAGTGTCGAATCTAGTTCGAAAAAAATATAAGAATATATTTACCTTAAATTTTATGTATGCTAATATGCAGACTCCAATTATAAATATACTGGCAGCTATACAAATAATAAAGATTACTATAAAATAAATATATTATTAATTTTATGTTTCATTACGTACAATTATTATGGCACATACATTCAAAAAATAAATACTTTTGTCTGCGAAAAAAATATATATTAATATAGTATAATATTTATTGTAATATACATACATACGTAACTGTAATCGTTTCTGTATTTTTGGTGGTATTTGTAGTGGTATCATTCATTATTATCCATAAAATACATCATGTATTTTCTGCCATTTTACTAGCAATTTTGACATATTTATTGACACATGTCAGTGTCACTTTAGGGAGAATTGAATTATATCTTAAAATCATTAAACAAAAAGGATATAGCACCATTCATAAGGATAACTGTAAATTCTTCTTTTGTTAGTATTCTTATACATTTTTTTAAAATACTTGATAAACCTTAACGACCGTTTGGAATATGAATCAAATATTTTGTTTACTTAAAACTTAACGTATCTGTCATTTTCGTCCAAAATCGGCTGTTGTATCTGCAAGTTTAGGAATATATTTTGCTATCTTTTGCACTAATGCCCGTATTCATAAACACTCGTATAAATTTTAAACGGTTCTTTATAACATTTATCCAATAAAAACAGTCGACATTGAAAGAAAAATCAAAATTTTATTTGTCATATTTGATTCTATTTGTCAAAAATTATAACGAGTGGTTTTGAAACTTTACGAGTGTTTATGAATATGGGCATTAGTTTGGAAGTCGTATGTCCATATCTTCGACCATAACTCCGATTTTTTAATTTAGTAACTCAAAGAAAATGGTAAGTACCTAAGGTAAGTATATTTTTCCATGAATTCTTTACTATATTCTTAATTTTTGAGTTCAGAAAATTACAGTATTGTTTATCAACTAATCTCAAATTGATTTGTAAAAAAATATGTTGTGCCCAGCACAATAGCTCTCGCCATTTTCATATTAGGCTATATAAGAATTATTTTTAAATATTTAATTAATGATAAAATAAGAAATATTAAATGTACTTTCCAGAAAAATCCTTCAGTAATGTCTCTGGATTTTTGACACACATTTATGTCACTTACAAACATTTTAATTTTTCAACTTGTTTCCATGGGCTGTTTGATTCATTATACAATTGATTATTTTACATATTTATAATTCTCTATCTCTAAATCTAAGGTAGAATAAAAATATTCAATGTATTGGATATAGAATTTTATATTCTTTAATATTTGTAATAAAATAAAGTTCCAAAAAATAATAACAATATTTTTTTTAAGAATCTACTACTTCCGGTTGTCGAATTGTTACTAAAACCTTTTCAGATCTTTTCATTAATGTGAAATTAAGGAATATGTACCTAGATAAATTGGTCTTTCATCTTATAGAATTTGAGAAACCTCCCCTCCAACATCCAGACATGTACACACACACACATACACACACACACACACACACACACACACACACACACACAGACATCACTGTAAAAATGTTAAAATTGAATTCTAGTGACCTTAAATCGTGCTAATTATGGTATGACTAGCGAATGAAAAGTTGACGTTTAAATTATTTTATAGATGTGTATTTATACTTTCTTTTGTTTATGTATCTCAACCAGATGCGTCTCATTAATGTCTTTTATTGTTATTTTTACCTACTAACATTTTTTCATTTTTATTTGTAAAATATTTCATGCAATACAAAATTACAAAAAAAAGGTACTCTTGGTAAAGTAGTTTTTGAGATATTGAATTTAATGGGGTCCTATACCATTTTTCTTTTATTTTTTTCCTGTAAGAACAGGATAAAATAAGAACTTCAGTGCAAACGCGACTTAAAAATTTTACGTAATAAGCGAGATATGAATTTTTAAAGTTTAAGAATTTGTGCGTGACGTAGCAGGTACTAACAAGTGATCGACAAACAATGGGACAAACTGTTAGTTATACTGGAAACAATTTTTTTCATGTTTGCATAGCTGAAATGTTTTTATATAAAAACTTATACGTTATATTCACGAAGAAATTATTATTAAGTATAAATAACATAAATAATAAGCATTTAACAAGGATTTCTTCCTAATAAATTGCAGAACATTGAAACAGTTTGACAATATTATTACACAAAGTATGACGACGGATGGCGCTAATGTTTGCCTGTTTTGAAGTTTCAATATTAATTTAATTAATATTATTATTAATTTAATTCATATTACAAATTGATTTAATTATAAATACATGATTATTGTTAATATTTCTAGATATTATATATATATATAGTATATATTCATTAATTTATGTATATTTTCGTCTTCTTATTTAAGATAGTTAAAATATGACTATGGTATAGGACCCCATTGTCAAAGAAACAAACGTGAACCAACAATTCTATTTCATAATTTTCACAGTACAAAGGCGCTATTTAAAATGAAAATTGATTATTATTACAGATCAATATCTTGTTGATTGTTCTAGAACAAACAGGGTAACTTGCAAATTAAATTAGCTTATATATTCGACCTAATTTCCCTTTTGTTTTTGTAGTAAATTCTTGAACTATGTACGAAGTTTTCGCGTAGAATTTCTGATATTACACGTAGAATATTCTAGACAGAGAATATGCTGTCAATAAATTAATAGATATTAAATCGAAATTCAGGGTATTCTGGAAGGAGGAGGTATAAAATGATTTTTTCTACTTCGGTTCTTTAATAAGTATTTTATAAAACTCATTTGGTTTTTGATGTCATAAAGTACTTCTTTAAAGTTCTCAAATCTAACTTAACAGAAAGGTTGGTTCTAGAAGACCTATTATTGAAATGATGTAATAATATAAGTAAATGTCAATCACTTTACCAACAATCAAATAAAAAAATAAACCAGTTAAAACTGTTGGATCATTATTTAGTAACCTAAAATTAAAAAATTACAATCAAATAAGATAGAATGTACTGTACAAACTGTCATGATTGCTCTGCTCAATAATGCCCGTATTCATAAATTTTTTTACTGAAAATTGAGAATTGTGCCCTTTACTCTTGAAATGTTGCACATAAATTATGACAAAAATAATATTAATTTAAAAACTGACACAATGCACATTCCCAAAATAGATGACAATATTTTAAAATACAAATGACTCATATTTAAAATAAAAATAAAATTAAAACGCGTAACACATTAAAATATAATACATAAAATAAAATAACTACTTATATTAAAGTCACATTAATATAATTGAATTATAATTCAAAATTTTGGCGATAAAATGTTTTTAAAAAAGAACATAACACTTTTTTAAATAAATAAATATATCATCACGGCATATTACCCATTTCTGAGTGTGCCACAATCTGCTTTATCGCAGATATCGGTAATGATGATGACATATTTGTATCGTGCAGGCGCTTACCAGGCGTCACCTCATGGGCACTCATTGCTGGCGTGCAGAGTGCACTTTTTTAAAATTATTATAATTCATAATTTCCATATACTGTAATTCTCCACAACTTTTTCATCATTAGTTATGAACTTTAAAAAAAAATCACGTAACTAATTCAATTTAATAAGAAACCAATCAATTTTATTGTAATTTAGTGTATAAACGGTATTTTTCCGGTAATTTTAGACATGTAGTGTTGAAACTAGTTGGGTATGACTGAAATCCAGAAATATCGTTATCTTTTATTGTTTCAAAAAATATAATATTCCTAATCAATGTTTATAAATCAGGAAATGAAATAAAGAATATTTTTAAATATTTTTGACAACAGAATCAAAATAGAAAAAATATTAAAAAATACATGTTTCATAAGACATTTTTTATACTAGCGTTTTATAACAATTTTTGATTGTCATTTTCGTTGCTAAATGAAATACTTTTAAGCACTAGTGTTAAAAGTAACATTTTTAAGCACTAGTGCTTAAAAATGGCAGTTTAATGCGTAAAAGTGACAGTTTAATGCGTAAATGTGACAGTTTAATGCGTAATATGTTACTTTTAGCAACGAATAGATGAACCTGACGTCTGTCTACTTTTTCATTTTGAAAAATTCAAAATGTTGATATTTGAGAATAAACGATCTGTTTTGAAACGCTATTATAAAAAATCTTGTATGTAATACATTGCAAAATGAGTGTTTTAGGCATTTCGCAACTTATTACATAAATAGCTATTAGCTCACTTGCCCTTAGAAACAGAGACGGACTGGTTCTTTGGACCGGCCCGGGAAATAAAATCCTGTGCCGGCCTCCTTGGTAAAAAATTATATGTATATATACAAAAAATACATGATTTTATTACTATGTATACAGGTGTCTCTAATATAAGTGGACTTAGCTTAACCACAGATTCTATGGGTTATTTTAAACAAAAAGCTTTAATAAAATTATGCCCGATTTCGTTTCCTTCTGGAATACCTACCTCTTGAAAACGACTCTACATGTCGTATGTATATATTTACTTTTAATTCGGAGTTTCATGAATTTTATTTTGGCGCTTTTTGAAATTCTAAATAAAAAAGATCTGATTGGATTAACATTCGATAAAATACATCGTTCTTCAAATAACAAATTGCAGTTTTTCGGTCATATATTAACAATTTTTTTATTGCAGAACTAACAAAATTTAACAATTTATTTCACATATGATTCTGTGTAAAAAATGTCATATAAACATATAGACCATATTCCTCTTATTTACCAAAATACGAGAAGGGAAATTTAACTGATATTTACAAAACTTTGAAAGGAAGAAATAATACAAAATAAATGTGTTAAATGGTTACACGAAAATAATAATAGACACGGAATGGTATGTTATGGTAGCTTAATAAAAATTACACTAAAAGAACTACATAGTATAACAACATTTCACGGTTTATTATACATTTCACTTTGGTTAAAAAACATAGGTCCTATTCCTTTTAGTTACCAAAATACACGAAGTGATAGTTAACTGATATTTACAAAACTTTGACTTCTTGTATTTTGGGAACTAAAAGATATAAGACCTATGTTTATGACACTTTTCAAACAAAATTACATGTGGAATAAACTTTAAATTTAGTTACAGTACTTAAGTTTATTATTTTTGTTTATAATGACCCTTAGGCTCTATGGTTAAGCTATGTCTACGTATTTTAAACACACCGTATATAAAATAATTTTGAATATATCTACACAGACGTCTAGAAGAAACTTAACATAAAAACACATTTAATAATTTAACAAACATAAAGCACAATTTTTTAATAGTTTTTTTTTTTACGCTAATTACAATTTTTTCTAAATTATACTGTGTTAGCCAATTTTAAGTGTGTTCTGACCATATTTTAACTTAGATTTTTTTATTTAGGTAACCTGTCCACTTGCAACACATAATTATGCGACATTTTGTATATGTCATAGTCAGATAGTAAAATTCGTCTCATAAAACTGGGCCGGATTAACAATTCGTTGACTTAGCGATCTTTTACAATCCGGCTAGTCGTCTAGGCCTCTAGGCGTTTTGTACCTACTTAGCTTGTAAATTTCTCTAAATGTAATAACAATAACATAAAGCCCGGTTTGAGTTTTCCCAATGAGATTTTGTGCGTTAATATGTAAGCTGTTTGTCGTTTTATAAAACGTATTAGGATTATACCAGCTTATAATTAAAACTTTGTTAGGAAAAAAAAATAAGCATTAAGCCCACCGGCCTCCTGCAAGTCGCGGCCTCTCGGGAATTTCCCGGTGGCCCTGTCCGTCCCTGCTTAGAAAACAAGTGTGCTAAAACCATGTCTTATGAAACTTGTATTATTAATAGACACTTACAAAATTGCAATTTGCACGAGCGCCTCTAACGGCGAAGCATAGAAATCAAGGTTGCTATGGTTACCCCGTACAAACAAAGACCTGTCATCAGCCGTAAACTTTACACTCTAGCCATCGTTTTAGTTGAATAATCGAATGATCTTCAATATTATCAAACAAAAAAGTTGCCCCAGACACATCTTCTGGTTTTAAAGTCATTTTTATTAAACACAACGTACACATCACAATAAAGAATTAGGTTTAACACTGAATAACAGATGCGAATACAATGACAGATAGGAACAAGGAACGGGACGCAAGACAACGAGGGGAGGTTTGTTTGTATGCATGACCTTCTATATCTCTCTTGCAGTGACGTCAATTTTGTAAGTGTCTATTGTGACAACTCCTATATTTGACAAAGTGTAAATTTGTACAGCTCAGTGTAAATTACATGTACAACAGTTACGTAATGTGTGTTGCAGTACGTAAGGTACTATACTTGCCGTCAAATATATATTGACTGGAGATTTCTGCACTGTTGCCAGTTTTATTAGTCATGTTAAAAATGCTAAGTTATGAAGAAGCGGCAACACCGCAGGGTAAGGGACAGGGTGGGAAGAAGGAAAAAAATTGAGCATCAGTCCATATTTATTTGACGGCGAGTATAGTACAGTGTGTTCAGAAAAAAAATCTAATTCGCAGTAGGCTATGAACACAGTTACGTATTTCTGATTATTATTGAGTTCAAGACTCAAGTTGTTAAAATTGATCGTTAAATGTAAGGAAAAAAGATAATAAAGGATACAGGAATTCTGCCATTCACTTTTTTCTAATTTATCTCTATTTTTAAAATAAGGATTCACGAAGAAAAGCTTTGATTTCTTTAGACAACATTTTTGACAATATCTCGTGTCAAATTAGGATTTTTTTGAACAAACTGTACTTCAACACGGGAGTATAAGTATTTTTTAGACGACCATTGTAATAAGTATGACATATCAACATAGTATCCTAAAACTGAAAGTTGAACTTATGACATTAGTGTTACGATATATTTCATATCGTAATAGTTGACACGGTTGCTAGGTTACTATGTTATTATTTTCTGGCAATCACCCCTATTCTGTAACTCAATCGACAACTTTTATCGATTGATAATAAATTGTAGCCAATAATTATAGTAGACACTGAATAAAAAAATAAACTGGCAGATGATACATTTGTTTCTATTTGTCAAAAATTATTATCGATCGATAACTATTATCGATTGAGTTACAGAATAGGGCGATATATGTATACATTATTCATTTGTCAGCTGTCCATACGTTAATGTTAATAATGTTCATAACTTGTATGAAATACAAATATCTTAGCTCGTGTGTATTGACTTGCACTCCGCTACGCGTCGTGCGTCAATTTACACTCGCATGATATTTGGTATTTTTCATAACTTTTTACGAAAATAACTATATAACTCGAAAGATCGGCATAAATCTATTAAACGCTCTTGGATATACGAAACTGCAGAGTGATCAAAAAGAAATGATGAAGTTTATTTATTCGTGTCAGAAGCATTACATCATAATATAATCAGGCTTTACTAAGACAGCATTTACATGGCCGATGTAGTTTTTCATCTACCAAAACGCATCCCTTGGACTTCTGGTCTGTGTACCATCTCTGTGGGTCTTTGACATGTCCTTTTGACAATAAATACAAATAGGTTATGTCAGAGCCGAGGCCTGACAGCTAATAAGATTTTGAGCGATTGAAAAGCTTTAGATTATTGCTCTATAGGTTTTTGATCACTCTGTACAAAGAAATATCTTTTTTATATTGCAACTTCCTTTGGAATTTTATGAAAAAGAACATTTTTAAATAAAAATTTGTTGGGATCTTGTGGCTGCGTGCGCCTGGTCGCGAACCTGGGGAATCGAGTTCGAGCCCAACCGGCGCCACATATTTCGAGTTCTAAATGACACAAAATTGACCCATGTGGTGCACTTTCTACGCCTGTAATGAGTGCCCGTGAGATGACGCCTGGTAACGACCGCACGGTACAAATATGTCATCATCATTACCGATATCTGTGTCAAAGCAGATTGGCACACCCAGAAATGGGTAATATGCCGTGATAATATATTTATTTTATTTATTTAATTTGTAAACCGTGAAGTGAATGCCAGGTTTCATTTATATAGGACGCATGGTTATTTTTTTATCAAACATCATATACCTTAATAAAAAGATACAGTTCCATACATTTAATATGTAAAATTAGTGTCATATATATCACTCATATATGCCCACCCTGTATTCATATATACCTTGTTATGTATTACTAAATATTCAGTAATAAATATGTCATACAAAACCGAATATATCTTGCATTATATGCAGATGATGAACAATGATATATTTACTGTTTAATTTGCAACGTTGCAACAGTGAAAATGCAAGTGTGAATAATATATTTTAACCGTGCCAGAGAAAGTTATGACAAAGATATGACTTCTCACGTTTACAGTTTTATAGTTTTCATAAAAATAATAATAGTTTGTAAGGTATTTTTTATCGAATTTAATTATTTTTTTATAGCACATTTTAAAAATGTAAAAGCATTAAAATGTATAAAATCATTCTTTGAACAATGCAGTAGTTAGGACTATGAATCGATGCATAAATCATAATTGAGAGTTTTACATAGATTAAATTTATGTTATTGTACTTACCAGGTAATAGAAAATCTTCAACCAGAAGAAATAAATTTACACGAATTTTCGTAATTTATTTTAAATGTTAATTTGTACATTGTCATTTATTATATAGATATGTATGTGTATACGTCTATTCTCTGATGAATACCATAACAAACTACTCTCAAAATACTAAAATGCGGTTTTTAACATGTTGCATTAGGAACAAAAAGAAACTGATCATAGTGTAGAATGACATTTCTTTAAAAAATTACTGTAAACAGTTTAATATTTTTATAAATTATAATATTTAGCAAGTGTGAACATACATACATACATAAAATCACGCGTTTCCCACTTAGTGGGTTAGCAAAAACCCGAAAATAATAAGAAAAGGGATGAAAGTAAGAGCTCCACTGAATCACTTAACTCTTTAAAAACATTCTTCTTTCGCCTTGTCCAAAATCATCATAACATTCATACAAAGAACATATTAATGTGACCGATTTTCGGTAGCGAATAACCGCATCCGGACCACAATAATAGTTACGCAACAATCATCCTTCGCCACACATTCCTATCCATGCACACTTCTTTCACATCAGCCACATTCATAAACGTATTCATACATATTAACATATTAAAGTGACCGATTTTCGGTAGCGAATAACCGCATCCGGACTACAATAATATAGTTACACAAAAATCATCTTTCGCTTCACATTCCTGTACAAACATACTTCGTTTTTCTCGTCCACATAAAAGTTCAGCTAACTCTTCATTCTCATAAAACATTCTTACTAACCATACATCTTCACACCACAATAATTACGAAACAATCATCCTTTGCCACACATTCCTATCCAGGCAAACTTCTTTCGCCTCAGCCACATTCATAATCGTATTCATACAAGCTCTTCTTCTCTTTCCACTCGGAAACTTACGCTCCTTCAAAACACTACCAATCACATCCATCCACTTACACACTGGACGGCCACGCAATCGAACACCCTCAACTTTACCAACATATATGCGTTTTACAAGTCGTTCACTCATCATTCTCTCCACATGACCAAACCATCTCAACTGACTCACTCCAACTCTTTTAACTACATTCTTCCTAACCATACATTCTTCATACACCAAATTATTCCTCACGCGATCCCGATATTCCAAATCTAAACTTCAAATTTCTTAATTTGTAAATCATTCGTAAACCATCGTATGCGTTCTAAATAGGAATGACGATGGGTACCCGGGTACTCGGAACCTACCCGATAATAATGTACCCGGGTATAAAATTTCTTACCCGTTTAACCGAAATATACCCGTTGCCCGTTAATTACCCGATACCCTTTAATTACCCGAACAGTTTTCAGCTGCCGGAAAGATTGTTTCTAAAAGAAGAGCTTTCTATTACCATACCATAGGTAATTAATATAATTAATGTTCAATTTTTTATAGAGATACAGTATATTATTTATTTGAAAAAAAATTTTCACAGGGAAACCGCTCATAGCAGCTGTAGACACGTGTTTCGCTCTTATTAGAGGTCATCAGTACAGCATAGCATGTTAACAGATGGACATTAACTGGAAATAGTGATTAGAAAATGAACAAATTGTAACAGTACCTGTAAGCAGCCAAATACACATTTGTTGCTTTGAAATAAGTTCCACCATTTGTAGATAAATATAACATCGCAGCAGAAGCAGAGGCAGTTAATGTCCATCTGTTAACATGCAATGCTGTACTGATGAGCTCTAATAAGAGCGAAACACGTGTCTACAGATGCTATGAGTGGTTTCCCTGTGAAATTTTTTTTTTAAATTTTGACAGCTTCACGCTCGTTTATAAAAATCTTTCAATTATTTATTTGTATTACTTTTCATTTAATAAATATAGGTAAACAATAATTATGAATTTTATTAAAAAGTAAACGCTAATATAAGGGTATCTAGTAATTAAAAAATTAACGAATTATGTATATGTACTTAAAGAATAATGGGTAATTAAAGGGTATCGGGTAATTAACGGGTAAAGGGTACTATCCGGGTAGTTATTTCGGGTACTCGGGTACCAAAATTATCGGAATTCGTCATTCCTAGTTCTAAGTTAGTTTATATATTAAAATATAAATTGTAAATTCGTAAATTAAATTCATCATAAACCAGCTCTTATGGCTAGTTGCACCAAGATTTAAATTTTAATTTACGTTTAAACAAATAAATGCCAATCAAAATTTTGACAGTAATGTATTATATAAACCAAGTTTAATATTTAAAATACGTTGGTGCAATCGGCCATAGTTGTTTAGTACAGCAAAATTTTCATTATTATAATTCTTCAATTCTCATAGCCGCCTCTTATACAAGTCTTATATACAATATTCACATATGCAAATTACATGTTATATATTTTTAATCAACAATACAATAACACACACATTTTTTCTGTATGCGGGTGGTTGTATATTAATAAATGCCTTATACTTTATGCCCTCCGGCTATCTTATTTTTATCTTAGTACAATTGAAGCTCTGCTATCAGATTAGCCTGTAGTCTTTTGAAAGGTCAACGTTCGAATCCCGCTCGTACTATCATTATACAGTAGAATTAATTGTCTAGAATTCAATTGCAAAGATCTAGCTAGCTAGGAGTTTCAGTATCAGTGGCCATGAGATTTAAAACAAAAAGAAATTTTATTTTAAACGAAACAATAAGAGAATAAAATGGTTTTGTGATAAGAGCAGCAAATGAAAAGTTTAAGATATGCTGTAATTTTTTACGTAGCAATTATATATGAATTTATATTTTTACAACACGGTTCGGAAAATTGCACTAAACTTCTTACAACACGGATATGTTCTTGTAAGTCAATAAAAGCACTGATAACACGTTGTTAAGAAGATCTATAAGCGCACTGTTTCATACAATGTATTAATGTATGCAAGCAGCCAAAATTCACAACACATAATACACAAACAATAAAAAATTTGAAATTTCAATTGTTAGCGGAAAACGCTACCAACATTAACTGAAAAAAAACACCAAGGTATATTTTTTATGCATTTTTTTAGAAATCTCATTGTAGATGGAAAAAATCTGTTGTGGCCAGCACAAGACCTCTCGCCATTTCCATATTAGGCTATATAAGTATTGTACTGCACTTCGCTTTCGAATTGTCATTTTATAACAAAATATTGCAGAACTTTACCTAAATATTGTTTTTTGTTGTATTTAACATGTCTTCTGCACACATATAATTCTAATTATATATATTTAATTAATAAAACAACAAGAAAAATTAAATATCCTTCCTAAAAAAAGCTATCAGAATATCACTAAAACTGTTGATATTTAACAAAGACATGTGTCATGTTATAAACATTGGAATTTGCCAACTGGTTTACTTAGTGCCTTAGCCTCTGCGATTAGTGTACTCTATAAATTATAGTGTCTTTATCTCTAAATCTATGCAAGATATAATAAAAATTTTAAGTGTATTAGATGGAGAATTTTATGTTCTTCAATATTTAATAAAAAAAAATTATATTTAGAAGAATTTTTCTAAGAAACTACTACTTCCGGTTGTTCAATTGTTACCAAAACCTTTTCAGCTCTAGCCAGGAATGTCAGATTGAGGAAACTGCAGTTAAATATTTTTAAGTCTTATAGTTTTTGAGGAATCGTGTCTACAACATCCAGACATACACACATACACACATATACACATACACATCCACACACACACAGACATCATTTTAAAAATATTATAATCGGTATGTAGGGACCTTAAATCGTGCTTATTGAATAAAATCTGGATATGCGAATTTTAGCATGAATCCAATACCTCTCTTAGCGAGAGGTAAAAATAATACCTATATAAAGTAAAATATGTTGTAGCCAGCACAATACCTCTCGCCATTTCCGTTTTGTTACATAAGTATCAAATTTAATATTTCTGGTACACACAAATAATATCTATTCTTTCATTCTATAAGGAATCTTGCCCTACTTTTCTAAAATGTTCAAGATGGTTCCAATTTATTGACGGGATTTACAGTATTACTTAAGGTATGTACCTACTATTACTATTAATACACATACAATTTGAAATATTTAATTAATAATTTAATAAGAAATATTAATACTTTTCAGAAAAAGCTTTCAGTAATGTAACAGTAAAACTGTTGATTTCCGACACTGACATTTATCTGCAAATTACAAACATTTGAATTTGACAACTGGTTTCCTTGATGTAGATAAAATTTTTATGTGTAGTAGATGTAGAATTTTATGTTCTTCAATATTTGTCATAACAAAAATTTTCAAAAAATATTTAAATGATTATTTTTAAGAAACTACCACTTCCGGTTGTCCAATTATTATCAAAACCTAATTTATATAATAAAAAAAATATATATCATGACGGTATATTACCCATTTCTGGGTGTGCCAGTATCTACAACACATGTAGACATCGGTAATGATGACGATATATTTTACCGTGTGGGCGCTTACCAGGCGTCACCTCACGGGCCCTCATGGCTGGTGGGGAGAGTGCACATATACCTATATGAGCATATATTTTCCACAACTACAACGCCGATAAAAAATAAATTAACTAATCCGAAAAAAATGACTAAAAAAAATTTTTAAAATATATTTAATAGATATGTAATCAAAATAAACAAATGATGATCTGTAATTGATTTTTCATTTGTTTCTTGTTTATTCAAGTTTAAAACAAAAGAATATAGACTTGTTATACATCGTTAAAAAGTTTATAAAATAAGTAAAGCACTTATGTTCCTATTTAAAAAATATGATGTTTGTATTAGACCTCGAAAATTATATTAAGTTTTGAAAAAATCTAATTACACCACGTTATTCTACGTAAAAAACTGCATAAAAAGTATCTAAACATTTTTCTGTACCTATGTGTCATAATAAGCGAGATATGAGGTTTTCAAAATAAGCGAAAGCGAAAAACAAGTTTTAGCCTGTAGCGCAAAACCAAAAGACGATCGAAAACTCCTGTGGTGCCTATTAAATTGTTTCAAAAAGTTGGTCCATAAAGACCTACATCAATTTTCTGTAGGAAATAAGAAAGTTTTTCATATAAGGAACTCGAATTTGTTCCACCCTGTACATTATGTCATATTTTAATCCCATAAACTAATTTTTAAATTTATTCAATTTGTTTAATATGATTTGATGCATATTTTTTTTTAATCTTTTTGGTGATACCACAACCAATGTTTTCAGTTAAAACGAAGTGCAATACTCCGCGAAAAACGATTTTCCCGTGTTAACGGGCTATGCTCGGCCTTCGAGTATTCACTATGTAGGTACATCCCAAAAAGTTGGTCAATAATTTTGAAGGCATGCTGTAACGAACGTGTAACATAACTACCTTTTAGAATATAAATATAATACAGTCAATTTAATGTGCAGTGAAGCATTATATATCTGCAATCAAAGGATTACGTAATTTATATGTAACTAATGTAACACATATAAAATGTATTATTAACATATACAGGCTAGACCAGGACTTGAAATGGAAAATTTTACTAAACGGAATGCTAGGTTTCTTGAAAATGTCATTTTTTTCCCGCCTGAAAATTTATGAATAGGCAACTCATTTTACTTTTCATAAGTGACTTGATTTAATTTTTTTTTGCTCTTACACTGTGATTTATATTTAAATACTACATCGACCTTTAAAATAATGGACCAAGTGTCTTCTATTCTTTTATTGTTAGAATAATGCTCCAACATAAAAGGATAGAAATATATATTCTGTCCTTCAACAGTATGGAAGTTCTCAGTTAAAGTATACTGCGCATGCGTTCGTACTCATCGTACATCTTTTTCAGTCATATGTAAACCTCTATTCATCGTTCTCTATCACTAAATAGTTGTCAAAATCTACATTTGACGTTTCGTGACTGTTCGTGTATTATTTATTATTTTGGAGAACATTTACGTATATGTGTTGTGAGGTGTGTATGCGACAAAATAATGGGGAAACGGTGTATTTCGTGCAGTAAGCAGTACGTACGCAGTTCAGCTTCGTCATTTCATATGTAAGTTCTTATTAATTATTATTTGCCCCTATAATATAATATGTATATAATATATTGTATTAAAAATATGTAATAAAACTAATTATGTACAAAAAAATAAATCTGTACTCTTAGCGATTATGCACCAAGTGTAACAAGTTAGAAATCAAATTTTTTATTTTGCTGCGTTTTCTTAACTTCCGTACTGTTGAAGGATAGAGATACTGTGTCTGCACCGTTATGGCGGGACAATCTTTTTGCTCGTACGATGCGTCTATTAGTTTAAAGGTCGATGAAATACTAGCATATTACATCTGAGATGGGAGATGTTTCATTACAGCCAAGGGCTTATGTATATAACCGAGAGGCGAAGCCTCGAGGTGAGATAAAGCGCGAAGCTGTGATGATACTCCCACCGAGGTTATGTATACTATTTTATTCCCCATCATCCTCATTTTAAATCAATAATATTCAAAATAAATCAATGAGTTATAACCTTTAATTTTATTAATATTTTTGACAGCTCTCTTAAAATTTGTTTAGCCTATTTATGGCAATGTTGCTAGGTAACCCCTATCTAAACATTTCCAAGCCAAGAGATGGAAGTGAAATCTGTTATTTCCAACCCAAGAGATTGTCATTAATATTAGGAATGACGTATTTTCCAACCTCCAAAAGGTTAGGAATCGGTATATTACTAGGTATAATGATTGCGAATAAAATAATATATTATTCTGTAAAAACACAAATAATTACAAAATTTAAATAATTTCGTTTGTACAATATTTGTGTTGTGTTGTAATTTTTATATGGAGCCTTATTGGAAATTTACACCATTGAAAAGAGATTTTTTATAGCTTTCCAATATGTATTATTTATTGATGTTCTTTTGTTTAAAACAGAAAAAATGCAACAATTATTAATTTTATAGGGTAAAAACAATGATTGTAGCAATGAAACAAATAAAAACGCAATTATAGGTTATAATTTGATGTTTATTTGCATTACTAATTTTCTAGTTTAGTTCACAAAGTTTTATTCAGTTCAATTAATTTTAATATTTTTATATGGATGTCATAGTAGGCGTTGACCGTATTGAAAACAAAATTTGAAAACTATTTTAGGTTTAGTAAATATGTAGGTATGTATTTAAATTAATAAGAATTAAATAGCGGCAGGTATTGTGTTGACAATAGCGGCAGGTATTGTGTTGACCACATCAGATTTTTACCTCCCGCTACCCTTGGTACGGGAGGTATAGAAATCGTGTTAAAAATCGCATATCGAGATTTTAGTGAATGACCACGTTTTAAGGTCCCTAGAATCCAATTTTAACATTTTCATGATGATGTTTGTATGTGTGTATGTGTATGAATTTTGTCTTCGCTCTAACTCAAATACTATCATTCAGAAAATTCTGAAACCTTGTATTTCTATCCTATTCCAATGTGAAAGATTAGATTTTGGTGTAAATCAGATAAACGAAAATGATACTTTACTTGAAGCTCATAATGTTTTTTTTTTCAAAAAATACCATTAAATGCCATTTTTCGCATTTTATGTCATTATGAAAATTAAAGATTTTCTACAGGTACAGAGTAATACTTTTTCTATATATTTTACAGATAAATTTAAAAATTATTTTTTTATACATCCCGAAGTCTAAAATAAATACAATGCCTTTGTTACGCAGTTCATATTTCAAATGAATGTAACTGACAGGTAAACGTCATTGTCAGAAAACTAATTACTTCAAGTTAATAATAGTGACATTTTAAAAAGAAAATAGTAAATAAAGCAATATTTATATGTAATGGAACATAATATAGTTTTGCAGTATTAGTAAATACGTAGGTATATATTTAAATTAATAAAAATTTAACTTGCGGGAGGTATTGTGTTAAACATATCAGATTTTTTATATTTTAATTAACAAGTGTTCCACCTAAAGGTCTTGCTCACAAAAGTGTACCGAGGTATTGAAAAGGTTGAGAAACTCTGGATTAATATGTCAAACTCTATAGAAAATTAGCGTTTAATGTATGTTGCAAAATTCGGAGGTAAATAAAATTCTACTAAATACACCTTTTACTATCAGGTAGCGGCACCCATTTGCAAAGAAGGTAGAAAACCGCAGATATATATGCCATGAAAGCAAACGAAGTATTAGATTAAATTTATTATTAATATTTGTTTATAGACATTATTATATTTTTGTGATGTTATTTTCCTTAGCATTTTTTTTTCTTTGATTGAACAAGTTTATGGGAAACAAATTTGTAATATTCTGAAAGTTAATAAACTATTGTTAGTGAAATCTAACCTAGTTCGTTATCAAATATTGAAAAACGAATCTCAAATGAAATGAAATGAAGTGACTGATTGTTGAGGATTGTAAACAACTTTATGATCAAACATGTAGGTAAATATACTACAAGAACTACCAGTATATTAGTAGAAAGTTACTGCTAGGAATAAGAAGTACAAGTGTTTATTATATTATGAAATACTCACGGTATATGAAACATAAATTTATCTAAGTATACATCTTCTACTCGTGTTTATGTATGACATTTCTATTCATAGCTATAAAGCGAACCTTTAAAATTATAAAATCAAAGTGTGTATCAAGAACATAAAAACGATTATTATTACTGCTACAATAACATTTAAGGAAAAATTTTTTTTACATAAAAACGTTCTATTATAATCTTTTAAGCCAGTTTCCGCGTGAACGCTTGGTGCAATTTTACAGTAAAAAAATATAAATTAAACTAACCATAATAATTTTAATGAAGGAAAAAAACAGGCAGTAGGTTCTAATAATTATGATTAGCAGTCATAATGGGGTATTCCACTCAATTTTTTTTATTGTTTTAAATAAAACTTCATTCAGTTTTGAAGCAATTCATAATATTAAAAAATCTTAATTGTTCCTAGTTTAACAGTATTTTATTTTCGAGAAATCAGTGTAACGTCACATTCCCCCTATACTTGTCTTTCTCACGCACACTGCTCTGAGTACGCTACGAGAGAAAGATAACAATTGTATGACGTCAATTTCCCCTTTTAGCAAATGTGAAATACCTCGTAAAGCAATTATTTAAAAAAGTTTTCATTGTTTTAACTATTATTTATTGAGCCATACTTTAAGTTAAAGTAATTTTTTTCTTACTTTTTTGTTATGGTGGAATTCCCCATTGTCTTTATTTAAAAAAATATAGGACATTTCGGACATTTATTTGTCCATCTTCAGCAGTTACATAAAATTTGTTTAGACGTTGTATTAATTTCTGTAATATTAGTTACACATTTTTGTGAATGCCCAAATTTTGTCCAGAATTATAATAAAAAGTCTTTGAAAGAAGAAAAAGACTTGTTACCACTAGAGCGACAAGTTGAGCACTGACCATAATAATAGCAATGTGTGTGCCAATCTGTGTTGTACACTTATTTCGGTAATGATGATGACATATTTGAACCGTGCGATGCCTATCAGAAGTCAACTCACTAGCACTCATTGCTGGCGTGGAGAGTGCACCACAGGGGTTACTTCTGTGCCATTTAAAATTTGAAATATTTGGCGTCGGTCGGGATCGAACCTGATTCCCCAATAATAATAATGTTTAATATTTTATATTCTTAATTATTAGTAGAAGTTTAGATCTGAAACGTGCATTATACGATGAAGTTTTTCTTGTCAAATGACTTGAAAAGTTTTCTCTCTCGCACAATGATGTCAGTGCAAAAAAGACAGATGAATAGATTTTTAGCGAAAAACTTTCAACGAAAACCTAGAACATGCACTACTTTTTCTTAAAAGTCCCTATAAGTTTTGACTGTCAAGTAACTGTCAAATGTCACTTGTGTTTATTTTTTTATATACAGGGTGTTCCGCGACTCGACCGACAAACTTATACCATACCAGTTAATGTACAGGACCACCTCGTCCTATCTATCTTCCCGGAAAATTTTCATTAAGAAACACCACCACTTGTCTTCCAAAATGTGGTGGTGCCCCATCTTGCTGGAACCACATGCCACGACGAGTTTCCAGAGGAATATCTTCCATGTAATTCGGCAATTCTTCTTCCAAAAAGTGAAGGTAAGTTTCTGCCCTAAGAGGTCCTTCAATAAAATGATAGTTAACATGACATTAAACTGTATATTGTCAAACAAATTCGTCAAGGCTAACTCAGTTATCTTTTTTTTTTATCGGAATTCATCTGTAGTTTATATAACATTTTTTGATCGTAATGACCCCCGGAATATATGGTATAAGTTTGTCGGTCGAGTCGTGGAACACCCTGTATACGAAAAATTCAAATGTTGAAAATTCAAAGACCATTTAATTGTAGGTATACCTTAATTTTTAACATTAGGATATTTTAATTCACGTAAAACTTAATCGTGTAAATATACTTGTAATGTCATTTATAAAGACATTTTTCAAGTCACTTGAAAAGAAAAACTTCACATGTAATGCACGCTTAACACTTTTACTTTTTAAATTGTTATAAACGAAATATAAATAAATCGAGAAAAATAATGTGTAAATTATTCACAAAGCCAATGGTTAATAGTATTATTATGCAACGAGTTTATTTGCATACACTATTTATTCTACGACCATAATAATTAAAAAAATAAAATAAACTATAAACCTATAAATTGGTTATAAAATTAATCTGCATCATAATGATAATCGATATTATAATGAAAAGAAAATCTGAATCATAATGATAATTTGTATCATAATGACAATCTGAATCATTATGAGTGTCATTCAAATAGGTACAGGTGACACATACTTAATAAATATAGTAAAGCATAGGAGTAGAGAAACATATTATAATTGGGTTACATCGCTTTTATTAGTAATACCATCTTTAATTCTATTAGGTAGGGAATATATACCTAAAGCCATTCACATTTTACTATGAGTATTGTCCCAAATGTCTTGCAAAGTGAGTTTTACTGTACACAATATATTTTTACGAAGTTGTTTTTTATTGTGCCAAAAGTAAAGGGCCTCGTAGAAGCTAAGTCTGGGCTGGAAGATGACCCTCAAAATACCAGTCGAAATATTAACATCATTTATTTGGTCCACAGTTTTTTAAAATTTTAAGTTTATATAAAGTAGCCGAAAGAATATTGTAGAAATTTCAGGTGTGTTGATTTTATAACTTGAGAAAAATGAAAAACGGTCGAATTATTATGAGTTTGGGTTCGTATATAATGGTCATTATTTTTATATTAATTAATATGAAAATATTAAAATTAGTATAATTACGTAGAAATGTATAGTTCAATAATTTAAATTGTGTTCCATAATTTTAGAATTTTTTTAAGCAAATTATTGAGTATCAAACCCAGTTGACTGTAATTGTGAAACTGATAGTTTCATTTCAATTCTGATGTAATATTAACTTCCGTCAATTCTATGTATTTTGTTCAAATCTTCTACCAAAAGTACTTTGGAAAAGATTCTATATATCCAGTAAAATTGTAACAGGAACATATTCTATTTTCTACAAATTCCACACCGGGAGTTCCTTGGAAAAGATTCTATAAATTCAATAAAATTATAACACGAATACATTACCATTCGTCAGTTCTATATATTTTATACAAATCCCATACCAAATTTTCCTTGGAAAAGATTCTGAATTAAAATTGTAACATGAACATATACTATTTATGATAGAAATTCCATGCCGAGAGTTCCTTGGAAAATATTCTATGAATCCAATAAAATTATAACATCAACATACACTAGGCAAATTGCACTTGATACTGACATCTGTCAATTAGAATTATTTGATTATATCAGTTGTTTTCATGATTGGAGCAAAGCTGACTGATTTATTTATTTAATCGTATCTGGTTACAAAGAAATATAATGTAAAAAAAAATATTTTAAATATCTTTCCAATATCTGGCACATAATACCGCGTTTTCGGTACCCTTCCATAAGTCTTGGACTGTGCAGGTAGTTGGTAAAAATGTGGACAATTCAGGAGGTGCTCCATTGTCTGAAGAACACCACATGTGCAGGCGTTATCATCTATATTACCCCATTTATGAAGATTAACTTTACATTTTCCCATAAAACAATGAAGATGATTAAGCGTTTTCCAGGTTCCCCAATCTAACTCTGATCCGGCCGGAAGTTTTTCTATTGAATTCAATTTTGGAATATTGACTGATTTATGAAAGTTAATCTATTTATAATTTTTTATCCCTATATCTATTGAATGAGAAGGAAAATGTATAATCAAATCGTATAGAGAATAAGGTATTGTTAATCATAAAATGTCAAAAAATAATATTTAACTGCGTTTAAAAAAGAAAACTGTTAATAACTTCAAATAAGGGAACATATTGTTGACCAATTTCAACCAAAATCGCTCTTCATATGGATGTAAAGAACAGGAATACGAAAGAATTAAAATTTTAAGAATTGTAGTATTGGAGTTATCGTCGGAGAAAAATTTGTCACACACTACTTGGACTCACAGACACACACACATAGAGACATCATCGTAAAACTAGTAAAATCGTATTCTAGAGACCCCAATATGTACTTATTCATTAAAAACTCACCACGGAATATTTTGACCAAAGACAATACCTTCTTTACCTAAAGCAAGTTAAAAACCACTGTTTCTCAAATTCGTGATTTTAACACCTATTCTTTTCTACTGAACCCTCATATTTATAGAAATAGAGTACATCTCGTCACCTATGATTATTCTATCTGGTCATTAATTATTTCGATTCTTTTTTAAGACAACACAGCTACTATTTTAATGTATTTCTTGTAGAATGTGGAACACTTTAATTACCTGACCAGTTTTCATTCTTTCACATTTTTGACACATATTGATTAATAGCTCAGCAGCAGTTTGCCACAGCCTTAAGACATTATGTCATTTTGAAATATGAACAATAAAATATACACTGATACTAATTGTCTGAGTCTGTATTACGAAATAGTAGCACAACTGCTTCGTATATTCCCAATATAGTTTGTTATCGATACCGGTACACGGTATACGGTTCAGCAATTAACGCAATGATTGCAAAGAAAATATTGACGATGTATGGTTCAAATCTTGACAGGAACATGCAGTGGACGGCGTATATACCAGGGAGGACAAAAAATTCGCGTAATGAAAAGGAGGAAGTGTAAATGGGAGTCATTAAAATATTAAAAATAATAAAAATATTATTATTATTATTATTATTATTATTATTATTATTATTATCCAGCCAATCAAGCGGTTTACGTCATCGTTTAGGGATTTTTGAAATTTTCTAGGTTTTTTTAAAAATATATTCTATTAGCTGTATTTTATTCTTTACCTCTCGCTAAGAGAGGTATTGGATTCACGCTAAAATTCGCATATCCAGATTTTATTGAATAAACACGATTTAAGGTTCCTAGAATCCGATTATAACATTTTTAAAATGTGTGTGTGTGTGTGTGTGTTATGTGTGTGTGTGTTGTGTGTGTGTGTATGCATGTGTGTCTGGATGTTGGAGGGACGATTCCTCAAAAACCATAAGACTTAAAAAATATTTAACTGCAGTTTCCTCAATCTGATATTCCTGGGAAGAGCTGAAAAGGTTTTGGTAACAATTGGACAACCGAAAGTAGTAGTTTCTTAGAAATTTTTTTCTAAATATAATTTTTTGGAAATTTTTGTTATTACAAATATTGAAGAACAAAATTCTTCATCTAATACACTTAAAATTTTTATTATATCTTGTATAGATTTAGAGATAAAGACACTATAATTTATAGAGTAATCTAATCGCAGAGGCTAAGGCACTAAGGAAACGACTTTCTGATAGTTTTTTCTGGGAAGTATATTTAATCTTTCTTATTATTTTATTAATGAAATATTTGAAATTATAGGTAAAATGCATATATACATCACAAATACCGCCAATCTGATTATTGAATTGGAAGACATATAGGAACTTCCTCATACAATGAAAAATAGATATAATTAGAATCGTATGTGTGCCGAAGACATGTTAAATATAATAAAAAACAATATTTGGTTAAAGTTCTGTAATTTTTAGTTATAAAACGACGGTTCGATAGCGAAGTGCAATACAATACTTTATAGCCTAATATGGAAATGGCGAGAGGTCTTGTGCTGGCCACAACAGATTTTTTATTATTATTATTATTATTATTATTATTATGTATTTGAAACCTTTAATAGAAATATTTATATTTGGATATATTGTTATTAAGTAAAATTTTGTTAATTTTTGCAAAATGACGTTTAATTATAGTTTTTTAATATTGGTAATTCTGAACATGAATATTACTAAATATTATATATCTACATTATACTTTTCAACCTGTATTGTGATTTCATTTTATTTTTAGTTTCGTTGTTCATTAACAAAATGTCAAATGCTCTATCTTGTCAAATTCAAGAGCTTGTAGTTAATTTATTTACTTATTTTGAAAGTGAAGAATAGAATGGTGGATTCTTACTTACAATGAATTGTATTATTGAGGTAATATTTTGTTCTGTTTGTTAGTAATAATTTGAAAATTAAATCTATATGTACAGCGTGTGACAAACGCTATACGCAATGTACAGAAACAGTGAGAAATTGTATGGTACGCAGTATTCTGTATTTTTTTAAGGGTCTCACATAATACACAGCCCGAATCTTGTGTAATAATATCCCTTGCTAGGCAATCTCTCTATTTGACAGTAACAGGTAACAACTTGCACTCAACTTTTGTAACATGTTTCATTTAAAATGCATTATGCATGTGTTGTAACAACTAGTACCAGGCATAACGTCATTAGCTACTTTAATAGAAAACGTTATAATATTTTTATAAAAATAATTTGTTGTCGAGAGGTAAAAAGAATGGAACATTTACATTTTAAAATATCACACAACTTGTAATTAAAAACAGTCTATTTTACTGCGTGAAAAATTCTTGTTATGTTCTAAGAAATATAAAAGTAAAAAGGTTAAGCACTAAACAGGAATTTAATCGTAAAATTCTAACACCGAGTTTACTGTATGCAGCTAATAGTAATTGAAATAAATACTTAATTTTACTGGACGTTACATGGTACGGCTTATAAGAGTGTTGATAAAATTTATGTACAGTAGTCTACATACATACATATATTGTAAATTAGAAAATTATTTTATTTACAAAGTCCACAAGATGTGCAGAGCTGAAAATTGACTTTATTCTGTGACTAATTGCTTAAAATTTTGCACCAATTAAGTAAGTCGTTAAATAATCAAAATTTAAAAAAAAAAAAAAATTCTTCATCTGAATCAATAAGCAAAATTAATTTTGTATGCTTCGTAAGGGCAGAAATTGGGTATGAAAATGTCAAAAATCACGCCAAAAATAGCAATACCCATGGAATTGAAATTATAGTCGCCGTCAAATAAGTATGGACTGATGCTCAACTTTTTTCCTTCTCCACGCCATGACCCACCTTGAGGTGTTGCCGCTTCTTCATAACATAGATTTTTTAACATGTTCACTGAACAGTGAAGAAAATTTCAGTCCATACTTATTTGACGGCAATAATAAAAATTAACAAATGATAAGTTTGTTTTACATTTGTCAACTTTTCTGTCAATTTTAAGAACTTGGCCAAGTTCAATAATTGAACTTAAAATTGTACAATAAATTCACCAATTTCTAACCTATTGTTTACATTTCTCAATTGTTTTCTTATTGAAATATCAAAAGTCATTGACATGTAACAGTCATATAATTAAATTGACATATTGATGTGTTATTAAAATTATTAGAAAGCACTAAAAATTAAAGAAAAAATAGAACATGCTTTATTTTCAGCTTTTTCAGCGGCTTAAAATTGACGCAAAAATTGGCAAGTGAAATGCAAGTGCTTTAAGTTCAATTTCTAGAACCCCTATAAGTTTTTAAAATTGGCGAAATAATCAACAAGTGTAAAACAGACTTAATCTAGGTTAGTTTATTTGTATTTGTAATCTTTTATTAATTTAAATAATTGTTCACTTGAAATGAAATTACAAATAATACCTAATAAAAGTAAATTAACCTAACTTGAGTAACTTGACAGATCATTAAACATTTGTTATAGTTATTAAAGTCATTAGGCCTATGAGGCAAATAACGGACGCGGCTGAGGTTTATAATCAGCCGAGTTCGATATTTGCATATCGGCCGTGTGGCGTTCAAGATTTTTCGTAATAACATAAAATTTAAACATTTAGGAATAATAAAATAATAAAATTCTCTTTCTATCACACTGAATAACTTTTTTGTTGGTTTATAAATTCTCCGTGACTACGGTCCATCAAGATGCTGAGATTTTTCTAGGAACACAATTTTTATCTTTTCACTCTTGTTTTTAGACCTGTTATATCATAGTAACAGTATGGTATTGCGAAATAGTATATTGTATAACTAGTACTGAAAGTTGGATATTTCACACGAGAGGGAAGTTTGAACCACGAGCTGAAGGCGCGTGGTTTAATCACACGAGTGTGAAATACCCTTTCGGCACGTGTTGTACACGATACTTTTCCGACTACTAAAAGAACAATATAAAATTTACATAAAAATATTAAAACAGATTACGAGTATGTTAAGATCATTGCTATCAGAGTTCACCAAACATTATGTTAAAATCTGATAAATCAGGGTCCAACCTTCTTAATCCGTGTAAATTCAGCAAATATTATCTGCAACTGTCAAATTTTTAAATACAAATTTTTAGGTTAGTTCGCTCAGTTATCGCAGCGTGTGATAAAATCATATCACAGAGTTGCGGACGCATCTGATTGGCTAACGAGCTTTCATATCACACAGCATTGCTAGTGATATGCAATGATCAATTTTCAGTAATAGGTTAGAGTGTGAATTTAAGTACTTTTTGTAGTGGTATTTTCACACCTAATTTCTGCCATTATAAAGTATGCAAAATTAATTTTCACATGTTGAATTTATGCCCTACGACGTTTATTTGAGTTTTTTTTTTATCTAAAATAATAACGGAAGGAGGAAATTACAAAAGTATGAGTACTTATGATTTTGTATGTTAATGTTAAAGTTCTAAATGTTCGTGTGTCCAGTGACCAACCTGTATATATGCATAAATGCATTCATACATACATATAAAATTTCTCTTGTATTCTTTTATAGAATATTTGTTCTAGAGAGAGTATACTTATAATTCTTTCTTTATTTTCTTTTCCTCATAGATTACTGAGAATATAATTCATTAGTCACGTGATATTTTTTCCGCCAATCAGCATTCATAATCTCCCTAGTTACATGTCTATCACTGCGATGATAAAAAACAAAGAAATTATCACCTTATTTATATTCGTTACTAAGGGATTTTTATAACATTGACAGTTAATTTTAACAAAAATTCATTATATTCTCTCATTAAATATAAGCTCGTGATATGATTAATCATCGAAGATATTTCACTCGAAAATATCATCAATGATAATCATATCACTTGTTATATTACGTATGATAATAAATAACTAAATTTTCCTTGCAAAACATGAATGAAATAAGAATTTCACAAAAAATATTTATTTCCGTTATTGATAAAGTCAAAAACTATTTTTAAATTTATGCGTATGTATGAGTAGAATTGCATACACAAATAAAACATATTTGTATACATAACTAGTGAATCATAGATGTTAATTATAAGTACAACTGTAATACGGATAATAGTATATCTATGAAAGGATTTATCTATTTAAATAAATGATTTTACACACAATTAATTTTCAGTTCACAATAAATGACATATAACTCCGGGGATATAAACGCGATGACTTTATTTGGTTATAGGTATTTTACGTAATATTGTAATTTATAAATAAAAAGTATATACGTATGTATATGATTATAACTTTATAGATACATACATAGTCAAAAGTGTATATTTAAATAATAATTTCTTTTGCACTTTATGATAAAACTATAAAGATGATGATAATGATTAAATTTAAATTTTATAACTGTTACAATAATGACATCAATGTATATTATACCGGGTGTTTTTTTCAAGGTGAGCATACGAGATTAATATGGAAAATTAGTTTTCAGCAAACTGTTGTCCCCCGCTTTGATTGTGCAGATTTCTGCATCAAATGACACCAAATACATGTAAAATGTAATATTTTACTCCCATAAATTAATTATTAAATTTATTCAATATCGTATTAATAGCAATAGCCATGGCATTTGAATAAAAGATAAACAAATGTTTGTCATTTTATCTGTTAAAATTTGTTACAATTAATCTTAAATATGTGTTCACGATTTGTACACCTTACGGGAAAAACCGCTACGCGGCGCACCAAGTTAGCTGCCCTTTACGCAGTGCCTCAATTACCTACAGGGGCGATATACGATGTAAGCCGCCATGTTTTTGCTAAATTAACATAGGCGGTATATGAAATTTACACACTACATTTACTTGTTTAATATTTTATTCAATTTTGACGTTTTAAACTGTCATTATTAACTCCAAAGCAACAACTATAAGTAACACTTTTTTCCCATGTGAATTAATTTTTTTTTTAAATCACTCTCACAAAATTTTAACTCACTCTGCAACAAATAATGCATTTAAAATAACATATGATACGAAAATAACACTTACTATGATATTTATTAGACATTATCAGCCATTTTCATTATTTTTCACGGCAAATATGACAGACAATAAAGCATTTTACATAGATGATTTGAAGTCTATCAGCGACGATTGTCATGCTCAGCCTACTAACTGATCAGTATTTTATTTTGTCAAAATTAAATATTATAATGGTTTTTATTAGTATTTCGTCAAAGTTGAATAAAATATTGTACAAACCACGTGAGCTAAGTATGTTTATTCACTCGAAGAAATTAACTCACTCGCCCTTATGGGCTCGTGAGCTAAACTTTCTTCTCATGAATAAACTTTACCTTAGCTCACTTGGTGTGTAAATATCTATTAAATGTTTAAATATAATAAATTTAAAACATTAAACAAGTAAATGTAGTGTGTAAATTTCATATACCGTCTATGTAAATTTAGTAAAAACATGGCGGCTTACATCGTATGTCGCCACTATTGGTAACTGAGGTACTGTAAACTGTAACCGCCCTATATCAAACTGACATTTATTTAAAATCTTGTTGTTCTTTGAGTTTTTAATAACTTAATACACTGTATTTTTCGTGAGAACATTCATAGAATTAAGTATCTCGTCTCAAAAAGAACATAACATATTATGTGAAAATATTTTAGCTTTAAATACATTTTGCGGAAAATATTTTTGCAAAGAAAACTAAATATAATTATATTTTCCTACAACCGTTTGTAAAGTATATACTTTACGCATTCTTTTAAATAATTTAAAATGCGAGCCGGAATTTACTCAAGTCAAGAAAGGCGTCGATTATCGACTAAATTACGATTACTCTTATGTTTCACTGAAAATGTACCTGAACCGTAGTTAACCCGAATTGTAATACCCGGTTTGGTTCCGATTCACGTTCAATTGAAAAATATATCTCAGGTTTGGTTCTGGGTATGGGTATGCGAAAATGTTACGGATTAGTTCCGGTTTAGGTTTGGTTTACGTTTGGGGTCGATGTCCTGAACCTGTTATAAAACATTTAAAAGAGAATAATACAAAAAATTATAGGTAATGAAATAGTCTTGGAGTAATACATTTTGTTGTTATTGAATTTCAATCTAAGTTAATTGTATTCTCAAGTTATTGTCTTGTACAAGATTTATTCATTCTCTATATCTAGATAAACTCTTCACTATTACATTATAGATTTATCTATACGTTTCACCATTTAGTCTTGCTGGAATTTTACAGTGTTCTAGAGTTATTTATTGCTTGGAATCTACAAAGAATATTCAGAAATTTTGTCTACAAAATATAATATATTCTAGTCATATTTTGGTATATAATCCGTATAGTTTAAATTCAGGTAGCGTGTAGGGATAGAATAAAATAATACCTATGTGAACTTTGACACACCTAGTATGGGCATATATAGGCCAAGATCGTGACAGAGTAGGAAAATTGGTGTGTCATTATTCGATTTAAAAACGGGAACGACAAATTATGTAAGTTACAAACAAATAGGAAGAAATATATACCTATCTTCACGTTTTTTTGCATACATTCTTGTTTAGTAAACTATTTTTGAGCTTAATTTCTTTTTCAATCAACTGTTTTTGAACGGTACGAGTACCATCTTTGTTATTTTAAAGGAACCATATATTTTTTTTTATTAAATTATTATATAGAAAATTTTATTCTGAATTCAGTAATACCGTTAGATAACATTTTTTTGAGACGAATATATATAAAGTTTGTATTAATTTGATTAAAATATAACTCGAATTGAAAAAATCTGATGTGGCCAGCACATTACCTTCCATCAATTCTATGGTTTATTTTAACAAATCCCATATACTAAAAGTTCCTTGGAAAAGATTCTTTATATCCAGTAAAATTATAACACTAACATATACTATATAATCCCATATCAAAAGTTCCTTGGAAAAGATTCTATAAATCCAATAAAATTATAACATTATATACACTATGTAAATTGCACTTGACCACGGACATCTGTCAATTATAATTATTTGAATATATTAGCTGTTTTTATGATTATAGCAAGGCTGGCTGATTTATGAAAGTTAATCCCTTTATAATTCTTTAACTCTATATCTATTGAATATAAAGGAAAACGTATGAGAAAACCGTATAGACAATAAAATATTCATATTGATAATCACATAAAATGTCAAAAAATGATATTTAACTGCCTTTTTCAAGAAAAACTGTTAAGAACTTCAAATAAGGGAACTTCCGGATGATCAATTATATCCAAAATATAATTAGCTTTTCATATGGATGTAAAGAAGAGGAATACGAAAGAATTATAATTTTTAGAATTGTAGAGTAGGAGTTATCGTCGTAGAAATTTTTGCCACACACACACGGACACACAGACACACACACACATACATACACCATCGTGAAACTAGTAAAATCGTATTCTAGGGACCCTTCAAAAACTCACCACCGAATTTGTTGACAAAAAACAATACCTTCCTTACCTAAAGGTAACGGAAGGTAAAAACTAACATATATTCATATTTTCCATTCCTGGCACTCTAATTATAGTCATATTTTAATTATATTGACATAAAACTTTATATGCATTTTTCCCACAAAAGTCATGTGAGGTTATAAAAATATTATATCATTGAATTCAAAATTAAATTTTCTAACAAATAAAATAAATAAAGTAAATATATCATCTCGGCATATTACCCATTTCTGAATATGCCACAATCTGCTTTATCGCAGATATCTGTAATTATGATGACATATATGTACCGTGCGGGCACTTATTGCTGGCGTGGAGAGTGCACCACAGGGGTCACTTTTGTGCCATTTAAAATTTGAAATATAATTCTTTAACGAAGGAGCAAATAAAAAATATACTCGTATGGTTCCATTTAAAATAACAAAGTTGGTCTCCATAGTTTGTGAACTACTGATTGAAAAGAAAAAATATACTTTTTAAAATAGTCTTGTAAAATAGAAATTGTTTGCTAATTTAATCGATTTCGTAGGTCTTATAGTAGCAATTGAAGACTGTGGTGTAAAAACGGGATAAGTACATTTTGTAAAAAATAGAGATTTGTGCTGAAAATTAATAAATATACTTCACAAATCTCCTTCATCCGCCGAAATATTAAAAGCGCGAAATATAATTAAAAATTAAGTCATAGTAAAAAAAACAGTATACTAGTATTATTTTTTGAGCCAGAACAAAACTTTAATAAAGTAACTTGTTCCCTTTTTGTACCAAGGTCTTCAATTGTGGACAAAATAGAGGAACATCTTGTAAATTTATATTAGTTTTGGAGTATCATCAGCTCATATTTTAAGGGTATGCATATACAGGTGTTTCAGAAGACACGAAAATTTTAACAAGAAAAAATGTTAGTATTTATTTTTCTATCGCTTCTTCAGAGTCTCGACTTTCCTATTTGAACATTTTATTTTGATACGTATCAATTATTTATGTTTTTCGTGAACCGCTCATCAGTACAGTACATGCTATACAGTGTCTTTTAACTGACAGAGTTTGTAATACAGTGAACGTCAACGTTAGTATATGTGTTGGTGAGACGCCTTCTAAAAATAGCTCTGGAGTCACAGCATCTAACAGAGAAAGATGGAGAGATCTACGTCACAGAAGTGGGGATATAGGTGCTCTTGATGGCAGACTTGAAGAGTTGAGCCTTCAACCTCTTACAAAGTATATGGAAGCGTAAGAGCATAGACAAGATATGCGAATTCTCGAGAAATATCGAAGGTACGGCGGTATTATTCCCAGAATAAAATGTATTATACCTACTAGATTTGTCTGTGAACTGTATCAGATGAAAAATATGGATAGAATGTGGAGAGAGTATACACATCACTTTTTTCAATACGCATTTTTACATCTCGCTAAGAGAGGTATTGAATTCATGCTAAAAATCACATATCCAGATTTTAATGAATAAGCACATTTTAAGGTCCCTAAAACCCGATTATAACATTTTTACGATGATGAGTGTGATTGTGCGCGCGCGCGTGTGTGTGTTGTGTGTGTGTGTGTGTGTGTGTGTGTGTGTGTGTGTGTGTGTGGCTGGATGTTGTAGGGACGGTTTCTCAAATTTATATATAAAGACTAAAGACGATAATAGGAAGAGCTGAAAAGGTTTTTGTAACAATTGGACACCCGGAAGTAGACTTAAAAAAAATTCTAAATAACATTTTTTGGAAATTTATGGTATTACAAATGTTGAAGAATATAAAATTCTCTATCCAATACATTGAACATTTTATTATATTTTCTATAGATTTAGAGATAGAGAATTATAAATATACCGTGAGTATTTTTTAACGTGAAACATTGAGTTTGTCATATCCATGATTACGACTTCATATTTGATTGACAGCAATGTATTTGCCCGTTCCATTTAAAATGAAACATAGGGAACGAATCTGACAGAAGTATTATATTTAAATATTGTAAGAAATTTAGCGAAATCAGAAAACCACTCGAGAGTACTAAACATATTTCGGGCACAAGGTGCACACAGTATTTTTCTACATCTAAATTTAATTTTTAGAAAACAGGTATAATTATTTAAACAATATTAACCTCTAATGACATCTTGTCAATATGACAGATAACCCTTGAATTTCCCTATAAGTTATGATTTGACATTTGATTGACAGCAATGTATTTGTCTGTCTCATTTAAAATGACACATTTGACAGAAGTATTATATTTAAATATTGTAAGAAATTTAGCCGAGTCAGAAAACCACTCGGGCACAGGGTGCACACTATATTTTTTCTGCTACGAATTTTAATTTAGAATGCAGATATAATTATTTAAACAAAATTAACCTCTATTGACGGCTTATCAAATGTCAAATTCGTTCCCTATGTTTAATTTTAAATGGAACGGGCAAATACATTGCTGTCAATCAAATGTCAAGTAACCATGGATATGACAAATCCAATGTTTCACGTTAAAAAAATACTCACGGTATAAAATAATCCATGAATCAATCAGCCCATGGAAACCAGTTGAAAAATTAAAATGTTTGCAATTGACATAAATATCAGTGTTAAAAATCCAATGACATTACTGAAGGCTTTTTCTGGGAAGTATATTTAATATTTCTCATTTTATCGTTAATCAAATATTTAAAATTATAGATATAGCTGCTGCACGTTAATTTGACACTGTCCTTGAATGAAAAAAACCTAAAATTCGTACTTGGACATGTCGAGATGTAATAGTAATTAAAATATGCAATTATTATAACTAGGAAAAGATTCCGTCATCATCTAACATTGGTATAAAAAGAAAGAGGATTCATTTTTAAGCCAAATAATGTACTGTATCAGTATCAACTAAACACGCGCTTGCTATACATATATTTCGTCATATACCCTTCAGAAGAACCGCCAATCTCTTCAATCAATTGGAAAAATCTCGAACGTTTAGAAGAGTAAAAGGAAACTTGTTCATTGAATTGAAAAATAAAGAATAGATGTAATTAGAATTTTTTGTTTGTACCAGAAATGTAGACTTCTTGACTGGAAATATGATAGGTAAATGAAAACTGCTGAAAATCGGTCAATGGTTGAAAAATATATTTTTGCACATCCGGGCGTAAAAGTCGGACAAATAGTATTATTTTGAGGGCGAAATGACACTCTTTTTCGACCAAGGGCGAAATGTAGTCATTTTCGCCTTAAAGCTTTTCGTGCCCAGTTAAAATAATTACTAATCTATCATTAACTTGCTTGTTTTCCTTGTTATTCGTGACAACGTACCTACATATGTCAAATAGACTACTACGATCTGAATTTGATTTGATCACGGTGATGAAGTAACACTACTTCGGATGTGCAAAAAATATTGTATGTATTATTATTAGGTGCATTGTATAATTATATTCAATCTTGCACCGCGGGCCAAAATCTATATCATTTCGCCCTTAATACATAAATAGCTATTTCGGCCTCTACTTCGACACCAAATGTGCCTCCTGAAGAAGCTCAGATGTAGAATATTTAGAAGATTTTTTTTAAGAAATTACTACTTCCGGTTGTTCAGTCGTTACCAAAACCTTTTCAGCTCTTCCCATGAATATCAGATTGATTAAAGATTTATAATTTTTTAAAAAATAGTAAGATTAATTTTTGATGAAATGCAAGTATTTGCAATCAATGTAAAGCTAATTTATATTAATATCAGAAAATATACATAAAATTATGTATATCATTCTATTTAAAAAATCAACAATGATATCGCTTCCGGTGAAACCGGAAGTACAAATCTTTTCACAGCAAAAAAGACATTTAGTTCGCGTCTAACTTTGTAATTTGTACCATAAATATGAAATTAATTATAAAGAATAGTTTTGATTAAAAAATTATTCAATTGAATTCCTGTATTTCTGATCACGTGTGCGAAAATAACCAATCAAAACAAACTTACACAAAAATAGCCGTTTGTCTCTATTTTTTGTATAATAGCCGGTATCATTATAGACAAAAATAAATGTCTTCTCCTAATTTTATGAACAGTCCAATACAAAAAAATATACTCCAAGACATATTGACAAATGAATTTATTTGTGACAATGTGTGAAGCTGTTGTTAGCACGGTCTATATTTGGATGGGTGGCCCCAGTCATCATCAGTTGATACTGTTTATTTATTTCTATTATTTCATTAGAACAAACTGAAGAAAATTTGGAAAACATGGCTCGCTGCCAGATTGACGTAACACATATTTAAATACTTCTCGCTTTTCGCCTACCAGAACGAGCGTTTGCGTTGGCAGAGGAGATTATTTTTTGACTGCTATCCTAAATTTAATTCAAATTACTACTCTACAAAATATTAAATGTCAGTGAAGTTTTTTACAAATACTTTCCAAAATATAAATATCGTCACATCATATAGTATTTTCGTATGTGGCAACTTTTTTTTAAGCTCAGATCTTTTTAGCATTTTGTAGCTTGAAAACATTTTTAGTGCCAATTTGAATGTTTTAGAAATGGCACAAGTGTCATAAAATTCTAGACGTGAGTGAAATGTAAAGCCAAAGATGGAACTAATTTTACAAAGTTTTATACTCGTAGTTAACAAACATTCTGGGTTCATACTGTGGGCCTCTGTTTATAAGATCATAATAAGTGTTTTATGTAGTAGTAATACGATTCAAAGTTATAAATTCAAACCCCGATTAACAGAAGAAAGAGGGCTGGTTTATGACGAATTTAATTAACTAGTTTACAATGGGCTACTTGCGTGGTACTGAAAATCCGATTTCTATCACTATATATGTTATGTTGAAAACATATATAAAAATATAAATTTTATTTTAAATTAAGAAAGAAAATTTTCTGTGACGTCATTATATTTAACTAGAGAACCATGTTTAAAAATGTAAAATATAGATGGCATGCGAGAAAGTTTTAATTTGAATTTGACATTAGTTAATTTTTCTCTCTCTCTCTGGTCTCTCAAATACATTAATTACTTCACAAATAAACACATAGGTAGTTACATGTAATTTAAAATATCGATACCAAAAAGATAAATTAAAATACTAACCTCCAAACTATTGTGAAACTTCAAACAGGAGATCTACATTACCTCTACAAACCTTGTACAAACAAACGCAATGGCTTTACTACCATTCATTGGTGCGGCGTAATTCTACGTCATACATAGCGGGAATTCAAATAATCAAATTTCATTATTTTTTTTCTGGCTAATTAACAAAAATTTTGTTAAAAGAAAAAATATGGGTAGCAAGTTTTTACCTGCTCTTCAAAAATATTAAATAAAAAAAAGGTACGCAAGTAGCCCATTTTTCAGAGAACACATTGATTTTTACTTTTTTTACAAAATTTTAAAACGCATACGATGGTTTATAAACGATTTACAAACTTAGAAATTTGAAATTTGGATTTGGAATATCACTCAATAAGTTCGTAGAATGACTAATAAAACAACAACTTTTAGGCAAAATTCGACTTCAATCATCAACATAGTTACCTTCAAGAGCGATACATTCATTCCAACGCTTCTCTAACATTTCGATGCTTTTTTTATAGAACGATTTATCTTTGGCCTCAATATACCCTTCAGTTTCGGCAATCATTTCTTCATTGGAGCTAAATCTCTTTACTGCTGACTGTCGATTTGACTCTGGAGTGAAGTGATGGATCCATGTTTCATCCATTGTCACATACCGCTCGAGACGAGATATTTCTCGATTCTCGTCTCGTCTCGTACTTGAGATTTCTCGTCTCGACGAGACAGAAATGTAAAAAATATTTTACGAGACGAGATATATTTGCCGAGATCTCAATTCTCGAAAACTGTTTCGAGATTTCTCGGTTGTTATTTTTCTCATGAGATATATTTGCAAACGTGTGAAATTTAATATATTTTTAGTGATGCTATGGTATTTTTAACAAAAAAAATAATAAAGTATTTAACATTTTTTAAGGGACTTGAAAACTTTTCTCTCTCTTACAATGACATGAGTACAAGAGAGACAAATGAATAGATTTTAACGAAAAACTTTTAAAGAAAAACTGGAACATGTGCTACTTTTTCTTAAAAGACTCTACAAATTTTGACTGTCAAGTAACTGTCAAATGTCATTTGTGTTTCTATTTTTGGTGTATACAAGTAGTGTTATAAGTGATTGATATTATAAAATGATATAAATGTTAAATTAATAAAATTATAATATAAAATTTGCACAAGTTTTGGGTTATAACAAATTTTGACAGATAAAACGATAAATATTTATCTTTTTGTTCAAATTACTATTAATACAAAATAATATAAATTTAATAATTAGGTTATGGGACCAAGATATAAATATTATATTTTCGTCGAGAAATCTCGGCGAGAATCCCGGCCGAGACGAGACTCTGTTAAACGAGACGAGAAAAATTTCGAGACGAGACATAATTTTATAAATTTGAAACGAGACGAGACGAGATAATGAATTTCTCGTTTCGTCTCGTCTCGACCGAATCACTAGTCAACGCGTTGTTGTGTTTGATCGACTCTGAGAAAACGCGGTACCCACGAAAACCACTGTAACTTGTGAACTAAACGTCAGATTATCATAAAATTTCGAAACTTATCGTTTAAAAGTTAGTACTTCCTAAAAATCATATGGATTTGTCAATAATGACAGTATCTCGATATGTGATTTTTAGCACGATCCATATACCTTGAGTATTCTTTAACGTGAAACATTGGGTTTGTCATATCCATGGTTACGACATGACATTTGATTGACAGCAATGTATTTGCCCGTTCCATTTAAAATGAAACATAGGGAACGAATTTGACATTTGATAAGACGTCAACGTCAATAGAGGTTAATTTTGTTTAAATAATTATACCTGCATTCTAAATTAAAATTAGTTGTAGAAAAAATATAGTGTGCACCTTGTGCCCGAGTAGTTTTCTGACTCGGCTAAATTTCTTACAATATTTAAATATAATACTTCTGTCAAATTCATTCCCCATGTGTCATTTTAAATGAGACAGACAAATACATTGCTGTCAATCAAAAGTCAAATCGTAACTTATAGGAAAATTCAACGGTTATCTGTCATATTGGCAAGATGTTATTAGAGGTTAATTTTGTTCAAATTATTATACCTGTTTTCTAAAACTGAAATTTAGATGTAGAAAAAATACTGTGTGCACCTTGTGCCCGAAATATGTTTAGTTCTCTCGAGTGGTTTTCTGACTCCGCTAAATTTCTTACAATATTTAAATATAATACTTCTGTCAGATTCGTTCCCTATGTTTCATTTTAAATGGAACGGGCAAATACATTGCTGTCAATCAAATATCGAGTCATCACCATGGATATGATAAACCCAGTGTTTCACGTTAAAAAATACTCACGGTACCTACCTCCCTTACCAAGGGCAGCGGGAGGTAAAAGCGAAACCCTGTTTCGAAATGATTACACATGTCTGAATCTTAATTTTCACAAGAAATGACCAAGATATTCTTCTAACAATGGATGCAAAATTCCTCTAAATATAAATAGTGAACATATGTTTACCAGTACGTATAGTATTTATAAATAAGTATGAATTCTTGTCTACGTCGAATGGCTCTATTCCAACAATACGTAAAGCATGTCATTTATGACTTATGGTTATGGATTTTGGACTTGGCAAATTTCCTTATCCTTACAGATTTACATTATGAGTAAGAAAGGAAAGAACAATACTATACAATCTGCGGCGTGGCTACCGTTTGGTTTGATAACTATATCTACACTTGAACGTCAATGCAATACCGTTTCCTTTTTTGAAGATAGAACAGAAATAGAATTTAGAATTTTGGAGGTAAACTAGGAATTAGGAATCAATGGGCGTTTACGAAAATTCTACCGGTGAGCTGTTACCGGTATATATCGGTAAGCAGCTGGTCATCAGGTTACAGCTACCGGGATAGATATTTTAAGAACGCAAGTGGTAAACAGGGTAGATTTACCGTGAGTATTTTTTAACGTGAAACATTGGATTTATCATATCCATGGTTACGACTTGACATATGATTGACAGCAATGTATTTGCCGGTCCCATTTAAAATGAAACATAAGGTCTGTTCGTTTGTATGGTTCCAGCTGCACTAACTTGTAATTTTTTGAAAAATATGTTCGTTTGTATGTTCGAAGTTGTCTGCACTGTGTTCGTTTGTAGTCGCGCATGTTGCACTAACTTGTCTTAACTGTACTACCTCCCGAACTAGTACACTTAGTGCAGTGCGCAGTGTTTACAACGACGTCACAACTTGTCACATAGGTTGCCGTGTATACTTGTAACTATAATTTTTTCATTAATCTGCAAAATCTTATTCTATTTTCTAAAAATGAATCAAAGGAAATGTGTTTTAAGAATACCAAAGAAATAAAATGGAAAAATAAGTAATATATCAATGCATACAAAATATTTATTAAAAAAAAGTTTTAATTTAACTGAAAACTATTAAAATCGATATAGATATGTGTAATTCACATTTATTACAAAAAATAAGCATTAATGGATTTTTCATATTAATTGCAATAAATTTTAACTAAATGGAAAAATCATTATAATTATACATATTTATAAATGGCTATAGTTAACCTACAATCTGCACTAACTTGTCAAATTAGTGTTCGTTTGAATTTCGAAAACAAGTCTGTACTACGTTGCACTAAACTACACTGTGACGTATTCTCGGTACATTTTGTACAAGTTAGTGTAATACAAACGAACAGACCTATAGGGAACGAATTTGACATATGACAAGGTTAATTTTGTTTAAATAATTATACCTGCTTTCTAAATTAAATTTAGTTCACCTTGTGCCCGAGTGATTTTCTGACCTGGCTAAATTTCTTACAATATTTAAATATAATACTTCTGTCAAATTCATTCCCTATGTTTCAATTTAAATGAGACAGGCAAATACATTGCTGTCAATCAAATGTCACGTAGTAATTTATAGGAAAGTTCAACGGTTATCTGTCATATTGACAAGATGCCATTACAGGTTAATTTTGTTTAAATAATTATACCTGTTTTCGAAAAATTAAATTTAGTTGTAGAAAAAATACCGTGAGTATTTTTTAACGTGAAACATTGGGTTTTCATGTCCATGGTTACGATTTGACATTTGATTGACAGCAATGTATTTGCGTGTCCCATTTAAAATGAAACATAGGGAACGAAATTGACAGATGTTAGCTAAGTCAGAAATTTAGCTAAGTCAGAAAACCACTCGAGAGCACTAAACATATTTCGGGCACACAATATTTTTTTTGCAACTAAATTTAATTTTTAGAAAAAAGATATAATTATTTAAACAAAATTAACCTCTAATGACGTCTTGTCAATATGACAGATAACCGCTGAATTTTCCTATAAGTTACGACTTGACATTTGATTGACAGTAATATATTTGCCTGACTCATTGAAAACATAGGGAATGAATTTTACAGAGTATTATATTTAAATATTGTAAGAAATTTGGCCAAGTTAGAAAATCACTCCAGTACAGGGTACACTAAATTTAATTTGGAAAGCAGGTATAATTATTTAAACAAAATTAACCTCTACTGACGTCTTATCAAATGTCAAGTTCGTTCCCTATGTTTCATTTTAAATAACACGCAAATACATTGCTGTCAATCAAATGCCGAGTCGTAACCGTAGATATGACAAATCCAATGTTTCACATTAAAAAATACTCAAGGCTCATTCACAGCTACGAAAATAAGAAATATAAATAAAATTATAAATAAGACTTTATGGTTGGTGTTCACAGCTTCAAAAATAAAATGCAAATTAACATCAACTGTCACTTAATATATCCATAACTAACAAGCAATAATAACAACTTCGTACCTTGTAAAGCACTGTACACAATCATATATGCGAACCTTCGTCCTAAAACAGCATTTTAAAATTATGTTTAACTTGGAATCTTTTTGTCAGAAGGTAAATTGACAGCTCAAGTGACAGTTGTTATGTTTGTGCTTATTTTTGTGTAAAATATTTAACATTTGCAAATCCTTGTGTTTATGTCTTATATTTAATTTTATTTTCGAGAGCTGTGAACACTTTCATAAGAATCTATTGTTTATATCATTATTTTTATGTATAATTTTATTTTTATTTTCGAAGCTGTGAACGAGGCTTCCACGGTATATCCTATGAAAAGCAGTTGAAAGATGAAACAGATTTGAAATTTGACGTAGTTAAACGTTATCTCGTCTCGTCTTCTTAAACCTACTTCCGATTCCAACTTCGCTTGGCATCTCTACCTTTTTCGAGGTTAGATTCTTCATTTACTGCATTTACCGGCTGAATTACTCGATCTACAAATCATGAATCCGGTAGATGGATCTGGTAGATATGATACAATTTTCGAACGCGGTAACTATTAACCACTTGTGTTTTCGAATGCAGTCGTTAGGTGCGGTAGCTATACCGGTAGAATTTTCGTAAACGCCTAATTTGTGCATGTTTTGTAAGGAATGTATTGGTTTTATCCATACGCAGGAAGAGGATGTGACATCGATTAAGGAAATTGTTCAATATTTTGATTAAAAATACGAAATATAGACAATTATTTTGGTTCGTATTTTATCGGATGTGGTTTAATTGTGTCACGTATATCAAACTTTAAGTATTTTTAAAATAAAATTTATCAGCGCTTCTTTTATCCTCTGTTTACTTAATTCTTCCTTAAAACCTGTTGTGGCCAGCACAATACCTCTATTAGGCTATAAGTATTGAATTGCACTTCCCTTTCAAACCGTCGTTTTATAACAAAAAAATACAGAAATTTACCCAAATACTGTTTTTATTGTCTTTAACATGTCTTCTGCACACATATAATTCTAATTATATCTATTTTTCATTTTATGAGGAAGTTTCTAAATGTCAGAGATTCTTCCAATTCATTAACCAGATTGGCGGTATTTCTGATGGATATATGCATTTTACCTATAATTTCAAATATTTAATTAATAAAACAATAAGAAAGATTAAATATACTTCCCAGAAAAAGCTGCCAGAATGTCACTAAAACTGTTGATTTTTGACACTGACATGTGTCATTTACAAACTATGTTATAAACATTGGAATTTGTCAACTGGTTTCCTTAGTGCCTTGGCCTCTGCGATTAAATTACTCTATATATTATAGTGTTTTTATTTCTAAATCTATACAAGATATAATAAAATTTTTAAGTGTATTATATGGAGTATTTTATGTTCTTCAATATTTAATAACAAAAATTTCCAAAAAATTATATTTAGAAGAATTTTTCTCAGAAACTACTACTTCCGGTTGTTCAATTGTTACCAAAACCTTTTCAGCTCTTCCCAGGAATGTCAGATTGAGGAATCCATAGTTAAACAATTCTTAAGTCTTATGGTTTTTGAGGAATCATGTCTACAACATCCAGACATACACACATACACACATCCACAGACACACAGACATCATTTTAAAAATGTTATAATCGGATTCTAGGGACCTTAAATCGTGCTTATTCACTGAAATCTGGATATGTGAATTTTAGCATGAATCCAAAACCTCTCTTAGTGAGACGTAAAAAATTAATTTTATTAGATGGAGAATTTTATGTTCTTTTTACCTCTCGCTAAGAGAGGTATTGGATTCATGCTAAAATTCGCATATCCAGATTTTATTGGATAAGCACGATTTAAGGTCCCTAGAATCCGATTATAACATTTTTAAAATGATGTCTGTGTGTGTGTGTGGATGTGTGTATGTGTGTATGTCTGGATGTTGTAGACACGATTCCTCAAAAACTATAAGACTTAAAAAATATTTAACTACAGTTTCCTCAATCTGACATTCCTGGGAAGAGCTGAAAAGGTTTTGGTAACAATTGAACAACCGGAAATAGTAGTTTCTTAGAAAAATTCTTCTAAATATAATTTTTTGGGAGTTTTTTTTATTAAATATTGAAGAACGTAAAATTCTCCATCTAATACACTTAAAATTTTTATTATATCTTGTATAGATTTAGAGATAAAGACACTATAAATTATAGAGTAAACTAATCGTAGAGGCCAAGGCACTAAGGAAACCAGTTGACAAATTGTAATGTTTATAACATGACACATGTCATTGTCAAATATCAACAGTTTTAGTGACATTCTGATAGCTTTTTCTGGGAAGTATATTTAACTTTTCTTATTGTTTTATTAATTAAATATTTGAAATTATAGGTAAAATTGTGGTAAAATGCAATATATCTATCAGAAATACCGCCAATCTGGTTAATGAATTGGAAGAATATCTGACATTTAAAAACTTCCTCATGCAATGAAAAATGGATATAATTAGAATTATATGTGTGCAGAAGACATGTTAAATACAATAAAAATTAATATTTGAGTAAAGTTCTGTAATTTTTTGTTATAAAACGACGGTTCGAAAGCGAAGTGCAATACAATACTTTTACATCCTAATATGGAAATGACGTGAGGTCTTGTGCTGGCCACAACAGATTTTTTTATTTTTACATATTGATTAATTATTCGTAGTTTATGAGAAAATAATTATTAAAACTTTGGAGAAGGGATCTGTGACGTCAGTAGGGTAGAATGATAGAAGAAGATAGTTAGACTGAGATAGATATATTGTGGTACGCGAAAGTGACAGCAGCTGTCACGTTCGCCATTCCATAACCTATCATAACATATCTATCTCAGTCTAACTGTCTTCTTCTATCATTCTACCCTACCGACGTCACAGATCCCTTCTCCAAAACATTAAATTGCTAATAACAATATTATTACAAACTAATGTTTAGTTTTTATTATTATAATGAGAAGCTATAGAGGTTTGTTTTTATATGACCTATATTGAAATTCGATTATGGTCACATACCCCATTAACTAGCTTCATTCACTTACATAGTACAGTTGGTAAGTCTGTTTTGACAACTAGAACATAACTTTGACAGGGTAAAATAAATATAAATAATCGCCTTCATACCGACTAATTATTAATTACAGTGTTTTATAATTTATGTCATGATCAGAAACATCACTAAATCAGTGTTTTTCGTTCATTTTAGTTACGTGTTGATAACTATCTGACAAAACAAAAGCTCAAAGATTATTCCCGGGAATAATCTCTAGAGCTTTATTCTCACTATAATAATGGCAGGATTGGTTAAAACGCTGACACGTGACAGGTAATAAAACATTTTTAAGAAATTTCAAAAATAGTCTCTCAAACAATTAAACTGTAGGTTAACAAAATATTTTCTGTGTCTCTTAACCATTTTCCTTCCTCCCACGCTGTATATCACCTGTTGTGTCCTTATACGCGGCTGCTTCGTCGCCAAGACGCCCACGTGTGACGTCACACGCGCGCCCTGACGTCACACTGGTCATGCTCTAGCTCTAGGTCTACATGTGGGAAGCTGTTGGTAAACAATGCACCACATGGGATGGGTGACCGTATCACATATTATGAGACGTGGATATGTGGACTGTTGTGTGTGTAAGTGGGTGGAAGGCTTTGATCTTAATGTAAACACACCACGCGGAAGGATTTGTATTTGGAGGATTATTTAAGTTGAATTTGTAATCAAATAAATCTGGTTTGTTTAAGATAAATATGCCTATAAAGGTATCGACAAATATACACATATTTATACCGTGTACTGTAAAGGAAATATTCGCCAATCAAATGGGGTTCTATACCAATGTTTTATCTCTTGCTAAGAGAGATATTGGATTAATGCTGATAGTCGCATATCTAGATTTTAATGAATAAGCATGTTTTAAGGACCCTAGAATCTGATTAAAACATTTATAGGATGTCTCTGTGTAAGACGCGTGCGTGAGGATGTGTGTGTGTCTGGATATTGGAAGGACAATTCCAAAAACTACAGGGTCTTATGTAAGTGTATAACGCTTAACAAGGTATAGAGCTGACCCCATAGATAAATAGTTAATCTGTTAATCTGAGAATAATTTTTATTTAACATGCATTATACAAGAATTGGAGACCTTTAAAACTGATCAATCACGTCACAGTTCAAAATTTTGTAAAAAAGTAAAAATCAATGTGTTCTCTGGAGAATTGTCACACCAATCAGTTGCATCGCGGCATATTTCAAATTTTCATAATGAAAAACTATATGTTTATGAGCATTTAATATAAGTAATTAGACTAACAAATAAATAAAATGGATGAGTATAAAATAATTCGAAATCATTTTTACCTCTCGCTATGAGAGGTATTGGATTCATGCTAAAATTCGCATATCCAGATTTTATTGAATAAGCACGATTTAAGATCCCTAGAATCTGATTATAACATTTTTAAAATGATGTCTGTGTGTGTGTGCGTGGATGTGTGTATGTGTGTATGTTGGAGGGACGATTCCTCAGAAACTATAAGACCTGTTTAACTATGAATTCCTCAATCTGACATTCCTGGGAAGAGTTGAAAAGGTTTTGGTAACAATTGAACAACCGGAAGTAGTAGTTTCTGAAAAAAAATCTTCTAAATATAATTTTTTGGAAATTTTTGTTATTAAATATTGAAGAACTTAAAATTCTCCATCTAGTACACTTAAAATTTTTATTATATCTTGTATAGATTTAGAGATAAAGACGCTATAATATATAGAGTAATTTAATCGCAGAGGCTAAGGCACTAACGAAACCAGTTGACAAATTCCAATGTTTATAACATAGTTTTTAAATGACACATGTCAGTGTCAAAAATTAACAGTTTTAGTGATATTCTGATTGCTTTTTTTGGAAAATATATTTAATCTTTCTTATTGTTTTATTAATTAAATATTTGAAATTATAGGTAAAATGCATATATCTATCAGAAATACCGCCAATCTGGTTAATGAATTTGAAGAATCTCTGACATTTAGAAACTTCCTCATACAATGAAAAATAGATATAATTAGAACTATATGTGTGCAGAAGACATGTTAAATACAGTAAAAAACAGTATTTGGGTAAAGTTCTGTATTTTTTTGTTATAAAAGGCCGATTCGAAAGGGAAGTGCAATACAATACTTATATAGCCTAATATGGAAATGGCGAGAGGTCTTGTGCTGGCCACAACAGATTTTCATTGTTAAAATATCTAGAAAACATATATGCATACATAACGCATATTCAACTTTAGCAAAAAAGCTTAACGTCAGTTTTGATAATCAATATTTTTTCCAAAGAAGACACTGATTTTTATATTTTTTACAAAATTTTGAACTATGACGTGATTGGTCAGTTTTAAAAGTATCCAGTTCTTGTAGAAAGCATGTTAAACATAAATTATTGCCAGATTAACTATCTATGAGGTTAGTTCTGCCATGGGTTAAGCATTGTACACTTACTTACATAACACCCTGTATAATACTTGAGACCTAACTATGTATACCCCAATCTAACATTAATGGGACGACTGAAAAGGTTTTAATAACAATTGGATAACCGGAAGTTTTTAAAGATTTTTGTTATTACAAATATTGAAGAACATAAAATTCTTCATCTAATACACTTAAATTTTTTATTATATCTTCTATAGATTTAGAGATAAACAAAATATAATATATAGGATAATTTGTTGCTATAAAGCCCACAGTCCAGACTACACTAAGGAAACCAGTTGTCAAATTTAAATGTTTGTAATCGACAGAGAAATGTCAGTGTCAAAAATCAACAGTTTTACAAACATTATTTAAAAATTTTTCCTGGACAGTAAATACATTTAATATTTCTTATTGAATTAATAATTAAATATTTAAAATTAAACGTAGGTATGCATATTACTAGTAATAGTACATATCCTTAAGAAATACCGTCATCCCGTTAATGAATTAGAACCATCCTTGAACATTTTAGAAGAGTAGGACAAGATTCCTTATAGAATGAAAGAATATATTCACTCTAAGAAATTCTGTTTAAAATAAACACTAAAATTGGTTTATATTGGACTACGCCAAGTTGTGTAAGTTTAACCACTTACACATTTGGTTGAAGTGGTTCAAAATTGAATACGAATATTTCGTAACATAGCACCAACTAATGTATTTTAACTATGCAATGATGTTACACAATATGTATGAATGTATGTTTATAAATAAATAAAAACAAAATGATCAAAGATCTCATTTATAGAACGTATATTACATAGATTAAATGATGATATAGTACTTACCAGGTAATGTGAAATCTTCAAACCTGGATACCTTCGTTTTTAAGAAAACACATTTACACAATTTTTTGTAGTTCACTTTAATGTTAGTTTGTACATATATTGAATACACAAAACCAGAAATATGCATCCAAACACGGCGAAGTATCACAACAAACTAACTACTGTGCGAATTTTAACTTGTTTTATTAGGAACTCGACAACTCTGATCAGAGTGTAGAACGAAATTTCTTTAAAATATTACTATTGTAAATAGTGTAAAACTTTTATAAATTATTAACACTACATTTTTACTACATTTTATTATTTAGCAAATTTTAGTGTTGATTTTTACACTTATATTTTTCACCACTTACCAAATTGGCTTTTACACGGCTAAAATTTCTTATAGAGTGTATAATTAAAATTATTTGTTTACAACAAACGTTGATTCTATACTTATGTAACAAAATAGAAGTGGCGAGAGGTATTGTGTTGGCCACAACAGATTTTTTTATGAAAGAACAGGATGAACTAAATATAAGAGCAAACGTGTAATTAATAAGCGAGATAGGTAATGTTTATTCATGAGAAGAAAGTTTACCTCACGAGCCCATAAGGGCGAGTGAGTTAAATTCTTCGAGTGAATAAACATTCTTAGCTCACGTGATTTGTACAATATTTTATTCAATTTTGACGAAATACTAATAAAAACCATTATAATATTTAATTTTGACAAAATAAAAAACTGATCAGTTAGTAGGCTGAGCATATGACAATCGTCGCTGATAGACGTCAAGTCATGGGCGCCCGCAGACTTTTTTGCAAGGTGGGTCGAAATTTTTGAAAAATAGGCAAATTATAAAGAATATAATAATAATAATAATAATAATAATAATAATAATAATAATAATAATAATAGTAATAATAATTGTAAAATTAAATTATATTTCATAAACAAAAAAAAACATAGGTTATATAATAAATATTTAAAAAAAATTCGGGGTGGTGACGCGAACACCCAAATATAGGACTTTAGCATGCTTAATTTCTTGCTTCACTAATTATTTTTTATAAAAAGCTGTAGAGCTTAAAATTCTGTATATCTGAATTAATAAGCAAAATTAATTTTGCATGCTTTGTAATGTATAATAAAATAAAAATAGATAGCCATGGAATTATAACATATGTTACTTTATTTATTTGATTTTCGTCATATTCAAACCCAATGGGATATTCAACCATTACAGAGAAATATTTAGTAAATTTTAATAATTATAAGGTAGCATACTTTAATAAGAATTTTAGTAAAATGAAAATGATAAAATATTACTTCCTTGTAATAAAAAAGCTTAATTATTGTACACGCTACGTCACAATCCCTAATCGGTTATTATCGTAAAATTTCGGATGAATTCGGGCGACCTAGATCTACTAAATAATTTGATAAGCCAAAGAAGTTTTAATGAATATGTATGTCTAATGGAAATAATGCAGATATCCCTAGAAATAACTGTTTAAGAAGCATAACCAACTCGGGACTTTGACGTCACAAATAATTTCAGAGGTTCATAAATTCAGATCTCGCTTACTAATCTGAATTTTAACATTGAGTTTTACCAATATAATCTTATGTTTTTATATATTATCAGATTTAAAAAAAGGATACTCCCATTTTTACCTGGAATAATTAGGAAAGCAGGAAATTACGAAAGTATAATTTTACATGTTAAAATTCCATGTTTGGGTGTTCGAGTCACCACGACCCCATACATACAGTAAATACAATACCTAATTAATTATTTAAAGAAAAATTGAAATCTCCTCGAATCTTATCAAAATTCATTAACATTTTGTACTAATATGTCGAGGGTTTCTTTAATTTCCTTTTTGTGGACACTTCAGCTGTTTCGAATATATACATACCTATAATAATAGATAATAATAAATTTTCTATTAAAATATAAGAAACATGTCGTTATCAATATGAAACATTGAACTGAAAAAAATTAAATTACTTATATTTTTATTTTAAAATATTGATACATCCATAAATGAAAGGGGGGTCCGTCGACCCGTTCGACCCCCCCTGCGGGCGCCCATGCGTCAAGTCATGTATTTAAAATGCTTTATTGCATGTCATTTGAGCCGTGAAAAATAATGAAAATGGCTGATAATGTGTGCTAAATATTATGGTGAGTGTTATTTTCGTACCTGATGTTATTTTAAATAAATTATTTGTTGCAGAGTGAGTTAAAATTTTGTGAGAGTGATTTAAATTTTTTTTAATTCACATGTGGAAAAGTGTTACTTATACATAGTTGTTGCTATGGAGTTAATAATGACAGTTTAAAACGTTAAAATTGAATAAAAATATTTAATTAATAATAAAATAAGAAATATTAAATGTACTTCCCAGAAAAAGTCTTCAGTAATGTCTCTGGCTTTTTGACATTCACATTTATCTGTCAATTACAAACATTTTAATTTTTCCACTTGTTTTCCTTGGGCTGCGAGATTCATTTACAACTTATTATTTTATATGTCTCTATCTTTAACTCCATAGAAGATATAATAAATTTTTTAAATATATCAGATAGGACTTTTATATACTTTAATGTAAGTAATAGAAATTTTCAAAAAATAATATTTAGAAGATTTTTTTATAGAAACTATTACTTTCGGTTGTCCAATTGTTACCAAAATCTAATCAGCTCTTCCCAGGAATGTCAGATTGAGGAAACTGCAGTTAAATATTTTTTAAGTCTTATAGTAGGTATTTGAGAAACCGTGGTTCCAACATCCTCTCATCCATACATCCACACACACACACACACACACACACACACACACACACACACACACACACACACTTACACACACATATACACGGACAACATCGTAAAAATGTTATAATCGGATTATAGGGACCTTAAAACGAACTTATCCACTAAAATCTGGATTTGCCATTTTTATCATTCCAATACCTCTCTTAGCGAGAGGTAAATACAGTATTTCACCAACACCAACTCCGGACTAATTTGGAAGTTTGTTGAAATGCTCTATTTAAAATTGTTATCGACGTAGTTCATATAGATCATTGTGTCTAATACAACTTTAAAAATTTTGTAATAAATTTTAATAATTACTGTATATTCAACGATTGCTGAATGTGGCTTACTCTAAGCCCGAAACGTCCGTAATGAATAATTTTACAATACACGTGGACCATTTATGCCTTTTGTTTTCATCTTTAAACTTATTTAAAATAGTAAAAATCTGACCATGGTATAGTACCCAATTGTGATCCTAATTTCTTCTTTGTATTGCCATTCCAAAATCAGTAAGCTTCCTAGATTATATTATAATATTTGGAATTTACCAAAAAATGAACAATAAGTATCCATAATTTTTGGCCCACCTTCGTTTGTTATATTTCCTGACAAAATATGTAGGTAATATTAAAGCAACGTACCAGTTATAAAAGTAAATTAATAATACCCCTTGTTAGTGTTAGTTTACGAGTACAACTTTCATTGCATCAGCTCCATCCATCTACAAGGAAACATTTAGTACGAGTCTTGTTCATTCTAATTATACTAAGGAATTAATAGCCACGACTCTGTAAAATATCTCCTACTGAGTATGTACGAGTACAGCTCGAGCAATACAATTCTTCAAAAGATAAATATTATTTCTCTATTACTGCATGCAAGTGTGATTCAGAACTTTCTCTTACGAAAATCAGAGTCCCGTTAATTTCCTTATATATCGGAGACATTTTCAACAAGTTATTGGGCGCCACTAAACGGCCAATCCCGTTTTTATGTGTGGGTGGTTATTGCTTAACTCCAAACGAGAAGAATTTACAATTATACAAAAAAGGTACAATCATATAAAATTAGTTATTCAAATTTTGGTGTGCTGTACTTTACAAGTGTAGTTCAGATAAACTTTAGAATTAGTGCCAGTGCGAGAACAATCAATGTTAACATTTCGTACTTAGATTAAAAATTTTCGTTGTTAATAATTTCGAGAGAACGTATCTGTCAAAATGAATATTCTGCAGTCTTAGGCCCGATATTTTTATCTCTGAGTAAATTACCGGTTAACTGTCGGTTATATGAACAATGTGACATCGAAAAATTGACAATGTGTAATTTTTACAATTTAGGCTATAATATTAATGCTGTGTTTTCTTTTAATTGACAGTTAAGATGAAAACACCGGGCTTAAATCTAATAATCACAATTTATATTGCACGTTTTCTAATCGAACAAATAACATATAATTTTTTTACGACTGTTAAAAAAATTCACTTTTTACCTATCGTATGTTGGAGGGCCGATTCCTTAAAAACTAAAAGACTTAACTTTAATTATGAATTACTCAATCTGACATTCCTAGAAAGAGCTGAAAATTTTTTGGTAACAGTTGGACAACCGGAAGTAGTAGTTTCTAAAAAAATTCTTCTCAATATTATTGAAAATTTTTGATATTACTAATATTGAAGAACATAAAATTCTACATCTGATACCTACATTTAAAATTTTTATTATATCTTGTATAAATTTAGAGATAAAGACGCTATAATATATAGAATAAGGGGATGTAATAAATCGAGTAGACTAAATTACACTAAGGAAACCAGTTGACAAATTCAAATGTTTATAACATAATTTGTAAATGACAGATGTCAGTGTCAAAAATCAAAAGTTTTAGTTACATTCTGAAAGCTTTTTCTGGGAAGTACATTTAATCTTACTTATGGTTTTATTAATTAAATATTTAAAGTTATAGGTGACCTGCATATATCCATTACAAATACCGCCAATCTTGTTAATGAATTGGAAGAATCTCTGACATTTAGGAACTTCCTTATACAATGAAAAATAGATATAATTAGAATTGTCTGTGTGCAGAAGACATGTTAAATACAATAAAAAACAATATTTGGGTAAAGTTCTGTAATTTGTTTGTTACAAAAACATAAAATGGAAATGGCGAGAGGTCTTGTACTGGCCACAACAAATTTTTTTTCATTAATTTGATTTATAAATTATGTCTTTTTTAATACAATAAAAGTGTGAAAAAGTGCACTTTGTTTAACGCAAATTCGTGAAATAATAAAATGTTGTGGTACTTTTTTTCATACTTTTATTCCAGATGTAAAAAAATTGTAGGCAACTCGAGTAAAAAGTGTCTTATTTCGCTCATAGGATTTGATGAACTCGCCTACGGCTCATTCGGTCAAGCTTTCCCATTCTTGAAATAAGACTATACTTTTTACTCTTGTTATATAAATAACTAAATTATAAATTGGCTTCTTTATAGTAGGGATCAAATCATGGTTAAGGAATGGTGAATTCGGCCATTAATTTAATTGAATTAAATCCTAAAAGTATGAGCATCACCCATCTATGCTTAATTATTCAGGTTCATTCTTTATTGTTTTCATTCAGCTTCATGCTTCAGCTTTATTTGTTAAGATCAATAAATCAGAACTGAATTTAAATCGCTTAAATTCAGATTCGGTTCAGAGGTGGGATCCCAAATCTACACTGTGATAGCGTAGAGACAACTAACATTTCGTTTCCATAACAACCATGGTATTTATTAGGGAAAGAAAGGAGAAACGTGAGGGGTATTTTTCGCTACGCTATCATAACGTTGTCTTGGGATCCCAGCCTGATCTGTTAAATAATTATTCAATTAAAGAAACGTAAATTCAAATTAAATTATTAATATTATTTGAAATATACTAATATCACCATCTTTTTTGTTTGTAACCGACCATTTCTGTTCACGTGCCTGGTTTTACCCGATACAATACCCTAATTATTGTCCTTTATCCTCCTCCAAATATTTTGACTCGATCAAGTAAGCGTCCAATTCTTTTGATCCGTGTATCTCTTTCACGTATAGTGGTCCAGCAGTCTCTGTGTGTATGCCTCTATGTGTTGGTAGAGTATAGAAGGAAACAATGGGCGCGTGTAGCCTGTAGTGTGTGCGTGGGTTCAACCATCTGGCCATCTGGGGCCGAGCTAAAACCGAAGCCAGAGCGGTCAAGCTGAGATGTAAGCGCTAGGCACGCGACATCACCCGTGCCTCTGCCCACAGACAATAAAGAATAGAGCGCTAATATTCTGACGAAATAACGGAGAAGAGTTGGAAGATGAGAGAAAATTTGGGATAATTAATATAGAAATATATAGTAAATACTCGTATGTAGGAGAGGAGTATTTCACGAATCACATGCTGTATATTATGAGCAATAATGTTTACTGAAACGCTGAAACGTACATTCATTACCAAAAAATCTGATGTGGCCAGCACAAAACCTTCCGTCAATTCGATGTATTTTGTACAAATCCCATACCAAAAGATCCTTGGAACAGATTCTATATAATATGTAAAATCGAACACGAACACATACTATTTCTATTCTATAAATCCAATAAAATTATAACATAAACATACACTAAGTAAAATGCACTTGATACTTCTTATTCTTCAGCTTCCCCTATTTTATTAGAGGTAGCTGTTTCCTCTTTTCTTCCGCTCATTCCTGTCCAACACATCTTCTTGACACAGGCATTCCTTTCAGTCTTCTGCGATACAGTCCTTCCATATTCTCTTTGGCCTTTCTCTGCGTGTCACTTGCGAGGAGCACTATGACATACCAATTTTGCGATCCTACACTTTCCATATTTGGTTTTGCACTTGCAACTGACATCTATCAATTAGAATTTTTTTAATATATCAGCATCAGCTGTTTCCATGATAAATAGCAAAGATGACTAATTTTTGAAAATTAATTTCTTTATAATGCTTTAAATCTACATCTATTGAATATGAAGGAAAATGTATAATCAAACTGTATAGAGAAGAATATTTTCTTTAATATGTAAAATAACAAAATGTCAAAAAACAATATTTAACTGCGTTTTTTAAAGAAAAACTGTTAAAAACTTCAAATAAGGGTACTTCCGGTGGATCAATTATAACCAAAATCTAATCAGCTCTTCATATGGATATACAGAAGAGGAATACGAAAGAATTATAATTTTTAGAATTGTAGTATTGGAGTTATCGTCGGAGAAAAATTTGTCACACACGGACACACATACACACACACACACACACAAACACACACACACACATACATACAGACATCATCTAAAAAATAGTAAATTCGTATTGTAGGGACCCTAAAACGTGCTTATTCATTAAAAACTCATCACCGAATTTTTTGACCAAAGACAATACCTTCCTTACCTAAAGGTGACGGAAGGTAATTAGACAACTGTAAATGACAATATTCTGTATTCTTCTTTATTTTCTTTTCTCCTTAAAATTACATTTCATGGTCTATTTTGACAACTTGACTTTCGAATTAAATAATAATCAAACATACGTTTCTGTGTTCCTAGCATACTCTGAATTAAGTTTTTTTCTGAACTCACTGTATAACTTCTTGCATCAATACATATTACATATTACAATTAACTTTTATCCTATTAATTTTTCTTTCTCTTTCTCAATTCTGAGGCACACGCCACTATTCCTTCTCCTCCTTTGGTTGTCTCTCTTTCGTTGGAGACAGAGACAGCTGTATGTGTGATGATTGTGCAGCATTGACAATGTTGCTCGTCCCACGTCTTGAAGACTTGTTCATATCGTGACGGTTTAGGAAACTTGGCGTGCTCACAGACGGCCAAGGGGCTTGGCCACAGTCACAGAACGGGCGAGGCCAACAGATAAAAGGGTAGAAAGAGAATAGAATAGAATAGATACAGACACAATAAGAATGAATATATTAACACACTACAACTAGACAAGTGGAGCGAGCGGACAGTTTGAAAGAATAGGAAAACAGAAGGAAATGTTGTTGAAAAATCGGGTTGTTTTAAATAAAAACAGAAATATACACTCCAAGAAATTGTGTTTAAAATAAACACTAAAATTGGTTTATATAGGTTCACACAAGGTTGTGTAAATTTAAACACTTACAAATTTGGTATAAAAGTACACGTTGAAGTGGTTCAAAATTGAATACGAATATTTTGTAATATACCAAAAATTCAGGTGTTGTAATAGTTATTTACATATAGAGGGTCAAAAGAAAAGGTTTACGCCTGTGGACGAAATTTGAAGCCCGACGCGTAGCGGAGGCCTTTTATTCGTCCAAGGGTGTAAACTTCTTTCGGCCCGAGGTATGTACAACGTTTTACGCACAACTGCAATCAAATGAAATCATTTTAAATTATTTTTTAAATACATTTAAAGCTTGTTGCTATACCGTGAGTATTTTTTAACGTGAAACATTGGGTTTATCATCATATCCATAGTTACGACTCAACATTTAATTGACAGCAATGTATTTGCCTGTCCCATTTAAAGTGAAACATAGGGAACGAATTTGACAGAAGTATTATATTTAAATATTTTAAGAAATTTAGCCGAGTCAGAAAACCACTCGAAATATATTTCGGGCACAAAGTGCGCACAATATTTATTCTACAACTAAATTTAATTTAGAAAGCAGGTATAATTATTTAAACACAGTTAACCTCTAATGACATCTTGTCAATATGACACATAAACTTTGAATTTTCGTATAAGTTACGACTTGACATTTGATTGACAGCAATGTATCTATCTGTCTCATTTAAAATGAAACATAAGGAATGAATTTGATAGAAGTATATTTAAACATTGTAAGAAATTTAGCCGAGTTAGAAAATCACATAATTTAGAAGCAGATATAATTATTTAAATAAAATTAACCTCTACTGACGTCTTGTCTAATTCGTTCCCTATGTTTCATTTTAAATGGGACAGACAAATGCATTGCTATCAATCAAATGTCAAGTCGTAACCATGGATGTGACAAATCCTATGTTTCACGTTATAAAATACTCACGGTATAAAAATATTACGTGGCCAGGTCACAAAACAATAAGGCGATGCGTTGCATTGCTAACTGTGCTACCCCGGGGTATTACCAGAAAAAGACACTTTTAACTCTTATTCGTTTATTATAACAAACACTCGAAAGGTACACAAAAATAGTAGAACACTCTGTGATCACCACTTCACTCTGCGGCCGTTTATCAACAACTAACTAGAATCCCCAATCAACAACAATATCTTACATATTAATAAATTATATTTAATTAATAAACCTTAATAGATTACGTATCAACCGGTCTCCACACTAACTATTTGGTTGTATGAATATTTTTTTAAATGTCAAACTTGGAGACAATTTCTGAAGTAATTCCTTAAGCAATTCTATTAAAATCTAGTGAAAATTTAACAGAACTAATATCATTTTTTAAAAATAAGAGCCTTGATTACATTTCCAATTGTATTTTTGATGTTTTGTTTACCAGTAAGCGGGCTCTTTCTGTATTTTACCGCCCGCATATGTTACTTTACCGCCCGCAGGGTGTAATCTTTCAGTTTTCGCCATGGTAACTACGATATAAACAAATAATTTTAAAGCAGATGTGCGTAAAGTCAATGACAATTTTATGTTTGATATTTTAATTCGCGAAAAACTTGATCGTGTAAATATACTTGTAAGAAGGAACCAGTAGCGGTAGCACGCACTTTAGAATTCTATCATAGACAGCAGGCGAATGCGATTTTACGTTTACGAATCTTGGTAGCATGCACTTTTAGAATTCTATATTCGCTTTTAATATCGGAAATTTTTGAATTTTAAACTATTAAAATAAGAAATATTATGAAATTTGTATATAATAAATGTATAAATTATATATAAATTGGCTTTAATGGAATTATTGCAAAATAATTATATTACTTTGACACTTTTGCCTCGAGTCGTACGCTTGAGACACGCATGCTACCAAATTTTCGCTTCGTGGCGAAAAGCGAAAACAAATGCCTCATTTGATTCTAAAGTGCGTGCTGTCATTATTGAACCGAAATGTATTTATGGTTCAGATTCATTTCAGGTTCAAGAAATAAATGCTATTTCAGGTTCAGTTTCAGTTCAAAGAAAAGAAAATTATTACGGTTCATCAATATTTGGCGTGGGTTCGAATTTTGATTCAGAGTTAAGCACAAAAATATGGTAATATTTATTGTTTTTAAAATTTAGTTTGAATTTCCAATTTTACTTTTATGTTTAGCAGTTTTAAACTGAATCTGAATTTAAAATTTAACATGGTTTAAATCTGGTTCAGGTTTATTGACTTTGACAAATGAAGGTTTGGTTCAGGTTCGAGTTCACCAAAATTTGGGTTAATTCGGGTTTTCGGTTCAGGTTCGGGTTCTGTTTCAGGTCCCTGCTTGTAAGGTCAATTATAAAGACACTTTTAAGTCATTTGAAAAGAAAGAATCTGTTGTGGCCAGCACAAGACCTCTCGCCATTTCCATTTTATGTTAGATAAATAAAAATAAATATATCATCACGGCATATTACCCATTTCTGGGTGTGCTAGTATCTACAACACATGTAGACATCGGTAATGATGACGATATATTTTAACGTGTGGGCGCTTACCAGGCGTCACCTCACGGGCACTCATAGCTGGTGTGGAGAGTGCACCACAGGGGTCACTTGTGTGCCATTTAAAATTGAAAATATTTGGCGTCTGTCGGGAACGAACCCGGCTCCCATTTTATGTTAGAAAGTTTTGTATTGCACTTCGCTATCGAACAGTCGTTTTATAACAAAAAAATTACAGAACTTTACACAAATATTGTTTTTTATTGTATGTAACATGTCTTCTGCATACATGCAATTCTAATTAGATCTATTTTTCATTGTATGAGAAAGTTCCAAAATGTCAGAGATACTTCCAATTCATTAACAAGATTGGCGGTATTTCTGATGGACATATGCATTTTACCTACAATTTTAAATATTTAATTAATAAAACAATAAGATAGATTAAATATACTTCCCAAAAAAAGCTTTCAGAATGTCACTAAAACTGTTGATTTTTGACACTGACATCTGTCATATACAAACTATGTTATAAACATTTGAATTTGTCAACTGGTTTCCTTAGTGCCGTAGCCTCTGCGATTAGACTATTCTAAATATTATTTTTAAATGTATCAGATGTAGAATTTTATGTTCTTCAATATTAGTAATAACAGAAATTTTCAAAAAATAATATTTAGAAGATTTTTTTTAAAGAAACTAATACTTCCGGTTGTTCAATTGTTACCAAAATCTAATCAGCTCTTTCCAAGAATATCAGATTGAGGAAACTGCAGTTAAATATTTTTTAAGTATTATAGTATTTGAGAAACCGTGGCTCCAACATCCACATACACACACATACACATACACACACATATACGGACATCATCGTAAAAATGTTATAATCGGATTCTAGTGACCTTAAAACATGCTTATCCACTAAAATCTGGATATGTGATTTTTAGTATGATTCCAATATATCTCTTAGCGAGAGGTAAAAAAGAAACTTTTATCGTCTAATTCACGCTTTATATAAGTTAAAACTAGGAATGACGAATTCCGATAATTTTGGTACCCAAGTACCCGAAACAACTACCCGGATAGTACCCTTTACTTTTTTACTTTAATTACCCACTACCCTTTAATTAGCCATTATCCTTTAAGTACATACACATAATTCGTTAATTTTTTAATTACTAGATACCCTTATATTAGCAGTTTACTTTTTAATAAAATTCATAATTATTTTTTACATATATTTATTAAATAAAAAGTAATACAAATAAATAATATACTGTATCTCTATAAAAAAACTTAACATAAATTATATTAATTACCTACGGTATGGTACTAAAAAGCTCTTCTTTTAGATACAATCTTTCCGTCAGCTGAAAACTGTTTGGGTAATTAAAGGGTATCGTGTAATTAACGGGAAACGGGTATATTTCGGGTAATCGGGTAAGAAATTTTATACCCGGGTACATTATTATCGGGTAGGTTCCGAGTACCCGGGTATCCATCGTCATTCCTAGTTAAAACTTTGACATGTTGATGATTTATTCACTTAAAATGACCTCACCTAAAACTGTTAAATTTTGTTGCCCTCAATATAAATCATCCTGTATATTAAGTCCAATATTTTATGACATTCTCGTAATTTTAACGTTTCCTCGCGTCCTGATTTTTTAATTCCATAATTTGAGAAAAATATCTGGTAGACGGCAATTACGTATTTAGTAGATGAGATGATTTCCTTTATACACATGTCTGATGCTGACAATTATTTAATTGGCTTGACGAGATCTCTGGCTTGATGTGTGTAAATTAGTCACACACTGCAACTAACTACCGTGAAATGACGGAACACGAAAGCCGTAAAGGTGCTGACAGGAATTTCAAAAATAAATACAACACAATTTCTTAGGTTTGTGATATGAATTCATTAAATTCGTACCTCTTAAATAAACTCACTAAAAGTTTGACAATAAATATAAATAAATAAATATATCATCACGGCATATTACCCATTTCTGGGTGTGCCAGTATCTACAACACATGTAGACATCGGTAATGATGACGATACATTTTACCGTGTGGGCGCTTACCATGCGTCACCTCACGGGCACTCATAATTATTATAATTAAATAATGAGAAATATAAAATTTGAAACTTATTAAAAATTTGTAAAAATGTATTGGACTTACTTTTAAGTAAACGTAATCGTTCATATCTAAAAATTAAGAAAAATAGTAATAGGCAACGGCAGTGGTTTTGCAAACTCCAAACTTCTACGTTGCCACTACTGTATGACTATACCGAAAGTTTATTTTATCAGTAAACATAGGGTATATCATTGCCATAGTTACGGTATGAATGTTTGACAGCAATGTATTGAAGCGTTTATTTTATGAGTAAACATAGGCGTATAACATGGGAACCAGTTTTTGGTAAATACAAAGGTCTGGCAATAAATCAAGCCATGCTGTTAAACATGATAATAGTACATTACATCTTGTACATTATTTAATATTAATTACTTTACTAATATTGCAAAAATTGCAATAAATTACAAAAATTGTCAAATAAATAATTGTTTCACTTTTTTATTATGCAATATGAAAAGATTTACAAATGTCTCCGTGGCGCAGTGGTCATAACAGTAGCGTCTGAAGTTTTTGGTTGGGGTTCGATTCCCCATTGGGGTAATTATTTTATTTTTTTTACATAAAAATTGTTGAACTTTTAAAAATCAGTTTATATTTCCATATTACAATCATTTAAAAATAATAATAACATTGTAATAAATAAAGAGAAAATGATTGAGAATAATTGATTATAATAATCAAAATATTGATGCAATAACAATGCATTGTATTTCCTTTGATATTAATAAAAATAACTGAAATATAATAAATTTGTGTAGATATTATGTCTTTACTGTATTTATCAAATAAAATACAATGCATTGTTATTACATCAATATTTTGATTATTGTAATCAATTATTCTCAATCATTTTCTCTTTATTTATTACAATGGTATTATTAATTTTAAATGATTGTAATATCGAAATATAAACTGATTTTAAAAGTTCAACAATTTTTATGTAAAAAAAAATAATTACCCCAATGGGGAATCGAACCCCAACCAAAAATTCCAGACGCTACTATTATGACCACTGCGCCACGAAGACATTTGTAAATATTTTCATATTGCATAATAAAAAAACTGAAACAATTATTTATTTGACAATTTTTGTAATTTATTGTAATTTTTGCAATATTATTAAAGTAATTAATATTAAATAATGTACGAGATGTAATGTACTATTATGATGTTCAATAGCATGGCTAGATTTTTAGCCGGACACTTTGTATTTACAAAAAATCTGTTGTGGCCAGCACAAGACCTTCCGTCAATTCCATGTATTTTGTACAAATCCCATACCAAAAAGTCCTTGGAACAGATTCTATATACTATCATGTAAAATCGAACACGAACACATACTATTTTTTATAAATTCCATACTAAAAGTTCATTTGAAAAGGTTCTATAAATCCAATAAAATTATAACATAAACTACACTAAGTAATGTCCTTCCATCTTCTCTTTGGCCTTTCTCTGCGTGTCACTTGCGAGCAACACTATGACATACCAATTTTAGATCCTATACATTTTTCCATATTTGGTTTTGCACTTGCAACTGACATCTGTCAATTAAATTTTTTTGAATAATTATGTCAGCTGTTTCCATGATAAATAACAAAGCTGACTAATTTTTGAAAATTAATTTCTTTGTAATGCTTTAACTCTACATCTATTGAATATGAAGGAAAATGTATAATCAAACCATATAGAGAAGAGTATTTTCTTTAATAAATATAATAAGAAAATGTCAAAAAATAATATTTAACTGCATTTTTTTAAGAAAAACTGTTAAAAACTTCAAATAAGGGTACTTCCGGTTGACCAATTATAACCAAAATCTAATCAGCTCTTCATATGGTTGTAAAGAAGAGGAATATGAAAGAATCATATTTTTTAGAATTGTAGTTTTGGAGTTATCGTCGGAGAAAAATTTGTCACACACACACACACACGGACACACAGACACACACACAGACACACACACAGACACACATACACACATACAGACATCATCTTAAAAATAGTACATTCGTATTGTAGGGACCCTAAAACGTGCTTATACATTAAAAACTCACCACCGAATTTTTTGACCAAAAACAATACCTTCCTTTTGACGGAAGGTAAAAACTGGTTCCCATGTTAAATGCCTATGTTTACTCATAAAATAAACGCTTCAATACATTGCTGTCAAACATTCATACAGTAACTATGGCAATGATATACCCTATGTTTACTGATAAAATAAACTCCCGGTATATGTAGATGATATGTATATAAACACTTAAGTACTTTTATAAAAATTATTTTAAAAAATCTGTTGTGGCCAGCACAAGACCTTCCGTCAATTCCATGTATTTTGTACAAATCCCATACCAAAAGGTCCTTGGAACAGATTCTATATAATATCATGTAAAATCGAACACAAACACATACTATTTTTTACAAATTCCATACCAAAAGTTCATTTGAAAAGGTTCTATAAATCCAATAAAATTATAACATAAACTACACTAAGTAATGTCCTTCCATCTTCTCTTTGGCCTTTCTCTGCGTGTCACTTGCGAGCAACACTACCAATTTTAGATCCTTTACTTTTTTCCATAATTGGTTTTGCACTTGCAACTGACATCTGTCAATTAAATTTTTTTGAATAATTATGTCAGCTGTTTCCATGATAAATAGCAAAGATGACTAATTTTTGAAAATTAATTTCTTTATAATGCTTTAACTCTACATCTATTGAATATGAAGGAAAATGAATAATCAAACCATATAGAGAAGAGTATTTTCTTTAATAAATATAACAAAATGTCAAAAAATAATATTTAACAGCGTTTTTTTTTAAGAAAAATTGTTAAAAACTTCAAATAAGAGTACTTCCGGTGGATCAATTATAACCAAAATCTAATCAACTCTTCATATGGATAAATAGTTTCATCCTCTTCGAAGATTACCGAATAACTCTTAAATAACTGTTTATTGTTTAATCAGTTTTAAAAAGCAGTGTCTACTGCACTGTCCAGACAGAGCCGCAACAAAAATTAATGAATTGTCGCACTTCTCGAACAGAACCTAAAAACCGCTGTCAACCAAATATGAATTGTTAGTTAGGTATTGTTATAGTTTGTCTTTTTTAAAGAAACCCAACCAAAACAATACCTAACTGGTAGACAGTGGTTTTTAGGTAGATTCGAGAATTGGCCGCTAGAATTGTCCGTTAGATTCCGTCTGATCTAGGTGCGACAATTCACTAATTTTTTTGCGGCGCACTTTTATGGAGAGAGTTTTTACTTTATAGTCCTAAGAGAAGTGTGCTATATGAAAGAGCTTTTATTATAAAAGTGCGCTCATAATACGGGATTATACGGGTACGAGCCATATCTTTTTTACGTACTAGTACTATGTACTTACCATTTATTCAAAATATGCAGTATGCAATATTTTATCTGTAATTTGAAATATAAAATATATGAAATAGATAACACAAAAAAAAAAATTATGTGGATAGGAAGATATAGGTTATATATTTTAGTCTTGTATAGTACCGTTTGATACTTCAAGGCCATCACACATAAATAAATAATTCATAAAATATTTAATTTAAAATGTCAGTTATATTTATGAAGTGAAGATTACAACCACATATAACATTAACGGACACGTACAAATAAATAGATCTGATTCAACGTCCCATATTCAAATATCACATTCATATACAACAGCCTGGTTGCTTACAACGTACATCCAAAGTAGTTAAGGTCTTTGAGCTGAGATTCAAAACTTTAACACCTTTGGAATATATAGAAACATCTATCATAGAATATAAAAATAGACAATGTGAGAAGGACCATTGACGTTACACACAAAGATGGATAAATTCATCGAGATAATTGATGGCGATATAATTGCACCTTTCGGGCACTAGGGGCCATTTTCATAATAAACTTTATGTTCAGTTTAACATTTTAAATTAAAATTATAGATCTGTTCGTTTTTCATTTTTAGCACTTTAGCGAGAACTGTGCATTACTTTAAAATAAAGAAGAAAAAATTAAAGTTTTAAAGTGAGCCTGGTTATGAAAACGGCCCTAAACTTTGTAGGACACAGCATTTTGACTAAGTCATGAAAACGTTCTATAAGCCAAGTTCAATATTTTAAGAACGGTATAAGTTTTGTTTGAGTTAATTTATAGTGAGGTGACTTTACTGCCTTTTTACAGCAGGCAATATCTTAAGAAAGTTATAAGGGGTTAGGAGACAGAACTGTATGCGAATTGGCTAAAGTTTAGAATACCTACCCCTTAAGAATTTTATTTTGATGGTTATACATAGTTGCAAAACCATTCAAAACATTAAATTCCACAAAAATTCGGGCGCGGAAAGCAATATTTATAGTGATTTTCGCATTTTTTCTGGACAAAAGTAGGGTTAAATTCCTATGAAATGTATGTAATCATTCGAGTTTCGTCAAATTGATTTCTGTGCGTTATGTAACCGTTACATTAAAGTATTTTTTGAAAATTTGCAAGCAATAAAGTCACATTTTTCACACGTACAGCCCAAAAAACTAATAATCATTTCAGTATTTCATTCGCTATCAAAATAAAAATGAAAAAAATTAAATTTATTGTGTAGGTATGTTGCAAGAATTTTTTTCTACTCCCATATGTGAAGTGAGTACACGGTGCGAGAAGTGCTACTTCACGCACCGTTCATTGTTTTAAATATTACAAACTGAATTGTATTTTAATAAAACAAAGCTGTTAAACACCCTAACGTTGGTAACCATGGTTACACAAGTCGATATTACAGAGGCTTTACGTTTAAAGAATGACAATGTGAAGAAAAAATATATTTTATTGCAAGGTCGTAGAAAAAGTATAGTATGTAACACGTGTGTGAAGCCTATTTTACATTTGGGTGGTTTGCAACACTCGCCTTTGGCTCGTGTCGCAATCTCCACCCTCATGTAAATATGTCAGCTTCACACACTTGCCACATACAGGCCATCCAGCGAATCAAGCGGTTTACGTCATAAATACAATATCACTAGAAACAATGACGTCATATGTTAAAAAGTTTACATGAGCATGTAAAACGGATTAAAATCTGTGGGTTGCCTTCATAAACCCAAATCTTTCTTAAAAACACATCTGGTATAATATTTTTCCAGCGAAATCCAATTTTATTTAAAATATTCTGAACGATACTGCTTACGCCGTTATAAATACTTCATTCTTGTAGTATATGCAACAAACTATCTAGTATTATGTGAGATACTTAAAAAAATACAGAATACTGCACACCATACAATTTCTCACTGTTTCTATACATTGCGTATAGCGTTTGCCACACGCTGTACATATAGATTTAATTTTCAAATTATTACTAACAAATAGAACGAAATATTACCTCAATATTAGATTTCAGTGAAAGTAAAAACCCACCAATCTATTTTTCATTTTCAAAATAAGTCAATAAATTAACTACAAGCTCTTGAATTTGACATGACAGAGCATTTGACATTTTGACAATGAACAACGAAACCAAAAACAAAATGAAATCACAATACACGTTGAAAAGTATAATATAGACATATAATATTTAGTAATATACATGTTCAGAATTACCAATATTAAAAAAATATAATCAAACGACATTTTGCAAAAAATTACAAAATTTTACTTAGTAATAATATATCCAAATATAATTATTTCTATTAAAGGTATCAAATACATGATAATAATAAAAAAAAACCAATAAAATACCGTTAATAAAATATATTTAAAAAAATAAAGAAAATTTCAAAAATCCCTAAACGATGACGTAAACCGCTTGATTCGCTGGATGGCCTATAATATACTATTATATGATTTCAAAGTGATAAATTTTGAAAGATATTGTTCTTTAAAGAGCCTCAAATTTGAAAATATCGCGAAATATCCATTAGATATTTTACAATTAAATATTGAAATTTGTATAATATTTTGAAAAAGTCACGTGAACTGAAACAATATGTAACGTCAGAGCACATATAGTTTAACATGTGACGAACTATCGCCTACTTTTATTTGTAAAAATTAAATGTAAATAACGTAAACTGTTTTCCTATTGGCTATGAAAGACGAGCTGTATGTACTCCGACGTCGCTGGACTGGATAGTTATTTTTCGAAAATCTTTTTATTTAATTATTTAAGAAAATAACAAAATTTGTTTTATTACTATTAATTGCATAAACTTTTCTTTAAAATACTTTTTAAAAAATGTGAAACCTGCTCATTGTTTCTTAAATTTTTGACTTATATTCTGGACCTAAGGTAGCAAGTTTGAGCATGTTTTAAAACAAAATAAATATTAATATTATACAAGGATATAATGCATATATTGTTAAGTTTAAAATTTTAAAATGGCACTTATACATATTGAACTTATGGTCAATTATTAAAATAGTAGTATACGATATTCCAAGGCGGTCACCATTCCAAGTACTAGCCGTACATGTCGTTGCTTGACCCCATAGATCAGGTAAATAAATAAATATATCATCAATGGCACATTACCCATTTTTTTTTTCGATTTGATTTGCACTGTCGATGGCGCTTACCGCAATTTTGTTCGATTGTTCGATTATTAGATGAATTTACCTATCTTCACATTGTGTTCCATCGTTGGCGATGCAAAATTCTTTCCTCAATTTTGATACAAAATTTATAACACCAAGAAAGAATTCTGCACAATAGTGTTGTATTATGATGTCCTTCAGTCAAAAATGAACTTTGTTTATTTATCTGTTGTTCATTTCCAAGTGAAGTTCGTGGTTGTCAACAACAAAACAGCCGAATTTAACAATGTCATTAAATAATCTCTTAGGGAACTATATATACACATAAAGGTTCAGGTTAACACTATGTACAAATACATATTTAGATCTCTCGTCCATTGACTTAGGCCTAAATGTTTGTATGCTTCTTTTTAATGTGAGAAGCACCACATATGTTTAGGAACCGCAAGCGACCTTCCAAAAAGAGAAATAGTAAGTAATAAGAGAAAATAATTTAATAATATAGGTAAAAAATATAACGATAAACTTATTGATTTATTGATTTTCTGCTATTCTAAAAGTCGCAGATTTGGTAATGATGATTTATTTGTACCGTAGAGGGCGTTTACCAGGCGTCACCTCAGAACTGTGGTGGAGAGGGCACCACACGGATAATATATTTATTATATCTAATATAAATTTTTTCATCTACCATAATTTCAAATAAAGACGAACAGGTCCATTTATTAAAGTTTGCGGTTTAAGGCGCCATATTGTCAAGATGTTTTTTTATTTATTTTTTCTGTTTCGGTGTCTGAGTATAAATGCACTGAAAATACGTCGTAAAGAAGATCTATAAACGCACTGTTTTTGGCGCTTTTCATTTTCTAGAGGTGGCATGATTGTTTTCAAAACTCACAGATGAATGACATACAACCTCAAATAAAAAATACAGTCATATTTTTGAAGTCGCAATTTTAAAAAATCTAACCTCAATAGAAAAAATAGTATAAAAAACATACTCGCCATTTGTAAAACTCGCTGCCAAGCAATATCAAAAACAAGTAATAAAACGTTATGGCACATTTTTCCAAGCTTTTATTGTAGACGAAAAAAAAATTTTTAAGCAACTCGTGAAGTAAAACACTTTTTTTCCTAACTTGTTACATAAATGACTATGCGACAGTGTGGAAAAGTATTTCAGTGCGTAAAGTATTATTTTATGTTGAAATAGTATCATTTATTGGAAATATTAATAGCAATAATTTTACACTTTTCCAAACGCTAGCAGAAAACATCTTGTACGCATCTCGAAGGAAAAATTTATTTTTCCGTACTTGTTGCACAAATAGCTGTTTTATGATTATTATATTATGCTACAGTCATACAATGAACGATTTAAAATAAAAATTTTGTTACTCGATATTTAAATTTTTGGAAATGTTCGACTTTGTAAAAAAATCTCTCATATTAATATTTTATAAATATACATATAAAATTTGTAACAATATAATTTTAAATTCATAACAAGATTCGTATACATAATATCAATTTGATTTTTTTAATAAATAAATAAATATGTGTTCGACAATATATTATGTACAGTACATGTATGGACACTCTTATCTGCTACGTAGAGTGCACTTAGATTACTTTTAAAGTACGATAAATAATTTCTAATAGTAATTGACTTGATTTAGTTTTTAAAAAATAAATAAATATATCCTTATATATTTTACTCTTATAATTTCATAGGTATCAATTTTGTACAGTGAAGATCTTATATTTGAGAACCTCAGTATAAAAGTGATATAAGTGACAAAAAAATCTGCGTCTACTGATAAAATTTATATTAAAAAACACTAAAAATTAAAAATGAAAAATTTGTCGTAACAAATATAAGTCTAAACATTGTCAAATATTCCCTCTTCTCTGAAAGGTCATTTGCGTCAGGGTCTTTCCACCCATATCAAGGTTCAATCAACCCATTTCTATCAGTACAAAACCTATGTATTGGGACTGGCAACTGGAATGTTTGTTAGACTTAGCTAGTACGGTTACTAAAGACGGGGTTATTATTTGGCAACGTGGGACACACGAGTTTAGTAAAGCTCTCTTACTTATAAACAACTCTCATCGCTAACTTTGATCTGCCGCACTCAAACTAGAGCGAAAAGACGAAAAGATAGAGAAAATAATAAATAAATATACACAGAGGGGTGATAGAATACGCAAAATAGAATTTGTTGAACTATTTTGTAGGTACTACCAAAAATTTATCTTGTAAAGGTCATCCAATTTGAACTTTAGGGTTTGTTTTTTGAATAACACGTACAAATTTAATAATTTAATTTGTAGGTCATATGGTTCCAGCAGGATGGAGCCATCTGCAATACCGCCCGAGAAACAATAACTTTATTGAAAGCCAAATTTCCCGATCGTGTTATCTCTGATCAATTGACCACCGAGGTCTTGTTAATTAACTCCGTTGGTCTTTTTCCTCTGGGGCTATTTGAAGAAAAGGTTTATCTTACCAAACCCAGGTATATTCTAGAGCTAAAAGATAACATCAGACGTGATACTGGTGAAATAGTATAATGTCAGCGGATTTGATTCTTTTCTTCAGACTGATAGCAATAAATTTCTTTTTTCTAAATATTTGTACGTTTTATTTAAAAAACAAATGCTAAAGTTCGAATTGGATTACCCTATTTATTTTGTTCTGGTTTGAGTGCAGCATTCATAATCGTCTTCTCCTCATTTTCTTACCACATCTTCTTGTAACGTCTTCAATTCATTAAAAGTCACTGTTCACAACTGTTCAATCACTGGCTGATCTATTTCTATGTGCAAATAGATCAACTGTCCGTCCCCCAGATCACAGTCGTCTTGGATCAACAACACACACCCGTTATTGGGTGTTGGAGGCCGTTCTCATAGTGCCGTCGTGGCCGGCAATTGAAGACTCCCTTCCCCTAAATGCATCAAGGGTTGATGCTGAGGTGTTGTTGATGTTGAGGACATTTTTGATTCCTTTTTCATCCTTTGCTTTAGATGTACTTTTGCATGACGCTTTTTTTCGTCGGATCTGGCGAATTTTCGACCGCAGACATCACAACTGAAGGGTTTTTCGCCAGTGTGGGTCCGGATATGAGTTGTTAGGTGGTCAGACCGGGAAAATGACCTCATACATATTCTACATTGAAATGGTTTTTGACCTGTATGTATTCTTATGTGTCTTGTGAGCTCATCTGAACGGCTAAACCTTCTGTCGCAATTTTCTACAGGACATGCGTAAGGTCTTTCATGTACCGGAGTTTTACTAGGTCTGTTCGGGTATTTCCTAGGTTTTACCGGTACTAATTTTAATGGTACAGGACTTTGTTGGTACACCTGCGACAAAATTTCATGCCCTTTACTGGTTGACGGGTTGTATTCAGCTAGTTGTACCGAATATTGAGAAGTACTACTCGAACTATGCTGAGGAGGAGGAGGACTCAATTCTATTTCTTGTTTTGGGATAAATTCTTGTTGCTGGCCTGTTTCTAACCATTGGTACTTGGGTTGAGGTACCCTACTGTACAGATCTTGTTGCTGCTGCTGTTGGGGTATCTCTATTGGGTAGCTGGGGGGTAGTATGTGCTCTTCGTACTGTTGTGGGCTTTGCCAAGTGTGAGTAGATGTGGGCCAGGGTTGCATTGGGCTGGTAGTAGGCGGGTAGCGATGTCTTGGGTACATAGGTGAACCTGGTGGGCCGTCTGCGGGACTTGAGCGGGAGTCCCCGCCAGATGGTTCGGCAGGGGCGGCGGGAGGCACGGGGGCGGGACTGCTGTGGCAGGAGGGGTGGTCCAAGGATATGTCTTCTGGGTCTAGCGAACCTGCAACAAACAGAAAGGGGATGTTAGTATATAAGTCAGCAATCATAAATATGTAGACTATTATTTTAAAAATTAGCCCTATTCTTAAATTTAAATGAAAATAAACATTATATAGGTACATATTTTAAAAACAATAATGTTCTCATCTTTCCTATACTCCCCATCAAATAAATATGGATCGATGCTCAATTTTTTCATTTCTCCCCCACCCTGTTCCTTGCCCTGCGATGTTGCCGCTTCTTCATAACTTAGCATTTTCAACATCAATGGATATGGTAACAGTGTAGAAATCCCAGTTCATATTTATTTGACGGCAAATATAGTAATATTTTATCACAAACCATAATATTCAAAATGTCAACCATGTCAGATGTCTTAATCTAGAGAGTGGTTAAGATTACTCAACATGTCAACCAGTCTATTAGAAAAGATACTTTTTTAGATTTTGCGTTCATAATGAAGTCATTACGAAACGCAACTGCGTATCGCAATGGCCTTCATTTCGATACGCATTTTTTTGTTTTAGAAGGTTGGTACTAGATGACATTTACTTAACCCTTTTTACGTAATTTATTTTTAGTTAATTGATAATTTTTTGGGAAGTAAATTATGCACACTCGCCTGAGCTATATTCCGTATCTCAGGCGGAGTGCAATTAATTTCATCTTCCATAATTACAATTCACTTAATTTCACAGAACACTACAAATACTTAAATTTAACCTTCAAATGTTCAAATAAATAATAATTGAATTTGGTCAGTTCAGTGATACCAACTACAACATTTCACTTGCAAATTTCCTTAAATTGACTCGGTTTAATATTAGCAGTTTTTTTTACAATATTTTAGTATGTAGAAGGCGCAAAATCTAAAAAATAGTATAAAGAACTCATTTTATAAGACTTTTTTTCGCACTTGTCAATTAGAAAACTCGCCAAGGCTCGTTTTCTAAACTTTGACGCGTGCGAAAAAAGCATGTCTTATAAAACTTGTTCTTTAATATACTATTAAGGTTAGGGCCAGGGATAATTTTAATATTTTTATTTACTATTTTAAAGGTCGTTTCTAAATAGTCAATATATGTTAAGTATTTAAAAGTTATAGCTTTCTTTCAATGTTCGGTCGTACTTATATTATTTTTACTATTTAATCGTAGTAAACAGATTTTATAACTTTTCTAGTACTTTATTGAAGGTTTATGTATAAGAATATTATAAATTACTATTATACACAAAAGTTTATATTTTTCAAATAGTATTACATAATTCTATTAGATTGGATATCGATCATATTTTTACTATTTACGAACTAAGTGTAAGAGGATTTACGTGCACATAACCATTATTTTAAAGTCCTAGAAAAGCTAGTGCTTTAATCACACTACCATTTCTTCACCCAAGAAGATTGTGCAATATTTCATCTTTCGAGAATTGTAAATATAAAATAGCAAAATAAGGAAATAAAAAAAATTATTTGTTTATTTTAGTCATATAAAAATTCTTACAACAGCCTTATTAAATTAAGACAACACGAAATCTGCAATGATCTATGGCCAGTTTAACAAAAAACTAATTTGACATTTCGTTTCGATACGATATTGTCAATTTGACCAACAGTTGATTTGAGTAAAGGATGTGAAGGTACGTACGTAGGACAGACCCAAACAATACTTAAGTAAAAGAATGTAGGTACAATTATGATTGTAAAGATATATGTATATGTAACAAATATCTGTTTTATCAGCACATCATTTTCAAACAAGGCATAATTTTTATTTTAAAAATGTTGAAATTTTAGAAATTGAACAAAATTTAAAATACGATGATTTGCTGGAATGATACACATAACGACAAATCCTAATGGTATAAATTCTAGAACTGATATTGAAAATTTAAGTAATATATATAAACAGTGTGTTAATTAAGAACCTGGCCATAGGCGTTTAATATGGGAAAACAGTTTTTCTTTGCGCAAAAGTCCCCAATTAATTTTAGACAAAAATGTTTCAAATAAATGTTGTAGATATTAATATTCTACGCCTAAAAACAGATTTAATTTTTCACGTTTAGTAATTTGTAAAATCTAATTTGAAATTGTATAAATATTACTCACTTGTAGCGATACCCATGAAATTGAAACAAAATTAGAAACAAATTCATTTCGTTCGAACTGTCAGAAATTAAATTTTATAGATAGAATGTGAAAAAATAATAATAATAAAAGTTATTTAAGTGTTAGATTTTAAAAATAATACCTGTCTAGTGATTTAGGTGCAGAATTGAATTATCTGCAACTTTTAATTGAAAACTGAATTTCTGACAGTTCAAACAATACGCATTTCTCTGTAATTTTGTTTCAATTCCGTGGGTATCGCTAGAAATGAGCAATATTTTTATACAATTTCAAATTAGATTTTACAAGTTACCAAACGTGCAAATTTAAAACTGTTTACTGATTTAGGCGTAGAATATAATTATCTGTAACACTTATTTGAAACATTTTGTCTAAAATTAATTGGGGACTTTTGCGCAAAGAAAAACTGTTTTCCCATGTTAAACGCCTATGGCCAGTTTTTTAATTAACACACTGTATTATATATCTATTTCTTTCTAATTTTTAATGTATTGTATAAGGTGAATTCATTCACTCACTGCTCAACAAGTTTACATCAATATTTCAACTGTTCTTGTGTTGTTCCATAATAATTTTTGACTCTCCTTATTTCAACAATTTTGAAATATATTGCGCAACTTTAAATTTACATTTATAAAAATTTCTATGAAATGAGTAACTCAATTTGTATTTTATGATTTACTTCTGAATTTTTTATCTGGATTGTCTCAACGGTATATACTAATTTGTTGTTTTGTAATTGTATGATTGTAATTTGTTTTTATTTTTTGCATTATACTTGTAAGACATATTTTATTGTAGAATCCTCTGAGGGATGGTTTTAAATAAACCGAAACGTTAGCGATGTTCAAATTTTTTTTTTTCGCTCCTGTTCAAATTCCGACTAATCATTTTCAAATTTACTCAACAGTTAAAATTTAACTATGAGCTTTCCAACTGGCCACTAAAGTTCCAATTTATAACATTCCAATATTATTTCAATCCCAACTATTCCATCCCATACTGTATTCTCATCATCTGAATCATCATCTTCCTTCCAACCAACTCCCATGTCTGTTTTTCCATTCTCACATTGTCGCTCACTTGTTGCGCTCCGTTTACTAGGAGACCAGCAGGCTGCGACCGTCGGCAGCTCGCGCGCGCTTGTTTTGTGCCTACATGCACAGCATGCATCGATCCATCCACCGCGACGCCCGCATGAATGAAGTATTGATTCCCGGGCATGCGACGCTGTACCGTGTCGGTGCCATTGCGTAGCGCCAAGGTCAAGGATCAGGAGGTGGCCGTGGAAATGTTAGGGTTCATGAATGGATGGTGTGTGGGTGTGTGTTTGGGTTGAAGATGCAGTGCAATGTGATGTGATAGTAAATAGAGGTGATACTGATGTTTTTTCTAACCTTAAAATGGTGGTGAGGGTCTGTGTTTATAGCGCAGGCGATTTGAGGTTATAATACAGTTCCCGCGGGAATTCAAACAAATCGACGAAAAGTATTAATTTATTGCATTTTTCGTTACAATAATTTTTCTGTGCATTTTTCGTTATATAATTTTTTTCGCGGTCGTCCAGAAAATGAGCTGTTTTTTATCACTTTTTAACCCTTCGGAGATAGCGTCCATTCTGACATTTTATAACATTCTGTGGATTTTTTTGTTGGATTGTAAGTCGAGAGTTAAATTTTTGTTTCAATTTTACCTTCCGTCAGCTTTAGATAAAGACATTGGGTGGAATTCAGTGGGTTGTATTAAGGTCTGTATTAAAACTTGTATTGAGTATATGGCAACATTGTAATATTTTCCACATGTATCAATGAGATTTAATTGTGATTTAGAAATTTTACCACAGGGAAAAGTAATACAGATATCCTTTAGTCAAATGAGGAAGTATTATTGTAAATGGAAGGTGTAAAAGGAAACTCATTATTGGAAAATTAGGTTAGAAATATGTCAAATTTTATGTGTCAAATATTTCATACCTGAATGTTAATGAATTTTAAAATATCCCAACCCCCGTTTTGATCAGTTTTGTCATTTGTTCTTCTTTTCTTACTTCTGTTAATCATATTTTTTTCTTTATTTGATCCTTTGGTCTCTCACTTTTTTCTGACAGGTATTAAAAAGTTGCCAAAATATTTTTGACAAAGGACTGTTTTAGCTTAAGACACGCTAATACAACCCACTGAATCTCACCCATTGTCTTTGGTCAAAAAATTAGGTTTTTAATAAATAAGCACGTTTTAGGGTCCCTACAATACGATTTTAATAGTTTTACGATGATGTCTGTATGTGGTTGCGTGTCCGTGTGTGTTCTACTATAACTCCAATACTACAATTCTGAAAATTATAATTCTTTCGTATTCCTCTTCTTTACATCCATAGGAAGAGCTAATCAGATTTTGGTTTTAACTGGTCAACCGGAAGTTTCCTTATTTGAAGTTCTTAACAGTTTTCTTGAAAAAAACGCAGTTAAATATCATTTTTTGACATTTTATGTGATTATCAATATAAAAGAATATCTTATTGTCTATAATGTTTGATTATACATTTTCCTTCATATTCAATAAATACAGAGTTAAAGAATTATAAAGAGATTAACTTTCATATATCATGGAAACTGCTGATATATTTAAATAATTTTAATTGAGAGATGTCAGTGTCACGTGCAATATACATAATGATAATTTTATTGGATTTATATAATCTTTTCCAAGGAACTTTTGGTATGGGACTTGTACGGAAGGTAATGCGCTGGCCACATCATATTTTTTTTTGTATAATATTCATTTTCATACCATTATTTTGTAATAAAAATACCCCGATAGTATTTTATTTACATGGATCTCTCCGGATCTCTTAGATCCAGCGCCATCTCCTGTGTCATAGAAAAGGGCGCCATTTTCGAAGGGTTAAATTGGAAATTCCTTTTTTATTGGACTGGCTCAGAAAATTATCTTTAAGGGATAGGAAAGTTGCTTTCTGATCCTTAAATGAATTTATCCATGCCGATCAGAACTGAGAATAAAATATTGTACTAAACATAACCTAAAAATGCCTTTACTTGCTGGGTTTATAAGCTTACTCACTCGGTATCACCTTTCAGGTCTTGCAACGTAAATTACTATTACTTTAATGATGATGGAACGTCAAACGACTCTAATTTTGTGAGGTAATAGTCGATCATATTATATAGGGATGACGATAAAAATAGAATTTGTAACTTATATTTTATATGTAAATATAATTAAATTCATAATAACGAAGACTGATTTTGTGAAAAATTCATGGATCTCACTGGGATTCGAACCAAGGGAGATCCATGAAATTTTCATAAAAGCCGTCTTCGTTATTATTGACTTTTAATTGAACTATTAATATGGTTCATAGTAACTATGTTACAGAATTTTACTGTTGAAAATATAGTTCCCCTAACCCCGTACAGGTGCCCATATTTTCCGAGGATCGCCATTATTTCCGTTATCTTAAGAGATACGAACCAGGGCAAAGTTGCCCCTTATAGTAGACCAGTTTAATCAAATACATATTTGTTTTCCCGAAAAATGTATAGGTCACTAAATAAATACAAATATTCAAATGTAGCTATTTTTTAAAAATAATTTTGAAACAATATGTAATTTAGGTTTGCAGTTTTTCATGCTCTTTAAAATGATGATGCTCAAATTGTTTTATCACTGTCAGATTTTGACGAGTGATGTCACATATCTCAATTATATTTGCAAAAACATCCAAAAATATTATACACAATTAATAAAAATGTAGTCACGGTGTATTTATATAAATACATTAAACAAAAAGCATTCTTAGGATAAGTTTAAGAGAATAATTTTACGTGTTTATTTTCTTAGAATGCATCCCTGGGTTTTTATACAAATTTTAAAGACAAAAAACAGTAATAATTTGTGGTAAGGATACTAATTGTACCGATGTAACTGAATGAAATGTCAAATGAATTAAAATATATTTCTGTTAAATATTTTTGTTTGAGCCTAGCTTAAAATTTAAGCCCTTTGGTGCAACTGGATATAAGAGATATATCTTTGCAGTTTTATAATCTTGAGTCACCTCAAGATTCTTTTGGGGTCACTTTTGCACAAATTTATTCGCTATTTTCTCAAATTCGAAATTTTGTCTCTCATATTTCTACTGTGCCTCTTATTAATTATAAGAAACAAAGTGCTACAAATGAGTTCTGCTTGTGATAAAAAAGAATCTTTTTATTAAAATTTATAGTTATGTGTAATTCAAAAATACTATAAGACCATGCTATAAATACCTATATATTTCATGTTATTATGATTCGAGATGTTAAAGTTAGAATTGCACTCATGCGACGGTATGTGATTATTATTATTAAGGCGGCAAAAACATCCTCTTATACGCATTACGAAACTTCAAAATAATATTCTAGGTTAGGTGTCTGTCAACAAATACTCCAAATATCAATCATAGAGTATTTATTATTATAAAATCGACGTTTAACTTATAATTTTATCCTGGCAAGTACAATCTTACAATTTCACCACAAATTCAAATACACACCACAGTATTTTTGTACACCTACATTCATTATTTTGCTGTCAAATTTCAGAGCAAACTAATGTGCACAAAATTGTGTGACTGAGATTTCGAGTAATTGTTAACATCAATAATTACGAAATTTAGCCCTAATAATACTATAGACATTATATTCGTTTTTTGACAGTTTATTTGTTTTTCGAACAGCAAATTTTTCTAGAAACTTTAACAAATAGTTATTTTTAGTATAAATTACATGTTATATATTAGAATCTACATTTAGGCGCCAAATATTGAAAATTAATATATAGTAATGACAACAAACTATGCACCTACGTTTAAAGATACCTATATTTTATTATATAATATATTTGAACATACTATTATTATTAGCTAAAAATATGAAGCAAAATATTTGTATGTTTCAAAATAAGTAGCTATTTATAATAAAGTATAAATATTTTCTATGAGTATTGTTTCATTTATAAATTTAAACTTTAAATAAGTATACAGTTTAATACTGTTTTTATAATAAGTATAGTAATATAATAATTAATATTAACTCAAATTTCAATATACCTTATCTATATAGGTATAGGTAAGTTTGTAGTATGTAGGTAAAGCCGTATTTAAAAGTAAATAATATTGTTGTAATTTATATTAAATTAAATTAAAAAACTAAAAGAAGGTACAAGAGTTTCATATAATACAATATATTGTGAACGATATAAATTTTATTTAGGCCCAATATTAAAGTCCCCCGTTAAAATTTTAACATCCAGATGAAAAAATAAATAAAATTAAATCTAATTATTGACAATACTGATAAATTATTTATTTGACAGGTCATTTCGTTTCAGTTTGATTTACTTAACTGTCAGTTAAAATTTTAACAGGGGATTGTAAGGCTATATCGGATGTTGCACTTTTATCACCCTAACATATAAATTTTAAATTTATATGCCCTAAATAACGTTATTATTTAGGGTTTAAGGAATTAAATTTTAGGGTTTTGCAGGAGCATACTATGCCTTGAAATTGACGCGCAATAATTAATCATGTTCGTTGCTATAATTTGTGCAAAATGTCAAATTTACTGTCAAAGAATAGCTTCCTAGCTTATATATTAGAAAATATAATATTAACATTTAATCTGAAGTATCAAATTAAATAGAATTGCATAATGCACTTTGTTGTTCCCATAAATGTGCTATTCGGAGTTGTATTTATGTGAAATAGATTTAAATCCTAAATACTAACTAAACAGGTATATTCACTATCTATATATTCATCACGACGATCGCAAAATTTTGTTCACCTGTACAGCCTGAACGGTACGACCGATTTTAATGAAAATTTTTCTAAGATGTACAGAATAACAACTTGATTTCCTGATAATAGGCCATTTTACTGTACGGTATATATCCTAAATACTAATTGTCAAAATACGACTTCGGACAAAGCGTAAGATTAGGCCTTCAAATTCAAATCAAATTTCTTTAAATTTAAACAACATATTTGTATAATACATTTGTAAAATAATAGAATGTATTTATTAAAGTTTTAAATGCAATGAAAAGCACGGATCAATACAAATTTAAAATAATAAAACGATTAAAAAATCACGGATCAATAGGAACTGAAAATAATAAAATGGAATCTCGAAATTCAAACATTTATTTTATTTATATTGCGTATATTAAATTTATTTAATAATATAATAGCAAGGTGTTGACTTATAAGTCAATAAATAAATACAATACGCTTTCAAATTCAATACAAATATCAAACACCGATAGCTGTTATTGAAAACCATGTGAAATTTAAATAAATAAATTTTAATATAATAGGAGCATAATTATATTAATTGGAAAAGTCAATTAAAACCAAATTAAATCATTAATAAAAAATAATTAAATCAAATCAAAATTGGAATATTGGCGGGCAAATTCCAAACAAACAAACAAACAAACAGGTTGTATTTTGTTCCACCCACTAGCCATCAACTCATCCCATTTCCCACCTGTGATCGGCGGCGGCTCCACCACAGTCGACGGCCCAAAGAAATTCATCCCACTCGTGGTGACCGGCGTATTCAAATCCTGTTGGTTATCCTCCCTTTCCTGCGGGGCCTGCAGGCCGGGTGCAGGACTACTCCCATTCACCTCCCCGCCCTTGTACAAATCGAAACTCAACACGTTGAAGGTGGCCGACTCGGCCAGCAGGAACCCATGGACGTGCACTTGGGGCTGGAGAGGCTCTAGCGCGTCCATAGTCATCGTGGAGGGTAGACGCAGAGTCCGCGCACTAGCACCAACGATAACTGACTGAGGCGAGCACCAACAGTGAACAGTTTATGAATGAGAGGTGCCGTATTAGGAAGTAGGGAGCAGCCGACCAATCGGAATGAGGAGTGCCCCACTCCTGGCAACACTGTGACGTAGACGCAAGTAATGATTTGGTAAAGGAGGGTATACAGCGGCAGATGGTAGCAAATACGGAAAACTACCCTTATACCGATTAAGTTAATAAATAATTTATTGTGGATTTTTAATATATATGTTGTAAATTACTGTATGCCCCAAAATACAACCAATATTTTCATTTTTATATACAATATTATGCAGGTAAAAGTATACTTCCTATGTTCCTAATATAATATACAAAGTTCTCATGTTTTCCTGATACAAATAATATACAAAATTATATTCTCATATAGGTAGTTTAAATATCAATTTGTACAGAGTGATCAATTGGTAACACTGATAGAATATATATATATATATATATATATATATATATATATATATACAGTGTGTTAATTAAAAAACTGGCCATAGGCGTTTAACATGGGAAAACAGTTTTTCTTTGCGCAAAAGTCCCCAATTAATTCTAGACAAAATGTTTCAAATAATTGTTACAGATAATTATATTCTACGCCTAAATCAGTACACAGTTTTAATTTTGCACGTTTGGTAACTTGCAAAATCTAATTTGAAATTGTATAAAAATATTGCTCATTTCTAGTGATACCCATGGAATTGAAAAAAAAATTACAGAGAAATGCGTATCGTTTGAACTGTCAGAAATTCAGTTTTCAATTAAAAGTTGCAGATAATTCAATTCTGCACCTAAATCACTACACAGGTATTATTTTTAAAATCTAACACTTAATAACGTTATTTTTTCACATTCTATCTATAAAATTAAATTTCTAAAATTAATTGGGGACTTTTGCGCAAAGAAAAACTGTTTTCCCATGTTAAACGCCTATGGCCAGGTTCTTAATTAACACACTGTATATATCATCACGGCATATTACCCATTTCTGGGTGTGCCAGTATCTACAACACATGTAGACATCGGTAATGATGACGATATATTTTACCGTGTAGGCGCTTACCAGGCGTCACCTCACGGTCACTCATAGCTGGTGTGGAGAGTGCACCACAGGGGTCGAACCCGGTTCCCCCAGGTTCACGACCAACTGAAGCACGCGGCCACGGGACAGTGACATTTGAAAATTTAAATTTGGGCATTTTACAATTTTTTATTAAAATAGTTTCCCTTACCCACGTATTTTTATTCCTTGCATTCCCATAAGCAATAATCTTAAGCATTTCAATCACTCGAAATCCTATTAGATGGGGTCTCGTGGCCATGTGCGTATAGTGTCTGGTTTCTAATTTAGTGACCCGAGTTCGATCCTAGCCAGTGCAGACTTTTAATCGCACAAAAGTGATCCCTGTGGTGCACTCTCCACATCAGCTATGAGTGTCCGTGAGGCGACTCATCGTCATCATTACCGATGTCTACATGTGTTGTAGATACTGGCACACCCAGTAATGGGTAATATGCCGTGATGATATATTTATTTTAAAATCCTATTAGTTGTCAGGGTCCTGCTCTGACATAACTTATTTGTATTTATTGTCAAAATGGCAAGTCACATAGTATTTCCGGCTTTACTTGGTGTTGTGTAAACTGTGGAATAAAAAGATCCCCAGAAATTCTAGGGATCTTTGCAACTGCAACATTTCTTTTTGATCACTCTGTATTTAGCAAAACTCAGGCCGTTGTAATCGTGTTAATATAGTTTTCTTTTACATATATCTTAACATAATTTTACCTTCGCGCTCGCAAAACTCGGACCGTTACCGACATTTGCGAGAAAGCAGATTGGCACACCTAGAAATAGGTAATATGCCGTGATGATATATTTATTTATTTATAATTTTTATATTTTACGCACTTTAAAAATTATATTAATTTTATTTATCCAATGTTCGGCCAAGAACCAGCTTGGTGACAACTAAAATACAAACATAGGTTCCTCAAATCAGTGCATCTTCTGACAGAATCCAAAACAGCAACAAGACTCTTAATGTGGGATGAGTAGTCGAAGCCAGAAGATAAAGCAATGACCAGAAATGACCCATTTGGAAAACTTTAAATCGCCTACGAAGTCAAGTAGGACAATGTTTAATAAACATGTTCAAATGGGAGTACCAAGTAGAATCTACTTTATGTTATTGTGGACAAGAACAAGAAATGGTTCATCTGCTCACGTGCAACATAGAAGAAGAATGCACGAGAGAAGATCTGGTTAAGGAAGCACCAGCTGCTCTAAACAGTGCAATTTTCTGGATGAATACAATTTAGGTAGGCCATTTCCCTGCCAGTTTTGCGGACGGTTTTTCCTCTGGTATAAAGAAGAGAATATGCGGAGAAGATGCATCCTTGCCGACGTAGTTAAGGCCGGGCAATACATCAGGCCTCGTAAATTATACAATTCCACATTTGGCAATGTTTATATGAGATTATTTTGTATATACATAATATCTATACATACATACATACATACATACATACATAATATAAACTAGAAATTAATATTAAAAACAACAAGAGTTCAACTGACTCACTCCACTTTCATTAATGTGGTCTGGATGCGGTATTTCGCTACAGAAAATTGGTCTCTAACCTTGTAAGTGGCGAGAAATATTTGCTAATAAAATTTTATTGGAGTCTAAGGTTAAATAGATAATAGTTAAAAAAATCCCAACCTTAACTAAAAACGCTAAAACTAGATACGTATTTCGGCAACTAAGTTGCCATCATCAGTAAACTTACGACTAAGAACAGATCAGTTTTGGATTACTCAACATGTTAACCATGCTAGAGGTCCAAAAACAAATATAACTTAGTTACCGAAATATGTATCTAGTTTTGGCGTCTTTTGTTAAGGTTTAGGGATTTTTTAACTATTAGAAATATTTACTGTTTGGTTAGTAAAATAGTTATTTATGTATCAAGGCACTGAAGTTTTATTTTTTATCACGAATATGGAGTTTATTTGTCGAGGCCACTCGGGCCGAGGAAAATAAACCATATGAATAAAAAAAATATACTTTAGTGCCGAGGTGAATATTAAATTTTATTTGAAATCGAAAAACTGTGAAAACGAAATTATAGGTTATGTTTAAATATAACCTCTCACTCTCACATTCATTTGAAGTTATCGTCAAGAACACTCAAAATGATGAGTTTTATCTCAAACTTATTCATCGGAATTATTTAATTCGTTCTTCTTACTAATGTTTTTGTCATTTTACGTACAAAATTTACTGTTGTACATCGTACATCTGCCCAAATTACCTTACATGTACAGTAATTATCATAAGATCACTTTAGTGATGATTTCAAATAATAGCTATTTTTTATACAAGACGATAAAATTATATTTTACCAACGAAAAAAAATTTTAATTCACGAGTGATTTCGCGAGTGAATTATTTTTCGCGAGTCGATAATTTAATTTTATCGTCGTGTATAAAATTCTTTTTCTACTCCCATGCGTGAAGTGAGTACTTCACGTATCAATTTTTATGTGTGAAGTTTGAGTTTTTGCACACGGTGCGTGAAGTAACATTTCACACGCACCGTTCATTATTTTAAATATTACAAACTGAATTGTATTTTAATAAAACAAAGCTGTTAAACACCCGTAATGCTGGTAACCATGGTTACACAAGTCGATAATACAGAGGCTTTACGTTTAAAGAATGACAATGTGAAGAAAAAATAAATTTTATTGCAAGGTCGTAGAAAAAGTATAGTATGTAACACGTGTGTGAAGCCTATTTTACATACATTCGGGTGGTTTGCACCCTCATGTAAAAATGTCAGCTTCACACACTTGCCACATAATATACTATTTTTTTTCTATGTTAGATGTTAAAGAAAAGAATAAAAAATACCAATTATATGTTTTTATAAATTGAACACAATTTTAAAATCACAGTATGTATGTGGGTTGTTATGGATTTTGTAAGTAAATAAATAAGAATTAAAGTATTTTATCTACCCTTGCTATTGAAATGTTACTTTATCTACCCTTGCGGTTAAAGTGCTACTTTATCTACTATTTTGAGCTGCTATAGAAAAAATATTATTATAATGTGTTAAAAAAAAATCCTAATTCGAAGTAGGCTATGAACAAAAAAAAACGTATGTCAATTTGAAAGTATTTAATTAAATGCCAATTTGACACGAGATATTGTCAAAAACATTATCTAAAGAAATCTTCGTGAATGCTTATTTTAGAAATAGAATAAATTAGAAAACGGTGAATGGCAATATTCTGTATCTTTCTTTATTATCTTTTCTCCTTAAAATTACATTTCACGATCAATTTTGATAACTTGACTTTTGAATTGAATAATAATCAGACATACGTTTCTATGTTCATAGCCTACTCTGAATTAGGTTATTTTTCTGAGACACTGTACATATTACGTATTTTTAATAATTATCAGCCCGATTCTCAAAAAAGTTTAAGCTAATCCTCATTTTTGGATTAGCAAATTCTACTCTAATTTTGACAGTTTATATCTTAAAATATAGTCTAATCTATTCCTAGAATCTACCTTTATTAATAATATCTTGATAATTAAATTTTAAATATCGGAATAGAATAGAATTCACTAATCCAAAAATGCGGATTAGCTTAAACTTTTTTGTGAATCGGGTTGTATAGGCCATCCAGCGAATCAAGCGGTTTCCGTCATAAATACAATATCACTAGAAACAATGACGTCATATGTTAAAAAGTTTACATGAGCATGTAAAACGGATTAAAATCTGTGGGTTGCCTTCATAAACCCTAATTTTTCTTAAAAACACATCTGGTATAATATTTTTCCAGCGAAATCCAATTTTATTTAAAATATTCCGAACGATACTGCTTACGCCGTTATAAATACTTCACTCTTGTAGTATATGCAACAAACTATCTAGTATTATGTGAGATCCTTAAAAAAATACAGAATACTGCATATCATACAATTTCTCACTGTTTCTGTACATTGCGTATAGCGTTTGCCACACGCTGTACATAATAGATTTAATTTTCAAATTATTACTAACAAATAGAACCAAATATTACCTCAATATTAGATTTCAGTGAAAGTAAAAACCCACCAATCTATTTTCATTTTCAAAATAAGTCAATAAATTAACTACAAGCTCTTGAATTTGACATGACAGAGCATTTGACATTTTGACAATGAACAACGAAACCGAAAACAAAATGAAATCACAATACACGTTGAAAAGTATAATATAGACATATAATATTTAGTAATATACATGTTCAGAATTATCAATATTAAATATAATCAAACGTCATTTTGCAAAAATTTACAAAATTTTACTTAATAATAATATATCCAAATATAATTATTTCTATTAAAGGTGTCAAATACATGATAATAATAAAAAAACCAATAAAATACCGTTAATAAAATATATTTAAAAAAATAAAGAAAATTTCAAAAATCCCTAAACGATGACGTAAACCGCTTGATTCGCTGGATGGCCTATATGTGTATAACGTTCATATATGGTATGGACACGAAAAATAAATTAATAAATACCGGTTAATGCTTGCAAACAAAATGTTTTCTTTCATGGCTAGGTAGATTTCGTTCCAAATCACCTTAATTTATTACCACATCACGAATTCTTTCTCCTTTCGATTGTAAACCCGTCCCCGCATAGTTTTCTTTGCACCGTGCACATCTGTTCTCATTTATTACCACATGACTCAACGTCTCGGATTAACCACCAGCTCTTGCTCTGGCTTACATAACACGCCGTGGCCGTACGACGTCGGACGTCGCGCTGACGACGCTGCAAACGTAGCGTCGCAGAGCGCACGGCTAATTTTAGACGCGCCGGCTACATTTAGACACACGCGGCCCACCGAAATCTGAGGCGCTTGACATCATAACACAAGACGAGATTGTGTTGGTGGTAGTGTTAGTAAAGTTGTTTATATAGCTACACAGAGAATGCAAAAAGATATAGTAATGATGTTAAGACACTTTCTATAATAATTTTATAGGACAATTCTAAACAAATCTATAAGTTTTACGGCTCTGTAAATCTGTAAAAACTGACAAAACGCACCGGATTTTGCTGATTAATATAAAATTATACATAAGACTGACAGCTTTCGTTACGATTACCGATTTATAGATTTATAGGTCTCTAAGACTTATGCCCAGTTGCACCACTAACATTTAAAATTTAAACTTAGTTTTATTCAGTTAGTCAATTCAACTTTATACTGTAATTAAAAAAATCTGTTGTGGCCAGCACAAGACCTTCCGTCAATTCCATGTATTTTGTACAAATCCCATACTAAAAGGACCTTGGAACAGATTCTATATAATATCATGTAAAATCGAACACGAACACATACTATTTTTTACAAATTCCATACCAAAAGTTCATTTGAAAAGGTTCTATAAATCCAATAAAATTATAACATAAACTACACTAAGGAATGTCCTTCCATCTTCTGTTTGGCCTTTCTCTGCGTGTCACTTGCGAGCAACACTATGACATACCAATTTTAGATCCTAAACTTTTTTCCATATTTGGTTTTGCACTTGCAACTGACATCTGTCAATTAATTTTTTTTTGAATAATTATGTCAGCTGTTTCCATTTTAAATAGCAAATCTGACTAATTTTTGAAAATTAATTTCTTTATAATGCTTTAACTCTACATCTATTGAATATGAAGGAAAATGAATAATCAAACCATATAGAGAAGAGTATTTTCTTTAATAAATATAATAACAAAATGTCAAAAAATAATATTTAACTGCGTTTTTTTTAAGAAAAACTGTTAAAAACTTCAAATAAGGGTACTTCCGGTGGATCAATTATAACCAAAATCTAATCAACTCTTCATATGGATGTACAGAAGAGGAATACGAAAGAATTATAATTTCTAGAATTGTAGTATTGGAGTTATCGTCGGAGAAAAATTTGTCACACACGGACACACACACACATACATACAGACATCATCTTAAAAATAGTAAATTCGTATTGTAGGGACCCTAAAACGTGCTTATTCATTAAAAACTCACCACCGATTTTTTTGAGCAAAGACAATACCTTCCTTACCTGAAGGTGACGGAAGGTGAAAATGTGTTATGGCTAGCACTATACCTCCCGCCAATACTTCTGACGATGCCGTAACTGGCGAACTTGTATAATTAAGTAAAAATACTTATCTTGCGAAATTAAACCGAATGTTATTATTTTTATTCAATTTTGACGTTTTAAACTGTCATTATTAACTCCATAGCAACAACTACAAATAACATTTTATTCACAAGTGAATTAAATTTTTTTAAATCACTCCCACAATTTTTTTTTATTTCATTCTGCAACAAATAATGCATTTAAAATAACACCAGGTACGAAAATAACACTCACCACAATATTTATTAGATATTATCAGCCATTTTCATTATTTTTCACGACACAAATGACAGACAATAATACTTTTTAAATAGATGACTTGACATCTATCAGCGACGAATGTCATGCTCAGCCTACTAACTGATCAGTTTTTTATTTTGTTAAAATTAAATATTATAATGGTTTTTATTATTATTTTGTCAAAATTGAATAAAATATTGTACAAACCACGTGAGCTAAGAATGTTTATTCACTCGAATAAATTAACTAAACATTCTTCTCATGAATAAACATTACCTTAGCTCACTTGGAGTGTAAGTATCTATTAGTCCTTTTTTAACTTTTATTAATTATATATTTATTGATGCTGGAAACTATATTATAGGTTCCTTTGCATTCGTATGATATAACTATAACTATTGTTTTATTTACTATTACTATTTTCTTTTTAAAACGATACCAATATTAATTTGACAGTGGCATTTACATATCTATTAGTTACATACATTTGAAATCTGAACTTTGCAACAAAGGAATTGTGTTTATCTTTAAAACATAGGCTCCGGGATTTTTAAAATAGATTACTTTATATATCTATAAAATATATAAAAAATATCTGTTGTGGCCAGCACAAGACATCTCGCCATTTCCATATTAGGCTATACAGTGTGTCCCATTTAGAGGTGCCACCATTGGGATCTCGAGAACTGTAAGAGATACGATGTCGGTTAAATGGAACTTTTTGTGCGCCTTTGGGAGGCCATCTCAGATGTGCTTTTATTTTTCCAAAAATTCTCATAGGGCACTAGATAATGACGAAAAACTGAATATTGTTGATTTTTTCTTTTTCAAATAACTTCTAAACTATTAATAATTGAGAAAAAAGTTTCAAATATAAAAGATAGATATTTTTATTAACTAACCAGTGGCGTACGAAATAAATTTTTATATCTGTAAATTTTTGAGATATAACACAAACTTATATTTTTTTAAATGGAACCCATATCTGATTTTAGTCTCAAAAAAATAAATATTTTTTTGTCTTTTCAACGATGTAAGGGTTATTATGTTTTACATTTGTTTCGCCTTCAAAAATTATTATTTTTTCCTTATCTTGTATTAAAATTACAATTATTTTGAAAATATTGGTAGATTTCTATTTGGAAATACTCCTTGTATTTAACTAATTTATTTCCTTAAAAATATTTGCTCAAAATTCGTATCAAATAAATTTTTATATTTTGTATCAGGTCGTCCTTGGCACATCATAGTGTAATTTGTAATTATGAGTCTAGAATGAAAATATTAAGTAATAAAGGCATAAAACAAATTATTTTGATCAAATACAATAAAATTAATAAAAATAATAATGTTTTTCTGGGAAATAATTAGAAAATTCAGGAAAATAAAGAGAAAAATTTAATTTTAGGAGCAAAATAAATATAAAACATAATAACCCTTACACCATTGAAAAGAGAAAAAAATATTGATTTTTTTAAAACTAAAATCAGATATGGGTTCTATTTAAAAAAATATAAGTTTGTGTTATATCTCGAAAATTTACGGATATGAAAATTTATTTCGTACGCCACTGGTTAGTTAATAAAAATATCTATCTTTTATATTTGAAAAGTTTTTCTCAATTATTAATAGTTTAGAAGTTATTTGAGAAAGAAAAAATCAACAATATTTAGTTTTTCGTTATTATCTAGTGTCCTATGAGAATTTTTGGAAAAACAAAAGCACATCGGAGATGACCTCCCAAAGGTGCACAAAAAGTTCCATTTAACCGACATCGTATCTCTTATAGTTCTCGAGATCCCAATGGTGGCATCTCTAAATGGGACACACTGTATAAGTATTGTATTGCACTTTGCTATCGAACCGTCGTTTTATAACAAAATATTACAGAACTTTACCCAAATACATACATATAATTCTAATTATATCTAATTTTCATGAGAAAGTTTCTAAATGTCAGAGATTCTTCCAATTCATTAACCAGATTGGCGGTATATCTGATGCATTTTACCTATAATTTCAAATATTTAATTAATAAAACAATAAGAAAGACTAATGCCCATATTCATAAATAATCGTAAAGTTTCAAAACGGCTCGTTATAATTTTTAACAAATAGAAATAAACTTGACAAATTAAATTTCGATTTTTCTGACAGTGTCGACTGTTTTTACTGGATAAAAATTATAACGCCCCGTTAAAATTTTTACGGGTGTTTATGAATATGGGCATAAATGTACTTCCCAGAAAAAGCTATCAGAATGTCACTAAAACTGTTGGTTTTTGACACTAACATATGTCATTTACAAACTATGATATAAACATTTGAATTTGTCAAGTGGTTTCCTTAGTTCCTTAGCCTCTGCGATTAGAATATTCTACATATTACAGTAGCTTTATCTCCAAATCTATACAAGATATAATAAAATTTTTAAGTGTATTAGACCAAGAATTTTGATCTTCAATATTTTTCATAACAAAAATTTCCAAAAAATTATATTTAGAAGAATATTTCTAAGAAAATTTGTTCGAAGCTTTCAAGAAGTGAAAGGAAATAAAATTCTAAAAAAATAAGAACCATGTCTCTTATTTTCTTATTTCAGCATGACCCTCATATAAGAGTTATTATTAAGTATTTATGAATATAAGAGTCAATCAATGTTCACAGCTATTATAGGTATTAAAATATGATAATATATTTAATATATGTAGAGCACATAACAGAAATTTTATGTGTATATTATGGTAATATTATTACAGTATTTATATATAATACATTCGGTCTCCAATCCCAATTATACTGGCACAAATATAAGCTTGATTTCCACAAAATATTTGCGATATTAATAATATACTTTTTGCAACAATTTAATACCTAACGCGTGTCTAATTTATAGCTGAAACTTTTATTAGAACTATAACACTATCAATTTATTACTCCAAGTTCAAGTATAGCTTCACCTTTACCTATGATAAGACAGTAACAAATTTCATATGTGAATTTCTATACGTATGTGAAGTACTTCATTGCGTAGCGAAACGTCATAGTATAGATAACATGTTAAATAATATATATTTGTTATATGTTATACAGTTATGTATGGGAAGCACATATATTTATAAACAAATGGTAAGAAATTGTTATCTAATAAAAGAACAGAACTTAAAGATATAGACATTTTTTTAAAGGAAAATAAATTTGATATTAGTCACTTTCTAAATTTAAATAAATTATTATGTGTATCACCGTATCTATTATACATAAATTTATGGTTAATATAATATTTAATTTATGGAGTAAAAGTGAAAAATATTCCCAATTTTTATATGACTTCCAAGTACTAAATTTTAAAAGATACTGTTCTTTGAAGAGCTTCTAATTTGAAAATATATTTGGAATTAAGACGATCTTACAGCGACGAGGCAATTGCTGCGCTCAGAAATATACAGATATACAACCACAGTCCAGAAGACACAGTATTGATACTTTGCTATAATCACGGAAACAATTGATTTATTCAAATAATTCTAATTGATTGATATCAGTGTTAAGTGAAATTTACATAGTGTATACATAAAAACAAAAATTTGTTGTGGCCAGCATAAGACCTCTCGCCATTTCCATATTAGGCTATATAAGTATTGTATTGCATTTCTCTTTCGAACCGTCGTTTTATAAAAAAATATTACAGAACTTTACTCAAATATTGTTTTTTATTGTATATAACACAGGGTATCGAACCCGCCAAAAACTGGGTTCGGTTTAGGTTCAGGTTAATTTGTTTTATGAAAGATGGGTTCGGGTGCGGTTCTGGTTCAAGCATTAATAAAATTTGCGGTTTTGTTCGCGGTTCAGGTTCGAAATAATGTAAAATGAGAGCCGGAATTTATACAAAACGCAATAAGAAACGAACACAATTTTCACGAAAAATCAGCCCAGACAGCAACGCAGACGGCTGTATTTACTTTTCGAACTAAAAATTAACCTGAACCGGAGTTGAACCCCGAACCTGAATTTTAATACTCGGCTCGGTTTCGATTCAGGTTCAATTAAAAATATATCTGAGGTTTGGTTCTCGGTTTGGGTTCTCTAAAATGTTACAGTTTGGTTCCGGTTTTGGTTCGGTTCAGGTTCGGGTTCGATGCCCTGATATAACATGCCGTCTGCACACATATAATTCTAATTATATCTATTTTTCATTGTATGAGGAAGTTTTTAAATATCAGAGATTCTTCCAATTCATTAACCAGATTGGCGGTATTTCTGATGGATATATGCATTTTACCACAATTTGACCTATAATTTCAAATATTTAATTAATAAAACAATAAGAAATATTAAATATACTTCCCAGAAAAAGCTATCAGAATGTCACTAAAACTGTTGATTTTTGACACTGACATGTGTCATTTACAAACTGTTATAAACATTGGAATTTGTCAACTGGTTTCCTTAGTGCCTTAGCCTCTGCGATTAGTTTACTCTATAAATTATAGTGCCTTTATCTCTAAATCTATACAAGATATAATAAAAGTTTTAAGTGTATTAGATGGAGAATTTTATGTTCTTCCATATTTAATAAAAAAAACTCCCAAAAAATTATATTACCAAAACCTTTTCAGCTCTTCCCAGGAATGTCAGATTGAGGAAACTGCAGTTAAATATTTTTTAAGTCTTATAGTTTTTGAGGAATCGCCCCTCCAACATCCATACACACACACACACACACACACACACACACACACACACACACACACACACACAGACATCATTTTAAAAATATTATAATCGGATTCTAGGGACCTTAAATCGTGCTTATTCAATAAAATCTGGATATGCGAATTTTAGCATGAATCCAATACCTCTCTTAGCGAGAGGTAATAAAAAGCATCTAAATTGTAGTTAAATTAACTAAATAAATTCCTTGTTTTTCAGCGTGCTCATATGTTTCATTAAAATATCAAAGTTGATTTAGTTAAATTTTCTAAATTTGTAATAACAAATTATAGTAATATTTTATACAAAATTAAATGAAATGATTACATTTAAGTATTAAAATAAGTATTAAACTAAGGGCCGGTATTATAAACGTCCAGTTAAATTTAGTTCAAAAGTAAATTTAATGAAGTGAACAAATTCTAATCAATTTCTATGATCTTATGACATTTAGAACATTGCTGTCAAAAATTTGCGATACATTTGTTCATTTAATTAAATTTACTATGGAATTAAATTTAACTGGACGTTTATAATACCGGCCCTAAATATAAATAAAGAAATTAACTAATATGTATTTAAATTTTCTATTTATTTACCTAATTCATTACCGAAAATGTAGGACAAAAATAGTGAAACCAAATTATAGTAAAATAAAATAAAATAAGTGGTTAAAATAACCATTTGCATAATTTAAATTAACGATTTTTTACAAAATATTTATTATCTATTTCGGATTAGTTAAAATGCTAAAGTAAGAGTTGTAAATTATACTAAATTATAGAAATATTCGAAAACAATAATATTTCTTGAGCGCAAAATTTGTAAACAATTCTTAGGGATATCGCTCAATTAACTAGAGGTAGTAATAATGTCCACCTATTAACTAGCTATGCTGTACTGATGAGCTCTAATAAGAGCGAAACACGTGTCTACAGCTGCAATTGAGCGATATCCCTAGGAAGAAAGAATTGTTTATAGAAATATTGTCTAATAAAATAATATCTAAATATAATTAGACAAAATTACACACACACACAATATTGTAAAAGTAGTAAAAACGTGTAGTGGGGACCATAATTCGTGCTTATTCACTAAAAACTCACTATCGAATTTTTGGACTGAAAACATTACCTCCCTTATCTACGGTATGACGGGTGGTAAAAACATCTGATGTGGCCAACACAAAACCTCCCGCTATTTAATTTTTATTAATTTAAATACAAACCTACGTATTTACTAATGCTGCATTATGTTCCATCGCATATAACTATTGCTTTATTTACTATTTTCTTTTTAATATGTCACCATTATTAATTTGAAGTGATTAGTTTCTTGACAGTGACATTTACGTATAAGTTAATTCATTTGAAATATGAATGAACTGTGTAACAAAGGAATTATGTTTATCTTAGGCTTCGGGATTTATAAAAAAATGATTTTTAAATTAATTTGTAAAATATATAGAAACAGTATTAATGTATACCTATAGAAAATTTAATAATCTTTAATTTTCATAATGACAAAATGCGAAAAAATGGTATTTTTTGAAGAAAATCCATTATGAGCTTCAAGAGAAGTGCCATTTTTGACCGATTTACCGATTAACACTAAAATCTAATGGTTTCTTTTCATATTAGAATAGGGTAGAAAAAGATTTCAGAATTTTCTGAATGATAGTATTTGAGTTAGAGCGAAGACAAAATCCATTCCCATACACAAATACAGACATCATTGCGAAAATGTTAAAATTGGATTCTAGGGACTTTAAAACGTGGTCATTTACTAAAATCTCGATATGCGATTTTTAGCACGATCCCTATACCTCCCTTGCCAAGGGCAGCGGGAGGTAAAAATCCCACACCCAACTACAGATATCAGGGATATGAAAAAGAATAAGAAATAAATAAATAGCTAAACAGCTTATAGTGTCCCGCAAACCCGTCAGAACGCCCCAATATATTTCCGCTAACACACTCATCCTATAAATAATTATTATAATTCCCAGAATGCCGTGACCTACTCCGCCACCTACGCACAATTCATTCATTCATCCCCCGTGTAAACGTACCCCACAGTTCATTCATATCCCCACTCCCAGCTACCCCCTCCTAGTTTTTCCTCCCCCTTCCCCCTGTACGGAAAACTACGCGTGCGTCGCGTGACGTCATTTCATTCATGGTTCCCTTGCGATGTCTGTGACGTCACAGCGACGCCGGGAGACACCGTATCAACCCCTGGATGTGCTGCTAGCCTGGTAGAGTATATCCGGTTTAGTTCCGCATTGAAACGGGGAGAAGTAGATGATACCCGCTTCAACCGGTAGAAAAAGGTGGTCAATTTGATTTGGGGAGTATTGGGAAAAATTGTCACGGCTAATTATTCATTGCTGTGTGAGTCAATCTGATTTTATTCGCTGGTATTGGAAATGATGTTAAATATGTACCGGTAAGGGCGCTTAACAGGCGTCACTTCACGAGCTTTTAAAGCTGTATTACGATAAATGATTGGCATTACTTGGAGAGCAATAAGGTTTTATTGTACAATGTGTTCAGAAAACAACCTAACTCGGAGTAGGCTATGAACAGAGAAACCTATGTCTGATCATTATTCAATTAAATTCAAAAATAAAGTTGACATACGTTTCTTTGTTCGCAGCCTACTCCGACTTAAGTTTTTTTTCGAGTCATTCTGGTATATATTGCAACTTTGAGTGAATTTTTTTAACCTCATATTGTCTTGGAAAAAATAAAGTTCCAAAATGTGTCAAAACCCAATATTATTTAAATGGGAAAATACAAATGCATTTAGGTACGGTCAGATATTTATATGAATCATTGCCAGCATAATTTTTACCTCTCGCTAAGAGAAGTATTGGATTCATGCTAAAAATCGCATATCCAGATTTTAGTGAATAAGTCCATTTTAAGGTCACTACAATCCGATTTTAACATTTTTACAATGATGTCTCTCTCTCTCTCTCTCTCTCTCTCTCTCTCTCTGTGTGTGTGTGTGTGTGTGTGTGTGTGTGTGTGTGTGTGTGTGTGTGTATGTGTGTGTGTGTGTGTATGTGTGTGTGTGTGAGTGTAGGCGTGTGTGTGTGTGTGTGTGTGAGTGTAGGCGTGTGTGTGTGTGTGTGTGTGTGTGTGTGTGTGTGTGTGTAAGTTGAAGGGACGGTTTCTCAAATACTATAAAAGTAAGGACCAATTTAACTACGTATTCCTTAATCTGATATTAATAATTAATGGGAAGAACTGAAAAGGTTAGGATAGCTTAAGCTTTATCTACTTCAGAGATATCACAGAAACTAGGCCTAAATAAATCTCATATACTTTTTGATCACTAAGATTCTGTACAGAAAGATTATGTTATGCACATATAAATAAAATAAACGGCATACGAATAATATTACTGACAAGGAGTCTTTGACCCGTATTACGAGAGCACTTTTATAATAAAAGCGCTTTTACGGAGCACGCTCCTCATAAGAATTTAATGTAAAGGCGCTTTTATTATAAAACTACACTCATAACACCGGCCCTTATTTTTAAATATAAATAAATATTCTAATTCTAATATATTTTTACCTTCCGTCACCTTTAGGTAAGGAAGGTATTGTCTTTGGTCAAAAAATTCGGTGGTGAGTTTTTAATGAATAAGCACGTTTTAGGGTCCCTACAATACGAATATACCATTTTTAAGATGATGTCTGCATGTATGTATGTATGTATGTATGTATGTATGTATGTATGTATGTATGTATGTATGTATGTGTGTGTGTGTATGTGTGTGTGTGTGTGAGTATGTGTGTCAGTGTGTAACAAATTTTTCTCCGACGATAACTCCAATACTATAATTCTAAAAATTATAATTCTTTCGTATTCCTCTTCTGTACATCCATATGAAGAGTTGATTAGATTTTGGTTATAATTGATCCACCGGAAGTACCCTTATTTGAAGTTTTTAACAGTTTTTCTTAAAAAACACAGTTAAATATTATGTTTGTACATTTTGTTATTATATTTATTAAAGAAAATACTCTTCTCTATATGGTTTGATTATTCATTTTCCTTCATATTCAATAGATGTAGAGTTAAAGCATTATAAAGAAATTAATTTTCAAAAATTAGTCAGCTTTGTTATTTATCATGGAAACAGCTGATACATTCAAAAAATTCTAATTGACAGATGTCTGTTGCAAGTGCAAAACCAAATATGGAAAGTATAGGATCAAAAATTGGTATGTTATAGTGTTCCTCGCAAGTGACATGCAGTGAAAGGCCAAAGAGACGATGGAAGGACTGTATCGCAGAAGACTTGAGAAAGGAAGGACTAATGAACTTTTGGTATGGAATTTGTAAAAAATGATATTATATAGAAACTGTTCCAAGGTCCTTTTGGTTTGGGATTTGTACAAACTACATCGAACTGACGCAAGGTCTTGTGCTGGCCACAACAGATTTTTTTGTATGAGATGCAGCAAATGAGTGAGCAAAATTTATATGAAAAAACTTTTTTTATACAAAATTTTTTCGAAGTATTATCACCGTCAGTACAATCGAAATTACACACTCTACATAATTCTAATTCAGTGATTATTTTTCGATAACAATTATTCTACTGTACGGGAACTATTAAACAATACAATACAATGCACTAATCTCTCCTAATCAACGTTTATAATTAATGTTTGAAGTATCAATAATTTACTCTAATTTTTATTTCACTCAACCGGTTTACGAGAGACGTTTTCAAGTGATTTTGAATACATTATGTTGGTATCTAAACACTGCATAAAGTGTATAGTTGTAGTGTGTATAAATGATAGGTAATTACCGGTTGAAAAGTTGGTAAAACTGAGGAACTAAATGTATGTTAATTTAGTAGAAATAATCATATATGAAATTTGTTTGGCCTAGGGTTTGAAAAGAGAGAGAATATTTTGTAAAATGAAAGGAAATTTAAATATTTTCTCGCGTAGGTAAGTGTGGTATGTGGCTGGTTGTTGTTCTCACGGCCCGGGTTCGAATCCGATTTAATTTTCAATACAAATATATCGTATACAAATGGGTAATAAGACGTGATGTTTTTCAACAAATTTTTTAAACTTAACGCAAATTTCTACAAAATTCTGTCGGCTATTTTAAATATGGACTTAAAACTTTAAAAAACTGTGGGCCAAATAACTGGTGATAACAGTTCGACCGGTATTTTAAGGGCCACCTTCTAGTCCAGATTTAGCTTCTATCGAAATCCTTTACTTTAGGCACAATGAAAAACAACTTTGTAAAAATCCAGTGCGTTCAGTAAAACCTGCCTTGCAAGACATACGGGAGAATGCAAAAAAATATGCAGGGCTTAGGGATACGATTTTTAATATAGTGTGTTCAGAAAAAAACCTAATTCGGAGTAGGCTATGAACACGAAACGTATGTCTGATTATTATTAAATTCAAATGTCAAATTGTCAAAACTGATCTTGAAATATAATTTTAAGGAGAAATTAATAAATAAATAAATATATCATCACGGCATATTACCCATTACTGGGTGTGCCAGTATCTACATTACATGTAGACATCGGTAATGACGACGATGTATTTGTACCATGTGGGTTCTTAGCAGGCGTCATCTCAAGGGCACTCATAGCTGGAGTGGAGAGTTCATTTAAGGAGAAAAGATAATAAAGTTACATAATATTGCCATTCACCGTTTGCTAATTTATTTCTATTTCTAAAATAAGATTTCAAGAAGAAAATCTTCGATTTCTTTAGATAACATTTTTGACAATATCTCGTGCCAATTTGACATTTAAATAAATACTTTCAAATTGACATACATTTTTTTGTTCATAGCCTACTCCGAGTTAGGATTTTTTTGAACATACTGTAAAGTATAAAATAAAAGCTGGTATTACTAATAAAGGCGATGTAACCCAATATTAAATGCTGGAATCCTTTAATATATTCAATTTTTGTAAGTTTAAAATCTATATTTTCACTATTTACGTAGGTTTTATAATTTGTTTTTGAAAAAGGAAACCAGTCTAACTATTATGACTTTGGGCTCATATATATATATATATTTGTGTTAAAAATTTAGTGTCGGCCAATGGCACTGAAAATGTGCACTTCGTGAACCCTTAATATTGATAATATTAAAATAGTTATTTATTCAACTAGTGTGTAAAGTAGTACTTTTTTGGTTGAGTGCGATGTTTTACGTATGAGGCGTAAGGGAATGTGGAAATTAGCACGAAATAAAAAATACTACTTTACACACGAGTTGCATACAATATATTTCCTACAATCGAAATGTTACTGCTATTTCTCATGTGTGCGAGTGTACAGGCATCTTCAAATATTGTTAGTGTTCTTCTTCATTTGTAGTATAATAATATTTCTTGATAAATTTTATTACTTTTATAATTATTTACTACTTGACAGGTAAATTAACCGAATGTGTATGTTGCTTAGCAACGCCTATTTACTTTTCACGCATTAGTGATTGAAAAGTCACACTTTATACACTGTAAAGTATGTACTATACGCACGGTTGCAGGAAATAGTACATTAAAATACAAGTTTCATAACACATGATTTTAGCGCACGCACCTTGTTAGAAACGAGGGACAAGTGCGCTAAAATGTCGTATGAAACGTGTATTTTATATTATTTTTTCTATTTTGGTCCTTTTGTCCAATAATATTTAGAAAGATTCGTTATTTCATTTTCTATTTTATGAAAATTGATTGGGAATATTTAATTTTTGATATGATTGTTGGTAAAAGTGATTGACATTTATTTATATTACTTAACTTCTTCATTTCAATAGTAGGTCTTCTAGAACACCTAACAGAAATTAGGTTTGAGTTCTTTAAAGAATTACTTTTATGACATCCAAATGAGTTTCATAAAATACATATTAAACAACCAAAAAAATAGAAAAAAGTCATTTCGACTTCTTGTATTGTACCATATGTAAAATATTGGACTTGGGCCATAGATTTTTTTGTTGGTACTTACATATATACCTTTGAATTTAAATGCTTCACCAATTACTACATATTAAAAATCCTACACAATTTTAAAACATTTAAAAGTTGCTTCAACAATATATTATGTTTAAAACAATACAATTTCCAACAATTACCAAAATTTGATAATGTTTCTTGTCTCTCACTTGTCGTTTACCACTCCTTAGGTGATTACAGGTGTACCAACACACAACATCCGGAACCACAAATAACTAAATAATTGGGAGAACAATAGATAATACTCATATACGGAGACTTGTATAGCATATATGTACCTACACGTATGTAACGTTATATCAAAGCCAGATTATGTTAATGGTAATAATTGTACCAATTATTTAAATTCGCTTAGAGTTGAAGTTGATTTGAGAGATTATCTACGATTAAAGCTAACGGTACGGTGGTTAATAAGTGGTTTAAGGATATTAAAACGCGATAACCATTTGTGGTTCGAATATGTAACTTCGGGCAACGTAGAAATTAACAGAATTTACTTTAAAATAAATTTGTGGTTTAACGCAAAAACAATCAATTTTTGAACAAAATGACACTGATGGAGTAATCAGCTAAAAGTCCTATTTTTTTTATACTTGGAGTTTCTCAACGAATCAAAATTCGGATAATTATTTCGTATTATTTATTTAATTCATAAAGGCCCAATTGCATAAAACATTGTTAACTTTAATCACATTGTTAACTTTTTTAAAGGCTCATTTACACCTAGGAAAATACGAAATATAAATAAAATTATAAATAAGACTTTATTGTTGGTGTTCACAGCTTCGAAAATAAAATGTAAATTAATATCAACTGTTATTTAATATATCCATAATTAACTTCATACCTTTTAAAGCACTGTACGCAATCATATATGTCTCAAGATAGCTTTTTAAAATTATATTTAAATTGAAATCTTTTTGCCACAACTTAAATTGACAGCTCAAATGACAGTTGTTATGTATGTGCTCATTTTTGTGTAAAATAATTAACATTTGCTACTCCTTGTGTTTATGTCTTATGTTTAATTTTATTTTTGAGAGCTGTGAACACTTTCATAAGATTCTATTGTTTATATCGTTATATTTATTTTTATCTATAATTTTATTTTTAAAGCTGACAATAAGACTTAACAACGTTTTATGCAACTGGCCCAAAGTTTACATTTTTAATGCCCCAGGACAAAATTTCAAATTAAAATAATTGCGAATCAATATATTTGCTATTCATCATCAGTTACGTGATTAGATAAATCATTATTTTTAGTAAAAATTTCGTGTCGTCCGGTGGCAGTAAAATGTGCGCTTCAAGAATTAAATAAATAAAAAGAAATAATTTTCTGAAATTTGAAAAAATTATTTGTGATTCGTGATCAGTATATTATTATTATTATTATTATCTGCCATTTAATTTTTTATCTTGAAGTTATGACACACCTGTATGTAGTAGCCAGGTTGTACAATTAGTCTTTTTATAAAACGCCTAGCCATTTATAAAACGCGGCCAGATTTTTAAATATTTTACAACCTGGATGGATGTTTTAATAGTTATTTAAGTATTAAGGGCCGTTTTCATAATAAACTTTATCTTCGGGTTAACACTTTAAATTAAAATTAAAGTTACTTTCGTTTTCATAATAACTTTAGCACTTTAGCGAGCACTGTAGCATTACTTTAAAATAAAGATAAAGTCTTAAAGTAATTTAAATGAAAATCTTAAATTGAAACGGCGCTAAGGGCACAAAACTATGAAAAATAAGATTTGAAAATTATTTTGACATTAATTTTTTTTGCCTTTTTTCATTGTTTTTATTTAGTGATCGCATCCGCCTCAATCAGTACTTTGTAAATAAAGCCTACTGTATTTATCAAGGTACTGAAGTTCTAGTTTTTATCAAGAATACGGAATCTAGTTGCCGAGACCGTAAGGCCGAGAAAATACACCATATGAGTGATAAAACGGAACTTCAGTGCCGAGTTGCATTTTGAATTTGATTTGAAATCGAAAATTTGTGAAAATGAAATGAATATTTTATTTTTATAGGTTATGTTTATGTAACTGCCAGTCTGACACTCAATGTTGCTAACCTCCGAACATTGAATTTATCATAAAGTACATTGAAAATTATGTTTTATTTCAATCTTTTTCATCGGAATAGTTTAGTTCGTTCTTCTTGCACTTATTTATTCTATATGTATATGTACAATAATTATTATAAGGTTGGCAACACTGCATTTGCTTAAAATCGTCGTATTTTGTGCATTTTAGTGACGATTTCAAATAAACGATTTTAAACTTGAGGGATCGGCATGAAACGATTAAACGCCCATTGAATTATTGCAAATAGCTTTAATATTGAAAAATTTGTACAAAGACCCATGGTAGGATTCTATGAAAATTGTTCTCTTTTTGAAGTGACTAAAATCATACCGCGTAACAGCGAATGGGCACGTACGCCCCTGAGACGTTTCAACGATTTACACTAAAAAAATCATAGTATTAGTGACATTTGCAATCAACATTACTCGTAATAGTGCAGATGCAGAATGTCAAGTTTCACAGAAAGGTGCATACTTTCGGTAATAAATATTGAAATATTTTTGAATCAATCACTATAAAAATGCGATATGTTTTGAACAGATTTTTAGAATTATTTAGTTCTTCATTTGTGGTGCTTTAATATTCATATACAGATGTTCAGGATATCGTGTCTAACTTGGGAATATCGAGAATTATAAGAAATACGATTTCGGTTAAATTAGACAAAAGTTTCCCCATTACGACATTGTGTTGTTTAACAGAAATAAAAATTATTTTGCAATTTTTGTATTTTTACACTTTTTAGGATACTTATTTAAGTTCTCTCGAATGGCGAAAGTCATTTTTTTATTCCTATAGGATTTTGATTTTAGATGCCAAACTTATAACTTAATACAGGCACAAAAATTGCAAGTTACATCATTGAAAAGAGCATATTTTTAGCTTTCCTAAGATGCATAATCTATGTTCAACTGTCTCACACAGAAATGCAATTGTTAAATTTATACGGAAAAAACAGTGGTTGTGACAATGAAACGAATAAAAAAACACAATTACAGATTATAATTAAATTATCTATTTTCATAGCTAATTTATTTATTATAAATTAATTACTTGTAATAAATTACAAAATTTATATTTTCGCCTATTTCGAGTGATTCATGATTTTTTCGGAAAAACAATACACCGCTAAAATAGCCCATTAATGGGGTAATTTTTGTTTAATTTAGGCGACTTTGTATCTATAGTTAAATTTTAACTTTTGGTTAAATTGACTATATCGTATCGAAACGAAATGTCAAATGAGTTTTTTAATATTACTGTCAAAATGTCAAAATGCACTTTTTTGTTAACCAGTGGCAAATGTTTTAACTATAAGGGCCAGTTTTACAATCTCTGATTAAAATTTTAACTGCTAGTTACATAAACAAAACTGAAGCGAAATGAACTGCCAAATGGCAAATTGATCATTGCTGTCAATAATCCGATTCAATATTATTTATTATTACAGTTAAAATTCTGACCAGAGATTGTAAAACTGGCTCTAAGAGGTGCATTTGGCCATTATAGATCTCGAGATATTGTCCAAGTTTTCCTGGATACATGTATAATATGCTAACAAAAATTTGTTATAACCACATTCATATTTATGTCATATACCATGTTTTTAAAAATACAGAGAATTTATTTTAAAATGCAACATTATGGTTCATCACTTCCAAGGTTACTTACTATTGTCAAAAAATTACAGCAATGTAATATTTGTCCATTTCAAAATGTAACATTATAAATAGTATTGCAGCACAGGAGATACCTCCAGAACACATCACAAATGATGTCAATTCTTATTACGACCGACTAGGATATTGCCGCAGTATGAATGGGGGTATTTTTTTAACATGTGTTACATGAAAATTATGAATTTTTGTAAGCTAAAGTTTGTTAAGATATGCAACAATCAAGTTTTGATTTTTTGTTAATCGTATGTAGGCTGGAAATTAGTTTGATAATACAAAACTACAAATTTTGTATGCTGCATTTTAAAATGGACAAATATTGCTGTCATTTTTTGACAGTACTGTATAACCATGGAAGTGATTGACCATATGTTGCATGTTAAAATAAATTTCTTGTCCATATATTTAGATTCTAAACTTTAGAAGAAAATATTCTATTTCTATTATCTTCTGATGTGATGTAACACTAAAATTGACCGTTGAATCAGTTATGACAATAAACACTTTCCATAAGTTTAAGGGACAAACACTAACATCCGATTATAAATTGTTTTTATACGGACAGAACCATGAACGATAGGAAGGTCCCGAATAAGTCCATGAAGTTTTCACGAAAATCTTCCGACGCCGTACTTAAGCGTGCATTAGACGATGAAGTTTTTATTTTCAAGTGACTTGAAAAGTGTCTTTATAAGTGATTTTACAAGTATATTTACACCATTAAGTTTTGCGTGAATTAAAATATCCAAGTGTCAAAATTTAAGTTATACCTACCTACATTAAATTGTCATTGAATTTTCATCACATGAATTTTTCGAATATAATCATCAAGTTTTCAATTACTTCTCTACTCCATGTTGCCATTTTTCAGTTTAAAATCAATCACTATACTTCATTTCACGTAAGAAAATAGCGTTGCTTTAGATAGGGAAGTAAATTTTGCCCGTTGATTGGTCAAAATGCCAACGTAAATAATAATAATAATAAAAATATTTTTATTATTGACAAAGTTTCGTTTCAAGAAATTAAATTATTTATTTAATGCATGCAAAAACGGTTGGCTGTCAAGCGCCATCTGCTATTTTCTTATATGAAATGAAATATACAGGGTGGTTGATTTATCATTGTCCAGCTTATATCTTCTGAAATATTAAAGATACAAGAAAAAGTTATATAGAAAAGATATTTGATACAACCTGGTATATAATTTAGCATAAACAATTTTTTTCCAAGGCCTACCAATTTTCCAGAAAAATATTTAACTTTGATTTTTTAAATGGAACACCTGTATATTTTTACGGAATAAAATTCTAAATAAATTTCTCTTTACAATGATGTGTAACAAGTAAGGGTTTACCTTTAAATTATGTCTAATAAAGCAAATAGAAATACGACAAAAGGAGGCTGTGATATTCTATTGTTTATACCAGATTGCTACTTGATATTTAAATAAAAGTATTAATAATTTTGTAAATCATCAATGCTAGTAATTCTATTACTTGCTTTATTAGACATAATTTTATTCAAAGGAAAACCACGTAGCCAATGTTCATGTGTGACAGAAATTACAGGTATAAACAATAGAATATCATAGCCTACTTTTATCATATTTCTATTTGCTTTATAGGACATAATTTAAAGGTAAATCCTTACTTGTTACACATCATTGTACAGAGAAATTTACTAAGAATCTTATTCTGTCAAAATATATAGGCTGTTCCATTTAAAAAATTAAAGTTAAACATTTTTCTAAAAAATTGGTAGGCCTTGGAAAAAAATTGTTTATGTTAAATTATAGATCCAGTTGTATTAAACAACTTTTGTACATAACTTTTTTTTGTATCTTTAATATTTCAGAAGATATAAGCTGGACAATGATAAATCAACCACCTTGTATATAACACCACACTTATGTACATCAAAAACTTAACACTAATGACATTTGACAGTTATTTGACACTCGAAACTTATAGGGACTTTTAAGAAAAAGTAGCGCTTGTTCCAGTTTCTCTTTAAAAGTTTTTCATTAAGTCTATTCATTCGTCTCTCTTCCACTCAAGACATAGTGCGAGAGAGAAAACTTTTCAAGTCAATTGAAAAGAAAAACTTAATCGTGTAATCCATGCTTTAGGCACACTATACTCTTTTTACCTTCCGTCAAAAGGAAGGTATTGTTTTTGGTCAAAAAATTCGGTGGTGAGTTTTTAATGTATAAGCACGTTTTAGGGTCCCTACAATACGAATGTACTATTTTTAAGATGATGTCTGTATGTGTGTATGTGTGTCTGTGTGTGTGTCCGTGTGTGCGTGTGTGACAAATTTTTCTCCGACGATAACTCCAAAACTATAATTCTAAAAATTATGATTCTTTCATATTCCTCTTCTTTACAACCATATGAAGAGCTGATTAGATTTTGGTTATAATTGGTCAACCGGAAGTACCCTTATTTGAAGTTCTTAACAGTTTTTCTTGAAAAATCGCAGTTAAATATCATTTTAATAATTTAATTATGAAAACAACAGATATATTTAAAAAACTCTAATTGACAGATGTCAGTGGCAAGTGCAGAACCAAAGTGGAAAGTATGTGATCTGAAAGTGATATAAGTGACAGAGTGTCCCTCTCCAGTGACTTGCATTTACGGCCTCGCCTCAAGATAGGAACTTATAATGCCAGAAGTACGAGAAAGGCAAAAAAGAGAAGATGGAAGGACTGTATAGCAGAAGATTTGAGAGAGAAAGAACTGTGTCACGAAGGTGCTTTGGACAGGAATGAGTAGAAGAGAAGAGAAAGAAACAGTGACTTCTAATAAAATAGGGCAAAGTTGAAGCAGGAGGAAGTGTTAAGTGCAATACATAATGTACGTTCGTATTCGTATTAAAATTTTATTAGATTTTAGAATCTTTTCAAGGGAACTTTCAGTACGGATATGTAAAAATAGTGTGTTCTTGTTACAATTATACAGGATATATAGAATATTTTTCAAGGAACTTTTTACATCGAATTGATGGAAGGTTTTGTGCTGGCCACAACAGATTTTTTTAACTAGGAGGAGTAAATGCGTAGTGTTTTAACTCTGTCAATCGTTTATGGATTATTTTACAGAAAAATAATTCAAATACAAGTTGCGTACAATTAATTTTTCTATAACTGTTATTTGAAGTTTTTTTCTCTAAAATAATTCATAAACGATTAACAGCACTAAAACACTGCACATTTTCTCCTTCTGGTTAAAAAACAGAGAAATTGTCAACAAAGTAACTGTCCCTTCTTTATTATCTATGTCCTATCCTATCCTAGTATCTTCCTACCTGAAGGCTGCAGCCACATCGCCACCAAATCCTCCACACTCCCCTGCCCATGATGCGGGTACGGGTACAGCGGGGGTGGGGGCGGTATCGCCACCCCGCTCACACTCGCCACCTGGGGCACTTGTACAGGCACTTGCAACGGCACCCCACTATGTCTCTGATGCCCCCCACCCCCTGCACCCGGCACCGTCCCCGAACCTGACTCCAGCAGGAGTTGCTGCACCTGCAGAATGTCCACGAACTCCTCACTGTACGGCTCCTCGGCACGATGCATTGCACACAGCATCCTGCAAGGCCATAAGGAAGGGTGCTGAGACTCTAAGATGCACGGTTGAACACTCAGTTAGGAAATAATCAGGTTGAAGTCTCTTGTTGGTTATCACCGCGAACTTAGAACTGTTTTTCGGATCCCAGACCCAATTTCAAAGTGTTAAGGAGCTGTTAGAGTTCTGTACTCTCTTCTATATAGTCTTTCCAAAATGTCACAATCTTTTGGAGTCCAGCAGAAGCACCAGCAGAAATTCCACGTCCAACAGAAGTCAGTTGATGATGACCGCACACTAACAACAGTTTTTCAAAGACGTACGAGACTATTTAAAAATTGTACGAGTTCATAGGTAACACTGAACACTATTCTGGATGTACTATTGTCTATATAGTTTTTCCAAAGTGTCTAACCAGTATTTGGAGATGCTTTTCAAACACTTATAATGAATGTTTTGTCTTCTATTGAGTTAATCAGAGATGGAAATGAGCACCTGCGGAAAATCCAAAGTGTCTAGGTGTTAAAAAACTTGTTTGCAGGTGATATCTTCACGGATCTTTCATTCACCAGGTGAAATTTTAAAGGATCCAAGTGTCGTCCTGTTTTATAAATTATGCCTAAACACTTATGCTGTAGAAGTACTGAATGATTTGACTTTTGTACTGCTTCTTCGGTATGTACAAAAACTTCCAAGTGTTTCACTATGATTTCATGTCCAACAGAAGTTCGTTGATAATGTTACTGCACATATCTCCACCAGGTAAAATTTTAAAGTGTCCAGGTGACATACTATTTTGTAACACTCACACAGATGTATGAAAACTTCAAAGTGTTTAGGCGTTGTAACAATTATTTAAAAAAAACCCAAACGCTTAATCAAGATGACTTAGAAATTCACAAGTTTCGTATAGATTTTAAAAGATGTATATGATCACCAAGTCAGATATAAATGATATTGAAGGTAGTAAACCTCTTCTTGATAGAAACGAATTATTTGAAGCGTGTAAAGATGTCAGCACTCGAAAATTTGTAGACATAGACTTCTTACAATTATCAATAATGTATGATTACTCAATCATTGAAGATGCCATCCATCAAATAAAAATTCAATGTCAAAAACTAATAATGTTTTCTTTTCAATATCTTATCGATGTCATCTCGTAAACCATCTACCAGACACTGTCTTTCCCTTAGGATGTCTTGTATCTTATACACACTTATGGGAATCGTGTGCACAAGTCTAAATAAAAAAGTAAAATCCCCTCTAGGTTTCCATATGATGTAATCATTCGTACGTATGTATGTGATTACGTAACGTTCTCGATAAGGGTTGAAGATGCACTGACACTTTCACGTAAGTTGCTGCGTCTTTTATATATGTACCCCTGTTAGAGGGCGCTGAATTTACGAATACAGTTCCTAGAAGTTGGGAGTTTGATAAGTGTTTGAAATAGTTACTAAAGTCACTAATATGCTTATTAAAGTGTTCTAGAAATTATGTAGGTATTAAATATTTTATGTATTTGTTAAACGTTTTTAACTTTTTAAGAGGTAGATTGTTACAGATTTCAATTTATACTTGATATGTGGTACATGTGGTGGACATCATTCATGAACTGAGTGTCAGTTTGTTTCTCAATGAAAAGACCTTGAAAATGCCGCCATATTTTAGTTTCACTTCTGTCTTTTTCTAACGAAATTTTTGATGTTTTTATAAACAATTTTTTGCTGTTTATATGATTTGAACACAGTTAGATAGGCCGTAGACAAAATAGTTTAATATAAAATATTTAGTTTATAGATTTTTAATTATTTGGTTGTACATTTGTTTAAAAATTTAGTTGTTTATAAATTCAGAACAAATGCATAGAAAATTACAAATTTTATAAGTTTAATATATAAATTTGTGACACCAATATTGGGTGTAATAATTTGTTTAATATGCACAAACAAATTATGTATTAAATTTCACTTTTTAACCATTAATTTGTCCGCATTTAGTAATATTTTTTCACTGTCCAGGCACTAAAAGTATTTATGAGGCACTATTCACTATCACTGTCACACATGCAGCACTGTACCCCGTGTAACCCCCGTATCTTTTGCTAAACTCTCGTGTCCCGTCCACGTCGTGGTCGCTGTCTCGTACTCGTACGGTGTCGGCATTACTGAATGAAGTGTGTTCTGCTGGGCGCGCGACTGCCGACCATGTGCACAGGTAGTCGGGAGGAGCGTCGCCCACGCGCCACCTCCTCGAGTGACGTCCCGCGTGACGTCACGCGCCGCGTGGGACCCACCAACATCGCCAGGATAGGACATGGGGTGACGTAGACGTAACGTTCGCTGTGGATAGCAGGATAGTGGATGGGGATATGAGTAGTGTTTACAAACACACTCATTCGGAACGGCGTTATGTAAATTAATGTAGCACCCATTGCTGGGTGTGCCAGTTTGCTTTTATACCTAAGAAACTGTCACAGCTATTATAGCTTAATGCAAGAAGAACCAATGTGAAAATTTCGTAGTTTTGGAAAAAATTCATTGTTAATAAATCCGAGTACGTTCCTGCAATAAACAGTCAACATTCGGGCCTATTCTGTAACTCAGTGGTTAATTTTTAACAACTGGTTAAAAATTTTAACCAATCTAAGTATGTTGATAACAAAAAATTTCATTTTTAGTTGTTAAATCAATGTCTACTTGATAAAAAAATTAACCAGTTGTTAAAAATTAACCACTAAGATACAGAATAGGCCCAATTGGCCCTTTAAGATTTTACTTTTATTGACACCTACATTAGCTATTAATAAAAATTCTGTGATAAGTTTATAATCAATAGACACGCTGTCGGGTCCCTAGAAAACGATTTTACTACTTTTACGATTATGTGTGTATGTGTGTCTGTGTGCCCGTAGGTATGTGACACATTTTTCTCCGACAAGAACTCCAATACTACAATTCTAAAAATTATAGTTCTTTCTTAACCCTCTTCTTTACATCCCTATGAAAAGCTTATTAGATTTTAGTTATAACTGGTCGACCGGAAGTTCCATTATTTGAAGTTCTTATCAGTATTTCTTGAAAAAACGCAGTTACATATCATTTTTTTTTGACATATGTGATTATCAATATGAAAAAATATCTCTACCGTGAGTATTTTTTAACGTGAAACATTGGGTTTGTCATATCCATGGTTATGAATTGGCATTTGATTGGCAGCAATGCATTTGCCCGTTCCATTTAAAATGAAACATAGAGAACGAATTTGGCATTTGATAAGACGTCAATAGAGGTTAATTTTGTTTAAATAATTATACCTGCATTCTAAATTAAAATTAGTTGTAGAAAAAATATAGTGTGCACTTTGTGCCCGAGTGGTTTTCTGACTCGGCTAAATTTCTTACAATATTTAAATATAATACTTCTGTCAAATTCATTCCCCATGTGTTATTTTAAATCAAAGTCAAATACAATGCTGTCAATCAAATGTCAAATCATAACTTAAGGAAAATTGAACGGTTAATTTTGTTTAAATAATTATACCTGTTTTCTAAAAATTAAATTTAAATGTAGAAAAAATACTGTGTGCACCTTGTGCCCGAAATATTTTTAGTGCTCTCGAGTGGTTTTCTGACTCCGCTAAATTTCTTACAATATTTTTAAATATAATACTTCTGTCAGATTCGTTCCCTACGTTTCATTTTAAATGGAACGGGAAACACATTGCTGTCAATTAAATATCAAGTCGTAACCATGTATATGACAAACCCAATGTTTCACGTTAAAAAGTACTCACGGTATATTGTTTGATTACACATTTTCCTTCACATTCAATAGATATAGAGTTAAATAATTATAAAGAGATTAACTTTCATAAATTAGGCAGCTTTGCTATAATCATGGAAACAGCTGATATATTCAAATAATTTTAAATGACAGATGTCAGTGTCAAGGGCCATTTTACATAGAGTGTGTTCGGGTTATAATTTTATTGGATTTATAGAATCTTTTCCAAGGAACTTTCGGTATGGAATTTGTAGAAAATAGTATATGCTCGTGTTACAATTTTACTGGATATACAGAATCTTTTCCAAGGAACTTTTGGTATGGGATTTGTACAAAATACACATTGATTCAATGAATGCCTATTCCTATATTATAATCATTTACTTTGTATACCTATATTAGCTGGTTGTATGAGCAACTTATTAAAGGTGATTAGCGTACACTTTAGACATAAATACTTCAAAACAGTTATAGAAAAATTAATTGTACGAATCTTTTATTTGATTTTACCGGATCTCGATCTCCAAAATCATCCTCAACCTCATATTTCAAATCTATTTAACTGACAGGTAAATGTCACTGGTAATAATCAGTCGCGTATTAAGGTATTTTGGCACCAGAAGCTCTTAAATTTTTTGCCCCCTTCCCCCCCTGGTTATCATGAATGAAAAACATATTTGGAATTCTCTAGTATGAAACCAATAATTATAACAAGTAATAAGTAATTAAACATAACAACTTACATAAAAGAGTAATAACCAATGATTCGAAAAATGCTTTTTACCTCTCGCTAAGAGAGGTATTGGATTCATGCTAAAATTCGCATATCCAGATTTTATTGAATAACCACGATTTAAGATCCCCAGAATCCGATTGTAACATTTTTAAAATGATGTCTGTGTGTGTGTGGATGTGTATGTGTGTATGTGTGTGTGTATGTCTGGATGTTGTAGGCACGATTCCTCAAAAACTATAACACTTAAAAAATATTTAACTGGAGTGTCTTCAATCTGACATTCCTGGTTTTGGTAACAATTGAACAACCGGAAGTAGTAGTTTCTTAGAAAAATTCTCCTAAATATAATTTTTTGGGAGTTTTTTTTATTAAATATTGAAGAACATAAAATTCTCCATCTAATACACTTAAATTTTTTATTATATCTTGTATATATTTAGAGATAAAGACTCTATAATTTATAGAGTAAACTAATCGCAGAGGCTAAGGCACTAAGGAAACCAGTTGACAAATTCCAATGTTTATAACATAGTTTGTAAATGACATATGTCAGTGTCAAAAATCGACAGTTTTAGTGACATTCTGATAGCTTTTTCTGGGAAGTATATTTAATCTTTCTTATTGTTTTATTAATTAAATATTTGAAATTATAGGTAAAATTGTGGTAATATATAATTAGAATTATATGTGTGCAGAAGACATGTTAAATACAATAAAAAACAATATTTGGGTAAAATTCTGTAATATTTTGTTATAAAACGACGGTTCGATAACAAAGTGCAATACAATACTTATATAGCCTAATATGGAAATGGCGAGAGGTCTTGTGCTGGCCACAACAGATTTTTTTTGATATATTTTATACATAAATATATAAAGTAATCTATTTTATAAATCCCGGAGCCTATGTTTTAAAGATAAGCACAATTCCTTTGTCACAAAGTTAAGATTTCAAATGTATGTAACTAATAGATAAATGCCACTGTCAAATTAATATTGGTATCGTTATAAAAAGAAAATAGTAATAGTATATAAAACAATAGTTATAGTTATATCATACGAATGCAAAGGAACATATAATATAGTTTCCAGCATCAATAAATATATAATTAATAAAAGTTATATTTTGTTATAAAACGACGGTTCGGAAGCGAAGTGCAATACAATACTTATATAGCCTAATATGGAAATGGCGAGAGGTATTGTGCTGGCCACAACAGATTTTTTTGTAATAAAAACTATACTCCTCCATTCGCCATCTCGAGAGAATTTGGTATCTTGTGTTGGCCACATTAGATTTTTGTTCATCAAATTATTTCCATATTTGGTTTTACATTTACGATTTTAATTTTATGATACTCACATCATTGCCAAAATACTAAACTTGGCTCATAGTACGTTTCCATATTATTAATATGTGTTTATTTGGCACTTAGATCCCTTTGAAGTTAAATGTTACATTTTCTATGTCCCTATCTCCATACGTCCGGACATGATGATAATATTATCATCTCTGTTTCACAGTCACATCATCAGTGACTGCGACTATTTCATTCACTCGACGCTAGTACGTTATGTGGCTGAGGTTTGAAGTTGTTATCGCATAAACATACAATTCTAGGAACCGAGATGCTGATCCTTAATATTCATAGAGAGAATGGAACAAGTATGTTTGTTTATAAGAGGAATGTTGAAAAATATTGTTGAATATTTTTCATTTGCAAATGCTGATGATTGGTGTAATTGTGCAGTGATAGTGTTTGTATTTTATATTGCAAACTGTAAAGACGAGTTAAGTATAGTCCGGGACACGAAAGATGAACTGTGGAAAATATGTTAGCACAAATCACTGTCTAATATATTCGCTCCGTTTAAATCCAAACGAAACACAATTAATTTACTTTCCACATACCTAATTTAACATACCGGGTGTCTATTTGAAATCCGTAATACAGGGAACACAATGTAATTTTCATTTTGCTCATTAAATTTAGAGAAAAGTTGTAAATAAAAAAGTTGTTCAGAATTAAAAACTACACAATATGAAATTAAAATTAATCATTATTAATTTTAATGTAATTGCCTCCTGACAGTGACATTTATTCAAATACAGGGTGTTATGTAAGTAAGTGATCAACGCTTAACCAATGGTAGAACTGATCCCAAAGATAGTAAATCTGGCAATAATTTTTGTTTACATACTTTCTACAAGAACTAGAGGCCTTTAAAACTGACCAATCACGTCATAGTTCAAAACTTTATAAAAAAGTAAAAATCAATGTGTTCTCTGGAAAAAATATTGATTGTCAATCTGACGTTAATTGTTTTTTGCATAAACGTACAATTTATATTCTGTTTCGGATAAAAACAGAGTAATGCGGTATACGTCTATTTGGAAATAACTGTTTGTACCGTCTTACAGCAGCACGACTATTTTGTATTGTCTCGCCATAAACCATATGCATGTCTGCATACTTTTGGTTGGTGAAGGTAAATGACATTTTGAGAATATCAAAAAAACCGAATATAAATTGTACGTCTATGCAAAAAAACATTTAACGTCAGATTGACAATCAATATTTTTTCCAGAGAACACATTGATTTTTACTTTTCTATAAAGTTTTGAACTATGACGTCAGTTTTAAAGGCCTCTAGTTCTTGTAGAAAGTATGTTAAACAAAAATTATTGCCAGATTTACTATCTTTGGGGTCAGTTCTACCATGGGTTAAGCGTTGATCACTTACTTACATAACACCCTGTATGTCAAAATTGTTATTAAAATATTATGTTTTTGTTTGACGCATAGGCATGATGATATACAAAAATAAATTAGTTTATAATTTAATATTTAAAGTTATTTCAAGTTATTGCGACTAAATGCTATTATCGTAGAATTGAAGATTGTACCATTATATCCAATTTTTATTAGTAAATCAATATTTTTTCCAGAGAACACATTGATTTTTACTTTTCTATAAAGTTTTGAACTATGACGTCAGTTTTAAAGGCCTCTAGTTCTTGTAGAAAGTATGTTAAACAAAAATTATTGCCAGATTTACTATCTTTGGGGTCAGTTCTACCATGGGTTAAGCGTTGATCACTTACTTACATAACACTCTGTATGTCAAAATTGTTATTAAAATATTATGTTTTTGTTTGACGCATAGGCATGATGATATACAAAAATAAATTAGTTTATAATTTAATATTTAAAGTTATTTCAAGTTATTGCGACTAAATGCTATTATCGTAGAATTGAAGATTGTACCATTATATCCAATTTTTATTAGTAAAAGTTTCTAAAAAATTATATTGAATGAATTGTTTAGAAGAAAAACTGTTAAAAGCTTGTATAAATGATACTTTCGGTTATCCGATATACACTAAAAACTAATGAGATTTTCCCACATTAGTATAGAATGGGTATACAAAATTTAAAATTTTTCTGATTGATAGTATTTAAGTAATCGTGTCCATACGATCCACACACACACACACACACAGACACACACACACACACACACACACATACGTAGCTACAGACATCATTGTAAAAATGTTAAAATCGGATTCTGGGGACATCAAAACATGCTTATTTATTAAAATCTCTATATGCGATTTTTAGCACAATCCCTATACCTCCCTTATTTAGGGTAGGGAGGTAAAAAATTCTACCAGCCAATATACATATTTGTAGTTTTGTAGAGTAAATGGAACTCAACAAAGCACTTTAAAATAATCTACGAATTATCAAATTTAAAACATTTTATTACAAATTGCAACGACCTATAAAATTTTATATTTTAACAAATATAATTGTTTATAAAGAAATTATTTAATTTGGAACAAATTTCTGCTAATAAACCGATAAAATAATATCTTTATGTATCATTAAAACTCTTTTAAATAAAATATCGAAACTAAAACATATATTTCCAACTCCCTCGCGTCAAAAACAAATTCTTTTCTTCTTAAGTCATTTGTTTACGCTTCCAGTCATTCTTCATTGTTTCATTAGTTTCTAGTCTTTGACTCGGCACGTTAAAAATCAATAAATTTATTTCGGGCGACTGCGAGCAATAAATAGAACATTATTTTTATACACAACACCAACGAATATCGCTGCATCGATCGAAAATACTTGGCATTACGTATTGTCTTAAAGATAGACGATTTACGGGAATTGTAATTTTAAAATACAGTACATGTTCACAATGCTACGGATAGTTTAAAAAGGTCGGAGATTTGTTATTAATATTGGCTTTAATAATATTAAATAATGGGATATGGGATAACGTTAACAAAAAGTTACGTTATTTTAACATAACGTTATAAATAACATACGAAAAAACAAAATAACGTTATAATAACGTTATTTTTGTTTTGTATTATAAGGTTACAATATTTGTATTTTTCTTAAATTCATAGTAAAAATTAATATTACAGACAATACGAATAGAATATTCTACAAAATTTATACTAATTTTATTCTAGTTATAAAATGAAATGTTCAACATTTGAATTTGAAACAGAATAAACCACTGCCACTAGTGACATCTATACATTTCATAACACGAAATAATATACTACCAGAATAATTATTTGTACGACAAGAGTAAAAATTATAGTCTTATTTCACAAATAAGAAAATCCTATGAGTGAAATAAGACTTTTTGCCCTCCTGAAGTGTAATGGGAACTTTACACTTGTATACACAGCAAGTGTAACCTACATTTTACGCTTACTGTGTTGTAACTTGTCTAACTATGCGGTAAAATAATCAAAATACACTGGACGTTTATGGGCATTTAGAAAATAAATCATCTTTACTATAATAAAGTTCATGTAAAAAAGTACTACCTACATAAGTTATTTTTTACTTTAACATTTCCTATATTTAAAATTAATTCATGTAAATCAAAATCACGGCAGCGACATCTGTCATTATTGTAAAAATCCACCGTTACCGACATAGTCACCGATCGATATACCTGTCAAATACGCGAGGCGAACATTGTTGAAATGTCAAATATCGACACCTACCTATTATTTATTACGAAGAAAACATGAGCAAATAAATATATTATCAGTTATCAACAACTTCTATTATTACAAATAAATTTTCGCTAGAAGAAGTATTTTATTGAAGGTAAGTACAATCAAATTTGGAAATTGACTTAACCCCACTATTTTAAACTAACCCTTTTCAGAAGTGCAAGCTATCTCATTAAAAAAAAGTGATTTTCATTATCGTCGGCCAAAAAATTTGATACAATTCACGTGCGTACAGTATTTTACTTAAGTTGCAAACATTTTTTTACGTCTGTAATAAAAGTGTGAAAAAAGTGCTGTAATGTTTCATTATTTCACGTGTTTACGTTAAAAAAAAGTGCATTTTCTCACACTTTTATTGTTTTAAAAAAGTCATTTTTTATAAATCCATTTTAATAAAAAAAGTGTACTTTTTTTTAACAGACGTAAAAAATTATTTAATTTATATTATAGATATTATACTTTCAACAGCAAAACTCTTGTAAAATTTGTAAAAGAAAGTAACATTAGATTGAATCGTTATTTGTTATGTTACGGTTACATAACGTTATTTTGTAAATGTTCCGTTATTTACAAAAAAAAAAATGAAACTTTATTATAACGTTATCGGGTATCGTTACGGTACGTTTTCTATTCCTGCTTTAAACAATAATTTGGATATTTTAAAAACCATTTTAATGAATTTTAAGGAAAATAACAAACAAATAAAAATATGAATTCAAAAATAATTTTAGGGACCCTGAAAATATTTTACAATAACTATTACTGAAATTTAATTTATATATTCTATGCATATACTGGGTCACGCTAGAATGTTTGAGCATAAGAAATTTAGGTAAGCCATGAAGAGTGAAAATATATAATTAACCAGACAGTATTTTCGAATTACAATTTATAATTTGACATCTACAACAGATTTCAGTCAGTTTTGAAATTTTCTTAATTTTAAATCATGTTAAAAGAAGATTGGGGGTCAGTTTTTAAGAAAATAAAAGAAACAATAGATGATTGTATTAGTGTTGAAGGAACCTATATTGGACGTATTTAAAATAAAATGACGTATGTTTAAGAGAAACAAAAGTTATGAGTGATTCATAGATTAAATTTAAAGAGATTTTAAAATTTATCATAACTTCCCGGAAAAGTACTTCCATATGTATGATACGTATGTTACACATGCAAAATATGATTTTGTAGCATATAGAAATTTGGTTGTGGCAGCTGTAATATACCCAAAAATCAATTTTTTTTAGTTATTAATTTTATAACAAAATTTTGGGTGCGGCAGGTATACCTATTATATTATTTCTTGGTATAATAGCGATTTAAGAGTTTATAAAATGAGTCACATGCTATACTTTTTCTACGACTGCAAATTAAGATTTTCGGTTACTTATTTTAATGGCAGCAGTCAGTTTCAGCAATTGCCTTCAGATCAGGCATAATGAATCAGCTGTTAGTGGTTGCTAGCTTCACGCCATATCCAATTCTATAGAATCTACAATTTAATAATAAATAATAAAATAACCATTCAAAGCACTGCAGCCTTTTTTTAAAACTTGTTACGTACAAAAGCCCCTAGGGAAATTCTGTGGCTATCACTGGAAAGGGCATGTTTAAATCTACCCGATACGCTACTTTCTAGCACTTTAGCCCTTCAAATAAACAAATTAAAGCAAAACAACCCCCAAAAAAATTACGGGCTCATATTTCGAAAAATTAAAGCAAAACAACCCCTAAAAAACTTTAGGAATTATATCTCGAAAACGGCTGTTCAGCGATTTCCTTAAAACGCTGTTCCTTAAGGAAATACGAATGAGTAAAATGGGGTGAAAGAACATCATATCAAAGTTTAAAGGGCGTAGAGCAATGTTTTTTTGAGTAAGGGTTTTTAAAAATTTTCGAACATTTTTTTGTTCTTTTACCTCTCCCTAAGAGAAGTATTGGAATTTAAGGTCCCTATAATCCGATTATAACATTTTTTCGATGATGTGCGTGTGTGGATGTGTACATGGATGTTGGAATCACGGTTTCTCAAATACTATAAAATTTAAAAAATATTTAACTGCAGTTTCCTCAATCTGACATGCCTGGGAAGAGCTGATTAGATTTTGGTAACAATTGGACAACCGAAAGTAATAGTTTCTTTTAAAAAATCTTCTAAATATAATTTTATGGAAATTTTTGTTATTACAAATATTGAAGAACATAAACTTCTCTATCTAATACATTTAAAATTTTTGTTATATAGATTTAGAGATAAAGACACTATAATATACAATCTAATGTAATATATCTCAGAGGCTAAGGCACTAAGGAAACCAGTTGACAAATTCAAATGTTTATAACATAGTTTGTAAATGACAGATGTCAGTGTCAAAAATCAACAATTTTAGTGACATTTAATCTTTCTTATTGTTTCATTAATTAAATATTTAAAATTGTAGGTAAAATATATATATCTATCAGAAATACCGCCAATCTTGTTAATGCATTGGAAGAATCTCTGACATTTAGGAACTTCATTATAATAATATGTGGGCAGAAGACATGTTAAATATAATAAAAAAAAAAACAATATTTTGATAAAGTTCTGTAATTTTTTGTTATAAAACGACGGTTCGATAGCGAAATGCAATACAATACTTATATAACATAAAATGGAAATGGCGAGAGGTATTGCGCTGGCCACAACATATTTTTCTTTTGTTTGCACTTGATCCATTTACTATGGTGGAGAACCTTATTGAAACTATTTCATTGACCACGTTTAGTTTAGTAAAGAAATTCCTTATAATCGATTAACAAATAAGTTGGGCAACTAATTTATTAAGTTACATAATTATGCAGTGATCTATAAAATTTAAATATCACTAGATATACATACACCACATTGAAAGCTATACTAATGAACACATGGACAATGCACTGATATGTCAATTAGTGTATTGTATTGTCTCTCACATTTGCAACCATCAGACAAGAACTGAATTTAGTATTGTTGAATAAGAAATAATGGGCTTGTTTTCAAGGGCCTAAAAAGTTCAGCATATGTGCTCGTGGTTACAAATATGATGCGTGAAAACTTCTTTAAAAATGCTTGAAAATTTAATAAAATAAAAGTCAAGCTCAGACAATGCAAGGTATCTTTGAGATTGGTGATCGTATAGTTGTTTTACCAGTTATGTATTTGTAACTATTGGTACATACGTTTTATTTTTTTAATTAGTCGATAGAAATAAATGTACATACATATATTTGTATTTAAAATTATAAATGTTAATATATTTTTTTATGTTACAGATTCGAACCCGGGTCTAGGAGCACAGTATTCAAGAGCAAAATCCACCCTGAACAAATACAACATATAAATTATATTGTTATTTACTTTCATTGTAATCCATATTAATATAATAAATGCGAAAGTAACTCTGTCTGTCTGTCTGTCTGTCAGTCTGTTACGTTTTCACGCCAGAACCGTTGAACCAATTTTGATGAATTTTGGTATAGAGATAGATTGGACCTAGGAGAAGGACATGGGCTACCTTTTGTCGCGAAAATAAAACTTGAAGGGGTGAAATAGGGAATAAAAAATTGTATGTTCGAACCCATCATTTCTCCCGCTGAACCAATTTTGATAAATTTTGGTATAGAGATAGATTGGACCTAAGAGAAGGACATAGGCTACCTTTTGTCGCGAAAATAAAACTTGAAGGGGGTGAACTAGGGGACAAAAGTTTGTATGGAGAACTCATTTCTCAAGTTAGGGATATAAAAATTCTTATTTATGCTTTTGGTAAGAAATAAAGTGTTTTAGCGTTTTTAAAAAATCATCCATCAAGGCGGTACGATAGGGGATGATTTCAATAATTTTTTTTATCTATAGTAAAGTTTTAACCGTTAGCAGATTTTCGATATTTGTCGAAGAGATAGCTTGCATCATATGTACATAAGTAAAAGTACCCGAGACATGTTTAGAAAAGCTAGTATTTCAATAAATGGTTTTAAAATATTATTTAGTCACTTATTTGTTATGTAATTTACCTTAAAATTTACAATAAATGGTGTTAAAATGGATGAAATCTTTTATTTCAACCCTAAAATCGCCACCAGAAAAAGGATGGCAGCACCTATTAAATTACCTGTTTTCAAATGTTCGAATTATTCGCTCTAGTGTATTACAGGTAGCATCCATATAAAAAAAAATCTGATGTGGACACCACATGACTTCCTTTTATACCTACATATGTATTATAACAGACCGAATTATAAAATTGCACGTAAATGACATAATTTGAAATTGACATTCATTTCTTTGTTTTTTTCTTTGTCCTAATCCATAGCAAACTTAATTACAAATACCAAAAGGTGCATAATTTTTAAATTTACATATCTCACTTGTATAAAGGGCTAATTTTAATAATACTTCATGTGCTAGACGTAGAATTTAATACTCTAAAATTTTAATTTGAAGCATTTATTTCTAAATAAAACCATTTCTTTCAAGAAAAACTGTTAACAGCTTCAGGTAATGTATCACTTCCGATTAACCAATTTTAACCAAAATCTATTAAGTTATTTCCATTGATATAAAAGTCTTATATACCAAATTTGGAAAGTTTTGGTTTATATTTTAACATAGATTTTTATTAAAAACTATTATAGGCTTCAAGTAAAATACTACTTCCGGAAGTTATGTAATAACCAAAAAGGAAGGTGTACAACTAGATGTTATAACAGTCCCAACATTCGCGTAGCGTAGGTTTTTCGAGCACGGGGCAGATGTCAAATTTGAAAAGTGTTAGATTTCAGTTCTATTAACAACTTACATTTGATATTTGGTATGTTGACTCAAAATGAAATTTTAATATAAAATATTAATCATTTTTTATTTTAAATTCATTTTTTATTATTCATGCTCATAAACATTTAAAAAGTAATAAAATTAAACTAATCATTTTTAAATAAAAATTTATGAATATTTTACATAAAAACTACATTTTGAATCAACGTGCCAAATTTCAATTCAAATAAAAAACAACAAAAAAAAACAAATCGAAAAAAATTACATTAAAATGATTATTTATTATTAGAAACCAATGAAATTGAGCATTTCTACGAAGAAATATATAGTCTATAAATGAAAGTACGTCTCATAGTTTTTAATTTTTTTAAGTTATTGAGTTTGAAACTCAATTGACTATAATTATTTCCCAGATAGTAGTCTTCTTAATATTAATTCAACGATAGGGAATTTGCCACCTTTGCCCCCCCCCCCACGCTACGCTACTGAGTCCTAAATACTAAATGCAAAATATGTACGTACAGACGTCACGACGAATTTAGTCTAAATGGATTCAGGGATCAAATCTGCTGAAATCTGAAAACCAAATTTTTCGCGATTACAATACTTCCTGTACTTCGTACAAGGAAGTAAAAATTGATAATATTAATATTGTTTTCTACAATGCCAAATTTTGAAAGTCGGATTTGGATTGTAGTGGATTACATAATTTTAACAAAAGGTACTGTTTGTTATAGTGATTACATCAAAAATATGCGTTTTGCTTCGTTTACTAAATTACTCGTTCAAAAGTGATGAAAATTATAACTCCTGTATTTATCAAAATTAAATTTTCATATTGGGTCTATTATACTCAGCTCGATCCGTGGATTCCAAAAATTGTATTTTCGACTTCGTATCTCTACCTCTCTTTGGGTCAATTTTTGTACCCAAAAATGGGCTGATATAAAAATCCGAAGCTTCGATTTTTGAATTCTGCGGATTGAACTATGTATGTACCCAAATTTTGGTTGCAAAAGCTATCTCTATACGGGCGTTATGAATTTTGTAGGTTTTTAAATATTATTCATTTGCGAATTAGTCTGAGTTGCAGAATTAGTTCCAAAATTACTCGCTATCATGGATGGAGCACAGACGTTTAAAATTTTGAAATTTTATCATACTTAGGTAAAATTTTCCAAGGTTTCCATTTTTGAGCTAGAAAATACTTTTTCACAACCCATTTTTGTGTTGTTAACTCCTAAAAAGTCCGAATTATCAAACTGTATTTTTTAAATTATACTTGTTTAAAAATTCTGAAACTTATACCACTAATGAAAAATTGTCTAAAGAATCCAATCCTGGCACCAAACATTTATTTCAGACCCCTATTTTTTGAGATATTAATTCTTAAAAGTTACTAGATTTTAGGCGTACACATGTTTGAATACTACAATATTATTTTATCCATCGTCCTTGTGCGTTGCTTTCGTGCTCCAGTATTGAAATCTCCGACGAAAGGCTGACAAATTTATTAAGTCCGAGACAGATCGGTCACAGGATAACTCAGCTACTGAATATTTAAATCACTGCTTTCATTTCTATCATGTATGCAAATAGAAGATACCGGATTTAATGAACACGCTTGCTCAGAGAAAGAAATGGAAAAGAATACAAGAGATAGGTATATGGCAGTCAAGCTGATCAAGAAAGCTGTGGAAAATGGATGGGTAACCGTAGAATAGATTAGAGGATATACCGTGAGTTTCAGCTAAGATGCAATATTTACTATTCAGTTATTAATGTATTACTATGGATACAAGTTTCACATACTGTATCATTCCAGATAAAATGCAACATAAGTTGTCAATGTTAAATGAACTTATCAGCTATAATATCCCGAGGACATTGATAATTACGAAATAATTTTATGACAGTTACCGAAAGCGCGTTGCTTGGTAACAGCCCGACGCCGAAGGCGGAGGTGGTGTTACCTAAAAGCAACGTGCTTGAGGAAGTGTGATAAAATTATAAGTATTTATCAATGAGCGAGGGGTATTCGGTGAGATTTTTTTTTGCAGTTTTAACATTAAATTTGCCTAAAATTTGTATTTGACAGAATTTTGTGTCTAACATAGTCCAGTAGATGTCACTAGTTGCTATGAACGTGAATGTGGCTATGAATATGTACAGTGTGAAGTGTGCAATGAGAATGAGACCTCTTTGAGTCAGACCAAAGAGAAGAAGTTAGGACATACAAAAGTCCATAAATATTCTCCACATTTAGTTTTTTATTTAATACAGTATTTTTTTGTGTTTTCTTCTATAATTTTGTTCATTAAATCATCATTTTCATTGACAGCGTGAAAATGACATTTTCAAATTAAAACAATCTTTAATTATATGTCAAAAACTGTTTGTTACTTAGCAACTTAGTGACATAAGATATAATTGTCTTAGGATAATTATCAGTGTAAGCTTGTTCTGATTGGTTACTTTCGCACACGTGGTCAGAAATACAGGGATTCAATTGGATATTTTTTAACCAAAAGATTTTCATCATAATTATACTGCTTTATAAGTAACGTAAGAAATTAAATGTGAGAGATTCTTCCAATTTTTTAACAAGATTGGCGGTATTTCTTCTGGATATATGCATTTTACCTATAATTTTAAATATTTAATTAATAAAACAATCAGAAAGATTAAATGTACTTTCCAGAAAAAGATTTCAGAATGTCACTAAAACTGTCGGTCGGCACTGACACTTATCTGCTACTTACAAACAATGTTACAAACATTTGAATTTGTCAACTGGTTTTCTTGGTGTATTTAGACTGTGCGATTTATTATTATTATTTATTATTTTATTATTAAATATAAAATTTGTAAATGTATCAAATGTAGAATTTTATAAACAATTCTTTCTTCCTAGGGATATCGCTCAATTGCAGCTGTAGACACGTGTTTCGTTCTTATTAGAGCTCATCAGTACAGCATAGCTAGTTAATAGGTGGACATTAATTAGAGGTAGTAATAAAAAAAAAAACCGACACAGTGTAACAGCACTAGTAAGCAGCCAAAACACCTTTGTTGCCTCGGTTTTTTTTTTATTACTACCTCTAGTTAATGTCCACCTATTAACTAGCTATGCTGTACTGATGAGCTCTAATAAGAGCGAAACACGTGTCTACAGCTGCAATTGAGCGATATTCCTAGGAAGAAAGAATTGTTTACAAATTTTGCGCTCAAGAAATATTATTGTTTTCGTAGAATTTTATGTTCTTTATTATTAGTAATAATACAAATTTTCAAAAAATAACTTTTAGAAGAATTTTTTTAAGAAACTTCCGGTTGTCCAGTTGTTACCAAAACATTTTCAGCTTTTCCCAGGAATGTCAGATTGAGGAATTCATAGTTAAACAGGTCTTAAGTCTGCTGATAGTTTTTGAGGAATCGTCCTTCCAAAATCCACACGCACACGCACACTTACACACACACACACACACACACACTCACACACTCACACATATCAACACAGACAGACATAATCGTAAAAATATTAAAATCGGATTGTTGGGGCCTTAAATCGTTCTTATTCACTAAAATAGCATGAATCCAATACCTCCCTTAGCGAGAGGTAAAAATGTGAAAGAGGCTCATTTAGATAGTTTCATAAAACGTAGTGGACGACACCTTTGTATGTAAGTATATAAGTATAGCTCCGTATTATAGAAAACAGCGACATAAAAAATCTATAAATCAAACATAATTATAGTGTTCTCCAAGGTGTATGGTAGCTTAAACAAACTTCTATTTCAATTCTATTCTTGGTACGTACATTAAGATACATTTTACTGATAAATACAGTCCGTTACTTATGCGAAAACGATAAGAAAATATCTTTTTTATTGAAATTAATTTATAACATAGAATTATCTTATGACAGCTGCCAAAGAGCTAGAAGGTATGGTTTTTATATATTGTTTAATCCATTTTTTATTGTCATGAAATGTTAAGGCAACAATTTATTTAAAAGGAAATTATGTTTTAAGCTTATTTAGGCGATGTCCTTCCGATGGGAGACCACATTCTTCCATATTTTCTTCTATCTTGTCGGCATTGTATTTCTTTGTGCTCTCTAGTTATCTTTATAAAACTTTGTTATATTCTACGTCAGTCATCTCGTGTGCAATACTCGTAGTTGGAGCCACTGGCGTATAATAATTAGTAATCTGGCTTGCAAGAAATGAACAGTATGTAAGAGCTGCAGATAAGATGCTGCGTATTGTATATGACATTGCAACCGTAGTAGCTTTTAGCTACACAGAACGGGACCTGCAATAATCCCAGAATTAACAGATATATTGTTAAAATTATGGGGTGTTTTTACCTCCCGCTACCCTAGGTAAAGGAGGTATAGGGATCGTGCTAAAAATTGCATATAGAGATTTTAGTGAATAAGCACGTTTTCATGTCCCCAAAATCCGATTTTAACAATTTTACAATGATGTCTGTGGGTATGTACATATGTGTGTATGTGTGTGTGACGATCCTGTGGACACGATTACTCAAATACTATCAATCAGAAAAATTTGAATTTTTTTTATACCCATTCTACACTAATGTGAGAAGAGCTGATTAGTTTTTAGTGTATATCAGATAACCGGAAGTATCATTTATACAAGGTATTAATGGTTTTTCTTGGTACGAAATTAATTTCGCATTACAAACTTCTATTTATTAGAACAACAAATTAGATTGTGTTTACAAACGACCAACCGGAATGGAAAAGATACTTTACTTAAAGCTCATTGCTACTTTAAACATGGAATTTGCGGGAGGTCATGTGCTGGCCACATCATATTTTTTCCATAATAGTTTAGAGAGGTAGCACTGGCGTGCAGTGCGTTTCTGTGTTGGGTGTGCAGATTTTTTAAAAAAAGTATTGTGTAGGTAGAATCTTAGGTTAACAATTCAGAATTATCTTATTTTTTTATAGGTACTATGTCCCTTCTAGAAAATGGTTTCTTCAGTAAATCCGCAATTAGTAATTCACTTGCAATTTCCATTCTATAAATTTTCATAAATACAAATGTAAGTTGAATAAATAATATAAAATTATATACCAAATATCTAAAATTAATAATTAATCGTTTGTCTGAACTTGTTTATGCTTGTCAATACTACCAAAAGTATTTTTACGGCGATACGTGCACAAAATATCCTGCACGCTGGAGAGTGCGATGGGGCGATACGTATTTCTAATATTTTATCCTTGTCTGCGCAAATACACTGTTCCTATATCCTCCCTGTGTAAAAACATGCGCATCGAGTGCAGTGCGGAGACCTGCACTTGCCCGGCAATTCACATATTCGCTGATAGGCAACCAAACACGCTACTGTTCGTTATTGTCCCATAATTGTATTAATATTTTTATATTTTGTATATCATATATTAAGATCAAATCAATTAAATAATTTACATTTTAATGCAATAAATTTTGAAATTATTCGCAGGGTGTGCAGTGCACACCTTGCACATATGGACTACACGCCACTGAATGGTAGGGATATTGTCATTACTAAAATCTGCCATTAAACCAGATTGCCATACTATACTATAATGTGTATTATTTATGTTTTTATTATTATTATTATTAATTAAAATCTTCCTAAATGCAGGCCTGTGTTCCGTACGCATTCTACTCAGGTATTGTAGCCTAAAGGCAGGACCGTAATAAATTAATCGAAGCATTTTTCCATCTATCTGTAGGCTCTATTAGATATGTAGCATATGCTTTACAGTTGCTGTAGTCTGAGTGTACGTACTGTACATGTATGCTAATGCACTCAGAGAATGCAGTTTTTGATTTTATCAATTTGTTTAATTTTTAATTTGGACCAGTATTATAATCAGACGCACCGGAGAAGAAAGTTATATACAGAGTGATTATTATTATTATTATTTATTCTGCCCTTATATGTATGTGAACGCAAATTAAAATACTTACTTATTTTCTCATTATAATCTAAATTCGCCATGAAATGTAGGCCATTCTTTGTGACGCGTGCTATAGGTTCATTTAGAATTAGTTCTTTATGTTTATCATAAAATGGCTATTGTGTATTTCCTGATATCATTATAACAAAAATTTAATAAGACTCTTGTTTAGCCATGATTAAGTAAGGTAAAATTATCAGCTTTATAACAATGACTTGACCTATTGTTGGTTATCGTATATTAATATTTTATGTGTGAGAGAATGGATTTATTACTATAGGACAACAAGAATATTCAATAAGTAATGAAAATATAAAATATTTCTTCCATGCCTCACATAAAATTTTATCAATATATTATAGTTCTCTTCATTCTATTCACTTCTTGCATTCCCTAATTAATTGGCTACTATAGTAAGTTTTCGGAAAAAAATTAAAGCAAGATATTGTAGTTTAAGGAAAATTTATTACATTTGCTTATTACTACAACAATTAACAAATCTTAAGCTTTAGCATTCATATTTAACATAAAGCTAGTGGCTCGTTTTCTTCTATACCATAAAGATTAGTTCTGACTATAGTGACTGTATATACATAGTGTGGCCAACCGCCGCCATATTTAGGCAAAATGCGCGGGAAATTTGAATTCATATGATGAGATAACTAAACAAAATTCGATAAAAAATTAATGAAAGAGAATATTAAATGGATATAAAATATTTATTTTCATTTTAAATCCTTTCGAAGAACTGTTTTCACAACCAACCGCCACGCAGCCAGGCATCTAAAATATATACATTAATATTAGACATTTTTAGTAATTTTGACAGTTAACCTAAAAAAGATGTGATGTTAAAAATTATGTATATATTACTTTGAGTTATAAATATACAAATACACGTGTAATTTAATTATTTGCACTATCTAAAATATAAATATAATATAATTACCAACAATTCACGTATAATTCACGTAATAAATCTGAAAATGTCACTTTGTCGGCATAATATCCGCCATATTTAGGCAAATTCGCGCCGACCAATCAAAATCGATCCCCCTATTGGCCACACTATGTATATACAGTCACTACAGTTCTGACTTTCCCCGTGAATCTTTGGCAGGTTTTAGAATTTATTTTGCGTACCTTATGAAAAATCCTTCTCCTTAATTGTTTTCATTTTCGGGCTCCTATAGTTTGTTGTATATCTTTCTTGTAAGTAAAGTCAAAACACATATCTTCTTTATATATTTTTATATTTTTTAATTCATTCTATGAACAAGTTTCCTCTTTTTCTTCTAATGTACGAGATTTTTATATTCTTTAATATTATTAATAATAGAAATTTTCAAAAAATAATATTTAGAAGATTTTTTTAAAGAAATTATTACTTCCGGTTGTCCAATTGTTATCAAAATCTAATCAGCTCTTCCCAGAAATGTCAGATTGAGGAAACTGCAGTTAAATATTTTTTAAATCTTATACTCATATTCATAAACACTAGTAAAGTTACAAAACGGCTCGTTATAATTTTTGACAAATAGAATCAACCTTGACAAATTAAATTTCGATTTTTCATTCAATGTCGACTGATTTTATTGGATAAAAATTATAACGAAGCGTTTAAAATTTTTACGATTGTTTATGAATATGGGCATTATAGTATTTGAGAAACCGTCCACACATACACATACACACACACATCATCGTAAAAATGTTATAATCGGATTATAGGGACTTTAAAACGTGCTTATCTACTAAAATCTGGATATGCGATTTTTGATTCCAATACCTCTCTTAATGAGATGTAAAAACATTTCCGATATTATTAAAAAATCTTATTCATTAGCTTCTAACAAATTCATGGCTATGACAATAAAATTATAACCTAAAATCTGAAATGCTAACTGGTGAAACGTCAAATGATAAGCAGTGACAAGTCACTTGATAGATACTGATTGGTCAAATCCAGAATTTCAAAATCGTACATACCAGAGAGAAAATTGTAAATTTTAAATCAAAATTTCTAAATGTAAATTTATAAATTAAATTCATCATAAATTAGCCCCACTATGCCGGAGACGAAAACGTACCTTTTGTACAATAATAACTAAATTATTAAAATATCTTTCAGAACTCATATTAATAATGTGACAAAAACGAAAAACAAATAACCAAGATAACATGAAAAGTACGTAAATGTTACTTATTTTTTATGTATACAATTTACTAGACGATATATGCCTTCCCGGCAATAACTAGGATGGCAAAGATGCATCTTCTCAGGAAAACTCTCCTTTCGTCAGAGGAAAAAATCGTCCGCAAAACCTGGCAGAGAAAAAGGTGCGGCTGTGGTTTTTCGCTACCGATAAAGCGTCTCTGAGTTATATAGATAATTTTTTTGCCAGTTTTTGCGGACGGTTTTCTCCTCAGACAGAAGGAGAGTTTTCCTGAGAAGATGCATCTTTGCCGTTCTAGTTATTGCCGGGCATGCATATATTCACCCCAATTCTGTAAGAAAGTTGTTAAGACTTAGCAATATTGCTGTAGCATATAATCAATAATAATGGCGAACACTGAATAAAACATGGAAATGACAGTCTTTACATTTGTAACACCCTTACAGAATTGGGGTGATTGTCTAGTAAATTGTATAAATAAAATATTTGATGTGTACACCACATGACTTCCTTGTACGCCTCTTACACTATACATATTTTGTTAATAATTAAAATATGTATTATAACAGACCCAATCACAAAATTGCACGTATTTTTTGTCCTAATTCATAGCAAACTTAATTACAGAAATCAAAAAGTACATCATTTTTAAATTTACATATCTCGCTTATACAAAGAGCTAATTTAATCATACTTGATGTTTTCGACGCAAAATTCAATTCTCTAAAACTTTTATTTGAAGTATTTATTATTAAAATCAAAATAACACTATTTTATTCAAGAAAAACTGATAACAGCTTCAAGTGAAGTATCACTTCCGGTTACACTATTTTAACCAAAATCTATTATGTTATTCCCATTGATATAAAAGTATTATATACCAAATTTGAAAAGTTTTGGATTATATTTTAATATAGTTTTTCATTAAAATCTATTATAGGCTTCAAGTAAAGTACCACTTCCGGGTAGACCAATTTAACTAAAATCTACTATGTTATTCCCATTGACATTAGAGTATTATATACCAAATTTGGAAAGTTTTGGATTATATTTTAATATAGTTTTCAATTAAAGTCTATTATATGCTTCAAGTAAAGCACCACTTCCAGGTAGACCATTTTAACTAAAATATATTATGTTATTTCCATTGATATAAAAGTCTTATATACCAAATTTGAAAAGTTTTGGATTATATTTTAATATAGTTTTGCATTAAAATCTACTATAGGCTTCAAGTAAAAAACCACTTCCAAAAGTTAGGTAATGACCAAAAAGGGAGGTGCACAACTAGATGTTATAACAGTCATAAATACAAAATTTTAACTTTCTACAGCTTCCCGTTTTTCAGTCATGCGAGATACGTACGTACAGATGTCACGACGAAAATAGTCAAAATGGATTCAGGGATGGTCAAAATGTATATTTTCGTTGAAATCTGGAAACCGAAATTTTTTGCGATTACAATACTTCCTTTACTTCGTACAAGAAAGTAAAAATAGGTAACATTTACATACTTTTCATGTTACCTTGGTTACTTGTTTTTTGCTTTTTTCACATTTTGTATGTCATTTTTCCCTGAAGAAGGCACCAGTTTTTGGTGCCGAAACGTTGGTATTAAATAAAAATACAGAACATAAATTAAAAAGCTAGTAATATTCTAATCATAACTAACTTTTAGGTAACTTGCATAACTTTCCTATAATGTTTGAGTTCTTAATGTGTGACGTATGCTAACATATGCATCTTTAGAGTATATATTGTAACTGTACGTATGCGATGATTTTCATTGTATTTTTTTACATTCTGTGGTCTCTGGACTCTCGATGCATGTTCACTCTCCATATTTGTTTGAGAACATTATGAGTTATAAGATGGTCACTTTGCCTGTCCGGCTGCAGTAAATTTATGCACAAGTTCAGCACACACGCATGTTATGTTTAACTCTACGCATGCCAGAACCGTATGGGAATATTCACAAATATATCATCTACATATACATCTACAACATAGATTTGAAGTTCAGATTTTTATTTTACAGTGTTCAAAAATCATGACTCGGAGTAGGCTATGAACAAAAAAACGAATGTCAGTTTGAAAGTATTTAATTAAATGTCAATTTGGTAAGAGATATTGTCAAAAATGTTATCTAAAGAAATCGAAGCTTTTCTTCTTGCATCCTTATTTTAGAAATAGAAATAAATTAGAAAACAATGAATGGCATATTTTGTATCCTTCTTTATTATCTTTTCTTCTTTTCTCCTTAAATGGGGAAGTTTAGCAATTTTTTTTATTTTTTATTCCATGGGAAATGACTTGAAATGATGTAACATGTTTTATTTTTTTCAAAACTGCCCAGATTTTCCGGAAAAGCCGATTTTAAGCTGTGATGACGTCGGCAGAGGCTTGACGCAACGTTTGTCGATTTATACATTGACGTATGCGGTTGCGGTTATCAGTCAGTTGAGACCTTAGACCAGGAATAGAGGGGAGACAGGGCATGCTATGTATTTCGCCGTAAGAAGACTTTCCAAATCATCATAGCGACTTTCGACCTTATTGAAACGTCAAAGTCAGCTGCAATCGCCCAATCGACCAGATGTGTTATATACGTGTGCAGTCGAACGAATAAGTTTTCAAAATCAGCAAGCGTCACCCGACGTTATCAATCATTATTTTGACTTCTGACGTTCTTGAATACATACGTCTTTAGTTTGATTCATAGTTTTCTTAGTTTTAAATTGTTTTATTTATGTTATGGATAATCAAGTATTTATTTAGATTTGGTCAACTGTAACATAACAATATTTAACTGGTCGACTAGCTATTCCAGCTGATTCAATAAGGGTCAAAATCGCAGACATGATTTGGAAATATACGCGTGAATATGCCCTATCGCCCCTCTATCCCTGGTCTAAGCTTGAGACTGAGGTGTTGTTACGACCTACGTTCAAGTCGTTCGATTTCACCGTTCTGTCTGAGTTTGCGCATAATTGACTTGTGACGTACTTACAGTACTTACGTACTTACAGTAAATATTAATTATAAATAAATGGAGCAATAATTTTAATTTTTAATTTCAATTTCAGCAGTCATTTGCGTTATATTTGTGAGAAAATAGTATGTTATGTAGAATTTTCACCATGCTAAACTTTCCCATTATATTTTACGATTAATTTTGACAACACGACTTTTGAATTGAATAATGATCAGACATACGTTTCTGTGTTCATAACCTGCTCCGAATTAAGTTTTTTCTGAACACACTGTATTAGTTTGTCGAGTTGGGCTGAAGTTTTGTAAAGCATTTGAAACACTGTTGCCAATTAACCTACCTATTATATCAAAAAATTACCTTAATAAAAATTGTAAACTATTTTTGTAAAGATATAATGCAATTGAAAGCCGAAAATAATATGAAACACTCGTTACAGAAGGCTATTCAAGCAATCGGTTGTTTCGTTCGCCCACTTTGTAATATATTGCAAAAATTTTCTACAATTGTATAGGAAATAAGTATTGTTTCTCACTTAAAATAAGTATGAGAAATTATTAAAACATAATTTTTTTGTTGTCATGAAACCAATTATCACAATAGCTTAAAAATACAATATAGCCGCCCAAGTAGTAGATGATTTGTCAAAATTTTAAAATACGTTTCGTAATTTTTCTTACTTTTGTGGACTATTTCAGTTTTATAAATTTGCATTCATTTCAGAGTTACTAATTTCCCGAATTTCTTACAAAAATAACTGTTTTAAAACCATTATTGAGAATAAAAATAATAAAAATGCATCTATTTTTGTTGATTATTATAAAATTATACATAAAAGTAGAAGGTTTCATATTAAATTATACAGTATGTCCCCGGATTGAGTTTACAAGGGAAAAAAAAAAAAATTATTTTTGATTTTACGAAAAAATGCCAAGGGAAGAAAAATTTTTGCTTGAATTAAAACGCATGTTTCAGTTATTAAAACTTTTAATTAATGTAAGGTTCTTTTATTATAACTTTTTTCGTATTTTGTCCTCCTAATAATACAGTTATTACATTGAATCTAACATGATTTTAGTTAGCTTTGAAATATTGACAAACGATAATTAATTCTAATTTCAGAAAAAAAGAGTTAATTGAATAAACTACAAGTATTTTGATTTTCACCGTTTTTTGAAATATTTGAAAATGCCTGTACTCACACTCAGTATTATGAGAAATAGCAAAAACATTTCGATTATAGGAAAAACATTGTATGCAACTCGTGTGTAAATAGCATTTTTTATTTCGTGCTAATTTTCGAAATCGACCAAAAAAGTACTACTTTACACACTTGTTACATAAATAACTATTTTGTCCAGATGAATTCTAAAACAATTAGAACATTTATCTAGAATTGAACATATTATGTTCAAAATGTACTCCAGATTGTAGTCTCATAATACTTGAAGAACATATTTTGGAATGAAATAACATTTTTAGAATGATTTCTAGAACAACCAGAACGTGCGTAGAACATTCAGAACAACTTCTAAAATTTTCAGAAAGTACCTGAATCTTTTAAGATAGTTGAAATACTGAATACATGTTCAAGAATGTTTAGAACTTATTGTAGAACAACTAGAAGATGCCTAGAACATCTAAAATAAAACCTGATATATTCATAAATTATTTTCTATGATGTTGGCGAATCTGAGACGAATAATTTCAACTCCTTCTCTGTCCATCTGCACGCGCCATTTCTCTGCACAATAAATGCGACGGCAGAATTCACAAGAGTTACGATTATGATCCTTGAGTCGAAAAGATAGCAGAGGACACGCGTTCATTGATTTACTGCATTAATTGCTCTGCTCACAGAATTCATATCCAAACGCTTTATTACTAAATAAATCCACTTCAAATTCTAACTAGCTTATCGCCCATATCACTGGAATTATTTGTAAAAATTTTATTGCAGATTAAATTCTGATTTATTCGAATGTAAAGACCTATCTCCGATCTGCAAGAGTTATAGCTTTAAGGGAGATACAATACTCGGGAATGCATCTACTCTCGTTTTATATAAGAATGTGGAGTCCTATTCATTATTTTACACTGTTTTACATTTTTCCTTTTAAGCACAGACATTTGTGATAGTGGTTTGCAAAAAATAGTTTTACATATAATAGTTGCTCTGTTACTATTATCTAAACGGAATGATATTTACATTTTCTTAGCCAAAGAGGGTAATGCAACTCTACCTATATGGAGTATTTTATCTTGGAAATTTTTAGTAAAACTTAAAGAAAAGGTTTTTGTAGATGCAGATCTTGTAGATCAAAGACCTGCGGGTTGCATGTGCCCTATAAAACGAAGTTTTCCGACCCGCAAGGCGAAAACATTTCTATTCTCATTCTTCACCTGAAGAACTGGTTCAGTTATCGAAAATTACTTTTGAAAAAGCCATAGATTGGTTCAATATAAATAAATTAATGTTAAATAATAATAAAACTCAAAATATTATCATTAGTTCTAATCGAAAAATTGCACAGGGTGAACCTGTTAAAATATTGGGCAGTTATATAGATCCTAAATTGACTTGGACCACTCATGTTAACAAACTATGTTGCAAACTTGCGACTATTATTTTCATTTTTCGAAATTTAAAAAATGTACTTTCTTTAAGCTATCTTAGAACTACTTACATGGCCTTATTTGAAAGTCAGTTGCGTTATGCTGTTATTCTGTGGGGTAACTGTACAAATAGTACCAAAGTTTTTAAATTTCAAAAGAAAGTTGTAAGAGTGATAGTTAATGTTGGTCCCAGAGAACATTGTCGCAAAATTTTCCAAATTCTAAAAATTTTACCTTTGCCCTGTATTTATATTTTGGAGTCGCTCCTATTTATACATAAAAATAAAGAATCTTTTATAAGGAATAGCGATGTTTGCAGGTATAACACTAGAGCTAAAGATCATCTTAGAAAAATACGTCTTACACGTGAAATTTCAGTGAGAAATTCCATTAATGTTGATTTGTATAATCATTTACCTAATTTTAAACTTTATGTCTCTAACTGTACATATTTATGTATATTTATATTAGATAATCCAATAATTTTTGAATTTGTGACATGTCATCAGTTGGCTCTGTACAATATACATGACGAATAAATATATTATTATTATTATTATTATTATTATTATTTCTAACATGTGAAATAAAGTGTTTTTTACCGGCAGGAGTATAAATAGATATCTCTGACATTGAAATCATGACAAACAGTGGTGGTCCCAGAAATAGAACCATATTAGGTTTGTTCGCACAACAGTCAGACACCAGCACAAACCATTCTGCGCATGTGCATCAGTTTATAAATGTTCGCACAACAGAAATTTTAAATCTACGATTAAAAATCATTTGTTCGGTCAACAAAATATTTCAATCCCTGATCAGTTTCCAACCGTTAAAATAGTCCACGGATTCTAAAAAAAAAAATCTGTTGTGGCCAGCACAAGACCTCTCGCCATTTCCATTTTATGTTATATAATTATTGTATTGCACTTCGTTATCGAACCTTCGTTTTATAACAAAAAATCTGTTGTGGCCAGCACAAGACCTTCCGTCAATTCGATGTATTTTGTACAAATCCCATACCAAAAGGTCATTGGAACAGATTCTATATAATATCATGTAAAATCGAACACGAACACATACTATTTTTTACAAATTCTATACCAAAAGTTCATTCGAAAAGGTTCTATAAATCCAATAAAATTGTAACATAAATATACACTAAGTAAAATGCACTAGACACTTCCTTCATTTCTTCTTCAGCTATCCCCTATTTTATTGGGAGTCGCTGTTTCCTCTTCTCTTCCACTCATTCCTGTCCAACGCTTCTTCTTCACAAAGTCCTTCCTTTCTCAAGTCTATTGCGATACAGAAGAGGAATACGAAATAATTATAATTTTTAGAATTGTAGTATTGGAGTTATCGTCGGAGAACAATTTGTCACACACGGACGGGCACACACACATACATACATACATACATACATACATACATACATACATACATCATCTTAAACATGGTATATTCGTATTGTAAGGACCCTAAAACGTGCTTATTCATTAAAAACTCACCACCGATTTTTTTGACCAAAGACAATACCTTCCTTACCTAAAGGTGAAGGAAGGTAAAAAATTACAGAACTTTACCCAAATATTGTTTTTTATTGTATTTAACATGTCTTCTACACACATACAATTCTAATTATATCTATTTTTCATTGTATCAGGAAGTTCCTAAATGTCAGAGATTCTTCCAATTCATTAACAAGATTGGCGGTATTTTTATTGGATATATGCATATTTCCTATATTTAATTAATAAAACAATAAGAAAGATTAAATGTACTTCCCAGAAAAAGCTTACAGAATGTAACTACAACTTTTGATTTTTGACGCTGACATCTGTCATTTACAAATTATGTTATAAACATTTGAATTTGTCAACTGGTTTCCATAGTGTATTTTAGCCTACTCGACTTATTAAATCCCGTTATTCTATATATTATAGTGTCTTAAGATATAATAAAAGTTTTAAATGTATCAGATGTAGAATTTTATGTTCTTTAAAATTAGTAATATCAAAAATTTTCAAAAAATAATATTTAGAAGAATTTATTTTAGAAATTGCTACTTCCGGTTGTCCAATTGTTACCAAGATCTTTTCAGCTCTTCCCATGAATGTAAGATTGAGGAATTCATAGTTAAACTGGTCTTATGTCTTATAGTTTTTGAGTAATCGTCCCTCCAACATCCACACATACACACATTTGAATGGAGAATTTTATGTTATTCAATATTTGTAATAACAAAAATTTCCAAAAAATAATATTTAAAAGATTTTTTATAGAAACTATTACATACTTCCTGTTGACCAATTGTTACAAAAATTTAATCAGCTCTTCCCAGGAATGTCAGATTGAGGAAACTGCAGTTAAATATTTTTTGCCCTCCATAAGTGTAATGGGAACTTTGCAATTGTATACACAGCAAGTGTAACCTACATTTTACGCTTACTGTGTTGTAACTTGTCTAACTATGCGGTAAAATAATCATCTTTACTATAATAAAGTTCATGTAAAAAAGTACTACCTACTTAAGTTATTTTTTTACTTTAACATTTCCTATATTTAAAATTAATTTATATAAACCAAAATCACGGCAGCGACATCTGTCATTATTGTAAAAATCCGCCGTTACCGACATAGTCACCGATAGATATACCTATATATATATATCAAATACGCGAGGTGAACATTGTTGAAATGTCAAATATCGATACCTACATATTATTTATTACGAAGAAAACATGAGCAAATAAATAGATTATCAGTCATAAACAACGTCTATTGTTACAGATAAATTTTCGCTAAAAGAAGTATTCTAATGAAGATAAGTAAAATCAAATTTGGAAACTGACTTAACCCCAGTATTTTAAACTAGCCCTTTTCAGAAGTACAACCTATCTCATTAAAAAAAGTGATTTTCATTATCGTCGGCCAAAAAATTTGATACAATTCTCGTGCGTGAAGTATTTTACACGCACTCGAATGTAAATAACTATTTCAAGTCTTATACACACACACGGACATCATCGTAAAAATGTTATAATCGGATTATAGGGACCTTAAAACGTGCTTATCCACTAAAATCTGGATATGTGAGTTTTAGCATGATTCCAATACCTCTCTTAGCGAGAGGTAATAAGAGTGTACACAAATGTCGATTTCGTAAGAATCAATTCCGTATGACTGAGGTGTCGAATAATTGTTCTTATTTGTTTGCAAATCTATTATAGACAAATATGGCTAAAAACCATGATGACATATTTATTTATTAACCTATTACTAATTACATCTGTTCCATAATGATTTCTCGTCACTGTATGGCTGATACGTCATAGTATATTTCCATGTGTTTAAGGAAATGTTGTGTCAGGATGTGTGAGACAATGAGTTTTGTTGTGTGATTGGCTGAGGAAAGTTGTTTGTGCTCCGGCCGGTTGCTGAATTAGGAAGAACTGGAGGAGCGCCAACAGTCCTGTATTCCGTAGGCGGAAAGCATCGGCTTTCATTGGCCACAAACATAGCATACAACACAATGAATCAAACGTAGAAATCGGGACCGAACTCTAGAGGAAGAAATAGAAATATTTCTGTAAGGGCCAGTTTTACAATCTCTGGTTAAAATTTTGACTGTCAGTTAAATAAACAAAATTGAAACGAAATGAACTCTCAAATGACTAATTGATATTTGCTGTTAATAATCCGATTCAATATTGTTTATTTAACTTACAGTTAAAATTTTAACCGGAGATTGTAAAATTGGTCCTAAGGGTACCGGAATTTAAAATCACTTTTTATATACATATATCCTAGTTAGTAGATGCACTGAATCCAAAACTAAAATATGTCAGCTATAAGATCCTATTCGTTAAATATCAAGGAGACTATTGGGCCTAAAGCTTAATCAACATGGGTACGATATTCGAGATTTTCCGAGATATGAGGCAGTGAAAAATGAGTTTTTACGGGGTTTACCTCTGCTATCTTGAAAACTGTAAGAGTTACGACTTTAATTAAATAAGACTTTTTGTTTACCTTTTAAAGGTCATCTTAGATGTGCTTTTTTTTAAAGAAAATAAAATAACTGTACTAAGTTCAATGGTGTGGCGGCCTTGACCAATATTTAATTTTCATATAATATTGTTTCTTTATAGTCTATTTACTGATATAGACAAAATTTTGTTCGATCACCATCATTGTCAGTTTTTCATCGATTTTTCATTTATTTCGGAAACCGTTGAAGATCAGACTTATGTTGATTAAGCTTTTTTTTTACTAATTTTTGTCAATACTAGATGCCATTAATTTTTTTTCCCCTCCTGAAGTGTAATGGGAACTTAACAATTGTATACACAGCAAGTGTAACCTACATTTTACGCTTACTGTGTTGTAACTTGTCTAACTATGCGGTAAAATAATCAAAATACACTGGACGTTTATGGGCATTTAGAAAAGAAATCATCTTTACTATAATAAAGTTCATGAAAAAGTACTACCTACATAAGTTATTATTTTACTTTAACATTTCCTATATTTAAAATTAATTTATATAAACCAAAATCACGGCAGCGACATCTGTCATTACTGTAAAAATCCGCCGTTACCGACATAGTCACCGATCGATATACCTGTCAAATACGCGAGGCGAACATTGCTGAAATGTCAAATATCGACACCTACCCATTATTTTTTACGAAGAAAACATGAGCAGTCATAAACAACGTCTATTATTACAAAGTAATTTTTGCTAGAAGAAGTACTCTAATGAAGGTAAGTAAAATCAAATTTGGAAATTGACTTAACCCAAGTATTTTATACTAACCCTTTTCAGAAGTACAACCTACCTCATTAAAAAAAGTGATTTTCATTATCGTCGGCCAAAAAATTTGATACAATTCTCGTGCGTGAAGTATTTTAAAGCGCTCCAGCTAATAAGGCACTCGCCTTAAGGGCTCGTGCCTTAAACAAAGCTGTAAAATACAACTTACACGCACTCGAATGTAAATAACTATTACACTTTCTTTCAAACAGCCTATATACAGGATGTTAATTAAAAATCTGGCCATAGGCGTTCAACATGGAAAAACAGTTTTTCTTTGCGTAAAAGTTCCCAATTAATTTGAGACAAAAATTTAAAAATATCAATTTTTGTATATTTAGGTACATCTCAATATCAATGTCCTGTTTCCAAATTTTCGAACCGCAGGTCGATATCTCTTTTAGTTCTCGAGATATTTGCATTTAAAACAACCCAATTTTAGGTTATAATCCAAAAATGGGTGGAGGTACATTTGAACCATTTCAAAAAATTTGAAAATGATTTTACTTAAGCAATTTTACCTGCAGAATCGAATGGTGAAGACGCTTGGTATGTATCTTCACGCGAATATAATGAGGGAAATAATTTGATTACATTTTAGGGTGTCAAATTTCAACTATTTTCCATCTTCTTTAGGGCTCATTTACAACAGTCGTTTATTATTCTACAATTTAAATTGAATGAAATTTATTGCTAATTTTATTTCCCGCATTTTTATCCGTATGGAAGCGTGTAGCGAAATGATATATTTCTTTACACACACATAAAATAATTGTCAAAATAATTTATATCATTAGTGCTGAAGCATAGACTACATAGTTTACGACTTGACTACCAAGGCAATGAATAACAGCATTCGGCCAATAGATAATATAACTAAATTTTATAGTCAGTATAGTATAATAAATGTTGAAGAGATGAAGAAAAGAGCTACCACACCCAGAAAAGGGACAGCAAATAAGTAATAGACAATAAAGACATTAATAAGAGCATTGTTTCCCGATGCGTTGTCTGCATGAAGAATCCATAAGTCGTTTTTTCACATTTCAGGTCTTTTTCTTCGTATTCATGCATTAAAAGTTATCAAAACCTCTTTATAGTATACGTGGTTAACGAACTGTCCCTCAGGCACCCAATCCACGTCAACAATCACTCGGATTTCGAAAATAAAAATCTGATGTGGCCAGCACATTACCTTCCTTCTATATAATCGAGTAAAATTGAAAAAGATTATATACCTATATCCAGTAAAATTGTAATACGAATATATACTATTTATAATACAAATTCCATAACGATAGTTCCTTGGAAAAGGTTCTATAAATCCAATAAAATTATAAAACGAACACATTATCTTCCAACAATTCTATATATTTTGTACAAATCCCATACCAAAAGTTCCTTGGAAAAGATTCTACATATCCAGTAAAACTGTAACACGAACATGTACTATTTATAATACAAATTCCATACCGAGAATTCCTTGGAAAAGATTATATAAATCCAATAAAATTATAACATGAACATACACTATGTAAATATCAGTGAATACTGACATCTGTCAATTAGAATTATTTGATTATATCAGCTGTTTTTATGATTAGAGCAAAGCTGACTGATTTATGAAAGTTAATCTCTTTGTAATTCTTTAACTCTATGTCTACTGAATATGAAGGAAAATATATAATCAAACCGTGTTGACAATACGATATTCTTTCATAATGATAATCACATAAAATGTCAAAAAATGATATTTAACTGCGTTTTTTAAGAACTTAATCAAATCAATTCTTCATATGGGTATAAAGTAGAGGAATGCGAAAGAATTATAATTTTTAAAAATGTAGTATTGGAGTTATTGTAGGACACGATACAGAGACACACATACACTCACTCACACACACACACACACACACACACACATACGTACAGAAATCATCGTAAAACTAGTAAAATCGTATTTTAGGGACCCTAAAACGTGCTTACTCATTAAAAACTCACCACCGAATTTTTTGACCAGACAATACCTTCCTTATTTAAATGTGACGGAAGGTAAAAACGATGTTCATGAACGGCCGAGGCACTAATTGTTTCCAATTTCTTTTCTTCCCTCTTTACACCTTCTAAACTGTTCCAAAACTTGAGTACTAGATAGACACCCTTCACCATAAACTATTTTTCAAAAAATCGTACGTTTCTGTACCGGATTTCTCAAGTTTCACCCAGAAATTCATAATATCGCTAACATGATTCCGGCGGAATACAAGAAAGCGGTCCATTTCAATCAAAGGGAACTACTGAACGTTTTACCTAATTATCTTGAAATTTTAACCGGGGGGAAGATGAAAAATTAATATGACACACCTTGCAATGTTGCCAAATTTCCAGGAAAGCCAAAAAGAAAATAAATCCCGTTATTTTATCGAAACAACCTCGTAGCCGTATGTGGCGTACGTACGAGTATATTGTACCATATAAATCATATTTCAAATTAATTAACTAATTAGACCTTATTAATGCTATAAGTGACAAAAGGTCATACTGTTTAACAACTACAAGTATCGTGATCTATTTTTCACATCAAAATAGAGTATAAATTTTACTCAACAAGTTAATTATATATTTCAACTTTACGAGCAAAGTGTAAAAATCCGACATTACCATAAATGTCAAGAGAAATAATTAGTTGCATAGATACGTACGTAGATTCAAGTTTACTTATAATACAGTTGAGGTACATAAGCATAAATCTGGAGTATTTAATGTTATTATCCTATTGTTTTATAGGCTACTGTACGGGGAAATCGTTCGTAATATAGACTATAATAATTTTGTGTAATTTTCTTTGAAATATTACTCGAGAGCAGGCCTGAAGCCAAATTATTATACCTACTTTTGTAAATACAAATATAAGTATATCTTCAAACTTATAATACAACAATATGGTTATCATCGAAGATATTTTCGAGTGGAACCAAGTTGCAGATGCTACGTCGGTTTTACGAGCAATATCTTCAATTATTAATCATAATCACGAGCTTATATTTAATGAGAGAGTATAATGAATTTTTGTTAACTGTCAATGTTGTAAAAATCCCTTATAGTAAGGAATATAAGGTGATAATATTCTCTACAAGATGTATCTACTCGTATTATCAGAGTCAGTACATTAACGAAAAATACAATGACGCATATAAATATGAATTTAAGAACAACCAATGTTTATCTTGGCAACGGACAGAATAAAAACACAACATACAGTTATCAAACAACGTATTCTGTCAAAAAATTCTCTTAATAGAAATAGGCTATTCCAAAGTAATCAAAAATGGTAAAAGTTTATTGAAAATAAGAATGATAATAGTTAAAGGATAAGGAAAACCATATTTCTTTTATTTTAAATTATTCCTTCTAGAAGACACGGGGAGTTTTGCTTTTGATGATGCAGGACATGTGCACGAGTGTTAGAGCAAATAGGGTCCAAGTATGACCTCCGATTTTGAGAAGCCCCGCCCTATCTAAGAATATACTTCTTCGGGTGTGTCGGATCTGTTCGGTTGCTGTTCGGGTGACGTTCTAATTTCTTTATTTTTATAAAATGAGAAAAAAAGTGAAATAAATTAAGTGAAATAATTTATTTTATATCTCGAATTATAATATTACAATTTAAATATACATTATTTTGTAATTTGTTTAACAATTTTTCGTGGTTTGTGAACCACTGTTTGTTTACTTCTGGTATATCCACATTACCTACGTCATAAAGCAGATTTAAAATTCGTACCTTAATATCTCGCTTATTTGGAGGAATTTTTAACTCGGACTTTTACATGTGGTCTTACATTTTTATGTATTTCAAGAAAAAAAAATTTAAAAAAATGTCGTGGAATAGCCTATTGTCTGTTTTTATAAAGACAATATATGAGAGCCGAAACAGAGAAAATATAGTCGAAAAATTGACCTGTCGGGTCTAGCAATAAAACTATAAACATCGCAATTATGACAAAGCGGCATATTGCTCACTGCTTGCATGATAACATTGGATGCCACACGGTCCATAATTTGCGCCACTCCATTAGAATGAAGACATGCATAATCTTACTGTTCCTTTCACATAAATGCTAGTTTTGTTTGAAATAATTTTTGGAACTACACTTTTCATTCTCATAAGAAATTATTTCAAACAAAAATAGCATTTATGTTAAAGTAGCAGTATAATTATTGTACTACATTTTATTATACAGAGCAAGTCTTCATTTCAAGATAGCGGCGCAAATAACGGTTGTCCCAATGTTATAATAGGGAGTTATTGCAACTTCTAAGATGAAAGAACGTAAACGTTAACCTTATGTACAAAACACTTTATTTTAAAAATAAAAGACTTTCATTTCGATGTTTACCGCATTTAACCTTTAACCGACTAAGTGGGGTATCTTAGTGACCCCAGGTATACATTTTACTTGATATTTCTTTGAATTTTTGTTTCTTATGTTGAAGTTTCATGTAATCATCCCTTCTGTCACCTACTTTCTGGTAACTTAATCACGAACTGTTAAAAAAAATGGTACAGGGTAAAATAAATAGAGCAATTCCACCACCCGCACAACTAGGCGCCAATAGAAAGAGGGGTAGGTGCTTTCTCTGCACACGATAGAATGATTAAAAATTACGCTCAGATGCTCAAAGTGTCAAAAAATACTGACAAATTAAAAAAATAAATACTTTTTCTGAAAGCTGCGCCAATGCAGATTAATGTTTGCAGAGTTTTTCTTTTTCTTTTCCAGTTGATATTTTTGCTTATTATACAATAAATATGTTTTAGTTCATGAATGAAGCTTTAATAAACCTATTAATCATATATTTTAGGTTCATACATGTATTAAGTAATTATTACATAAGGGGTCACTGAGTTACCCCACTTAGCAGTTTACGTCGAGTAGAAACACTCAGTTGGTTAAGGGTTAATTAGTGTATTCACGCTAACGTTAACGCTAAAAGCAACAAAAACGCAGTCACATCCACACTTTTCACCGAAACATAGCCTTCAAAGATACAGAACGTGTGACGTTAAACAATATACCTATTAAACTTAAGTTTAGTAGGTATATTCGTTAAACGCTCGCTATTTCATTGCACATAACGTGTCTCCTTATTCATTTAACGTGAACCTTATTAGTACGCATGCGTAATCGGGCTGGCACGTGACTTTAAAGTGCACGTTATTTTTGCGTTGAAGCTGCAATAACTCTCTAATGTAAGCAGTGAACGATATACCGCTTGCCATAATTACGATATTTATAGTTTTATTGATGGACCCGACAGAGACAATTTTTCTGGCTATGGGCCGTTTTCATACTCCGGCTCACTTTAAGATTTTAATTAAAATTACTTTAAAACTTTATCTTTCATTTGAAGTAATGCTAAATTGCTCGTTAAAGTGCTAAAGTTGTAGGTATTATCAAAACGAACATAAATTTATTTTTAATTTAAAGTGTTAAAGTGAAGATAAAGTTTATTATGAAAATGACCTTATATTCAATAACTTATTCGTTCGCGCACTCACTGTTACACGCTCGTGTCCGAATTTCAAACTCGTGCTTGTATAGGTTGTATTGCATAATTTATGCCCTAATATACAATTATAAAAATATGTTTTTCATCATTTTGCAAAATAAATATATGTAGCTACTTCTTGTAAGGTTAACTACAAATAATATATGTTTTAATTACTTATACGTTTGAAAATCTACAGTGTGTGTATAAATATAATATGTTATGACATTTCAGATATCTTTAAACGACCTTATTAGTAACAAGTAGTGGTCTAAACCACCTAGTAACTTAAGAAACGCTTCAAGCCTTCAGTAAAGTATTTCTGGAATTTATATAGAAGATAGTAAATGTACTACTGGAAATATATTGAGGCACACAGTCATACAGTTCATAACAATTATTCTTGAAACATATCACCAGAATTAAGAAAAAAATTAAGTTAGAAAGAAAATGAATAAAGATATGCCAATATGCTTTTATTCACAGTACAGATTTCGATAATGACGAGTTATTACTATTGTTCATGCAAGAATGACATAGCGCGATAATATTTCGTTTGTAGGGAAACTATATTTCCCTGCATAATAGTTTATTTGCATTATTGATATTGATAAATTACGTAAATCAACTCGAGACACAAAAATGTTAAAATACACGTCATAATGTATACCATGTTGACAGTTCAAAATTATTTCCTGAACAGAGTTACGACATACGTCGCCTTCCTGAACACAGTTACGACATAAGTAGCCTTATGAATAGATTCTACCGCATTTTTTGAAATGAAACATTGGGTTTGTTATAATCATGGTTAAATGGGATCGCGTGGTTGTGTGCGTATAGTGTCTGGTTGCCAATCTGGTGACCCTGGTTCGATCCCCGCCAGTGCAGACTTTTAATAGCACAAAAGTGATCCCTGTGGTGCAGTCTCCACGCCAGCTATGAGTGCCCGTGAGGTGACGCCTGGTAAGCGCCCGCACGGTAAAAATATATAGTCATCATTACCGATGTCTACATTATGTAGATAATGGCACACCCAGTTATGGGTAATATGCCGTGATGATATATTTTATATATATATATATATATATATATATATATATATATATATATATACAGGGTGTAACACGTACACCGACCACTGCCATTATTACCTATATTATTATAGTTACAAAAAAATACTATAGAACAAAGTTGTAGGGGAGCAAGGGGGACATTCTTTCAGAGAAGAAAATATTTTTTTAAACCACAAAGTTATATTGTCTAAATTCGATAGCATATTTTTTTCTGAATTCAACCATGTATTAGTTTTATATCCTTACATAATAAAAATATTGAAAAAAATGCGATTGAAATTTTAATAAATTTTTATTTTTAATATTATTGTACAGTAGGCCATGGATGAGAAACAAGAGTGATAAATTTAAATTGAAAATTAGTAATTGTTAATTACTCCTTATAAATAATGTTCTATTTAATTTCCATTATTTTCTAAGCATAATTCTATTCTATTTAAAACAGAAGAAGTAGCTTTTATTACAGTTTCTGGTGTCAAAGCAGCGCAAGCTCCTCTAACTCTGTCCATCAAATTTTGTTTCGTTGTCACTGGTTTTGAATATACTCTATCTTTAAGATATCCCCATAAAAAAAATCTAGGGGTGTCAAGTCCTGGGAACGAGCGGGCCATTTGTATGGCCCATTTGTTGCTATCCACCGACCTTGAAACATTTCGTCGAGCCGTTCGTACACTCGACGAGTATTGTGAGCCGGCGCTCCATCTTGTTGGAACCACATATTTTGTCTTTCATTCAAGTTTAAATCTTCTAAATAATTTAATAATTCATTTTCCAAGAAACATTGCCCGTCTCATTTAAAATGAAACATAGGGAACGAATTTCACAGAAGTGTTTTATTTAAATATTGTAAGAAATTTAACCGAGTCGAAAAATCACTCGAGAGCCCTAAAAATATTTCGAGCACAAGGTGCACAAAATATTTTTCTACAACTAAATTTAATTTTTAAAAAAACAATTAGAAATATTTAAAGAAAATTAACCTTTATTGACAGCTTGTCAATATGACAGATAAACGTTAAATTTTCCTATAAGTTACGACTTGACATTTGATTGACAGCAATATATTTGCTTGTCTCATTTAAAATGAAACATAGAGAACGAATTTGACAGAAGATTATATTTAAAAAAAATTATCCGAGTCGAAAAATCACTCGGAAACAAGGTACACATAATATTTTTTCTACAACTAAATTTAATTTTTAGAAAATAGATATAATCATGTCAAATTCGTTCCCTATGTTTCATTTTAAATGAGACACGCAAATACATTGCTGTCAGTCACATTAAAAAATACTCACGGTATAACCTGTGCGGCAAAAATAAACTACCTCAATTAAGTATGTCTTCAACAAGCATACACTTTTTACCTCCCGCTACCCTTGGTAAGGGAGGTATAGGGATCGTGCTAAAAATCACATATCGAGATTTTAGTAAATGACCACGTTTTAAGGTCCCTAGAATCCAATTTTAACATTTTCACGATGATGTCTGTATGTGTGTATGTGTGTATGTGTGTATGTGTGTATGTGTGTATGTGTGTGTGTATGTATGTGTAGGATTTTGTCTTCACTCTAACTCAAATACTATCATTCAGAAAATTCTGAAACCTTGAATTTCCATCACATTCTAATATGAAAAGAAGCCATTAGATTTTGGTGTAAATCGGATAACCGGAAATGACACTTTACCTGAAGCTCATAATGGTTTTTCTTCTAAAAATACCATTAAATGCCATTTTTTCGCATTTTATGTCTTATGAAAATTAAAGATTATTGAATTTTCTACAGGAATACATTAATACTTTTTCTATATATTTTACAGATAAATTTAAAAATAATTTTTTTTTATTAGTCGCGAAGCCTAAGATAAACACAATAATTCTTTTGTTATACAGTTCATATTTCAAATGAATGTAACTGACAGTAAATGTCACTGTCAGAAAACTAATCACTTCAAATTAATAATAGTGACATTTTAAAAAGAAAATAGTAAATAAAGCAATAGTTTTCTGCAATGGAACAGTTTGCAGCGTTAGTAAATACGTATGTATTTAAATTAATAAAAATTCAATAGCGGGAGGTTTTGTGTTGGCCACATCAGATTTTTTATTGCGCAATGTCATTTTTATGTGAAGAATTACTATACTACTGAAGATACTTACCAGTCGTCACCTCACGGGTAGATAGAGAATGTCAGAAAATTTAGCAAGTACATAACATTAATATTTGTTTGATATGTTTCACATGCGGAAGTATTGAATTTGAAATATACTCCATCTGAATAAATGATTTATAGATTAAACTTTATAGCCCTTGCATATATCTTCTCTATTTCTATAGTACAAAACTATAGTTTATAGTTGAGCTATAACTTATAAATATAGCTCCATTATGTCTTATATTTTAGATGTTGAAAAAAACTTTTATTCTATTCCAATTATAATATGTAAATGTTTTATATTTGAGTCTATCAATTACAGTAATTGAATGTATGAAATATAAACGTCAAACAAATATAATTATTTATTAAATATATCACAGAGAAATTACCTATGCGTTGCGAATACACACAGCCTTCAGGATAATTTACAGCGGACAAGTTCGTATAAAACTTATCGTTCAATCATACCATATACGCCTGGATTTATTATCAATAAAAACCATTATCGAAAAGCCATTCACAGGAATTCAATACACCAACAAGATGAGAATAAATTTTAAATAAAGGGATTGATTGGACAGTCGAATACTTAACAACTGTTCTAAAATTTATTTTTTACGTCCGTTAAAAAAATCTGTTGTGGCCAGCACAAGACCTTCCGTCAATTCGATGTATTTTGTACAAATCTCATACCAAAAGGTCCTTGGAAGAGATTCTATATAATATCATGTAAAATCGAACACGAACACATACTATTTTTTACAAATTCCATACCAAAAGTTCATTTGAAAAGGTTCTATAAATCCAATAAAATTATAACATAAACTACACTAAGTAATGTCCTTCCATCTTATCTTTGGCCTTTCTCTGCATGTCACTTGCAAGTAACACTATGACATACCAATCTTAGAACATATACTTTCCATATTTGGGTTTGCACTTGCAACTGACATCTGTCAATTAAATTTTTTTGAATAATTATGTCAGTTGTTTCCATGATAAATAACAAAGCTGACTAATTTTTGAAAATTAATTTCTTTATAATGCTTTAAATTTACATCTATTGAATATGAAGGAAAATGTATAATTAAACTGTATAGAGAACAGTATTTTCTTTAATATACATAATAACAAAATGTGAAAAAATAACATTTAACTGCGTTTTTTTAAGAAAAACTGTTAAAAACTTCAAATAAGGGTACTTCCGGTGGATCAATTATAACCAAAATCTAATCAACTCTTCATATGGTTGTACAGAAGAGGAATACGAAAGAATTATAATTTTTAGAATTGTAGTATTGGAGTTATCGTCGGAGAAAAATTTGTCACACACGGACACACATACACACACACGCACACACGAACACACGCACACACACACACACATACATACAGACATCATCTTAAAAATAGTAAATTTGTATTGTAGGGACCCTAAAACGTGCTTAGTCATTAAAAACTCACCACCGAATTTTTTGACCAAAGACAATACCTTCCTTACCTAAAGGTGACGGAAGGTAAAAAGTACATTTTTACCTTCCGTCACCTTTAGGTAAGGAAAGTATTGTCTTTGGTCAAAAAATTCGGTGGTGAGTTTTTAATGAATAAGCACGTTTTAGGGTCCCTACAATACGAATTTACTATTTTTAAGATGATGTCTGTATGTGTGTGTGTGTCCGTGTGTGTGTATGTATGTCCGTGTGTGACAAATTTTTCTCCGACGATAACTCCAATACTACAATTCTAAAAATTATAATTCTTTCATATTCCTCTTCTGTACATCCATATGAAGAGTTGATTAGATTTTGGTTATAATTGATCCACCGGAAGTACCCTTATTTGAAGTTTTTAACAGTTTTTCTTAAAAAAATGCAGTTAAATATTATTTTTTGACATTTTGTTATTATATATATTAAAGAAAATACTGTTCTCTATACAGTTTGATTATACATTTTCCTTCATATTCAATAGATGTAAATTTAAAGCATTATAAAGAAATTAAATTTCAAAAATTAGTCAGCTTTGTTATTTATCATGGAAACAGCTGACATAATTATTCAAAAAAATTTAATTGACAGATGTCAGTTGCAAGTGCAAAACCAAATATGGAAAAAGTATAGAATCTAAAATTGGTATGTCATAGTGTTGCTCGCAAGTGACACGCAGAGAAAGGCCAAAGAGAAGATGGAAGGACATTACTTAGTGTAGTTTATGTTATAATTTTATTGGATTTATAGAACCTTTTCAAATGAACTTTTGGTATGGAATTTGTAAAAAATAGTATGTGTTCGTGTTCGATTTTACATGATATTATATAGAATCTGTTCCAAGGACCTTTTGGTACGGGATTTGTACAAAATACATGGAATTGACGGAAGGTCTTGTGCTGGCCACAACAGATTTTTTTTCATTAAAATGGGTTAATAAAGTATGTATTTTTTTAACACAATAAAAAAAATCTGTTGTGATCAGCACAACACCTTCCGTCAATTCTACATATTTTGTACAAATCCCATAGCAAAAGTTCCTTGGAAAATATTCTATAAATCCAATAAAATTATAACACGAATACATACTATTTTTTAAAAATTCCATTCCAAAAGTTATTTCATTCCAAAAGTTCCTTTGAAAAGATTCTATAAATAGAATGAAATTATAGCATGAACATACATTATGTAAATTGCACTTGACACTTCTTTCTTCTTCAGCTTTTCCCTATTTTATAGGGGTCGCTGTTCTGTCTCTTCTCTTCCACTCATTTCTGTCCAACGCATTTTCTTCACACAGTTCTTCCTCTCTCAAGTCTTCTTTTTGGCCTTCTTTGTACTCCCGGCATTGAAAGTTCCAATCCTGAGGCGAGGCTGCAACTGCATGTCACTTTCTGACCATATGCACTTTTTTTCACACTTTTATTGCAGACGTAAAAAAATTGTACGCAACTCGAGTAAAATGTGTCTTATTTCATTCAGGATTGATGAATTCGCCTATGACGTTCGGTGAAACTTTCTGAAATAAGACTATACTTTTTACTCTTATTGCATAAATAACAATTTTACGTCCGTTAAAAAAATGCACTTTTTTGATTAAAATGGGTTCATAAAGTATGAATTTTTCTACGCACCACTATCAACATTGTTTAATTATATATCTTGTATATTTAGTTTTGCACTTAGTGCATCTAATGACGACATGCCGGGCCCTAATTGTTGTTACAACACATGCGTAGCACATTGTAAATGAAACGTGTTACAAAAGTTACAAGTTTATTAGCAATCACTGTCAAGTAGAGAGGTTACATAGCAATGGATATCACTACACAAAATTCGGGCTGTGCAGACTTAATTTTTTTACATTCGTTGTACCTTCGCATATATTTTTTACGATACAAAATATATGAATTTGAAAGACTGCACTATCAAGAACTGACGATCGTGGTAAGTACAAGAAAGTGCGCACTCAGTCAGGTTCAGTTCACTCAAAAAGTGTAAATGACACACGTAAAATTCTGCTAGTGCGCACTGATTATAGAAATGGAAAACGAGTTATGTACTCAGTGCAAAAAAATTCGCACTAAATATATAAATGGAAAACGCTATTAAATAAATAATACCATGGCGGAAAGTTGAACGTAACGCCTGCCGGGCTTTTTGTCAGTTTTACAGCCCGCCGGGCTATAAAAAACCCAAAAAGCCCGGTGATAATACTAACCTTTATTCAATTATATGAATTTTAATAGTTATTTATGACACTCGTACGTAAAGCTAGTCTTTAGTCACAAATGGATCAGAATTACAGTAGAACCTCGATTATCCGGGCTAGCCGGGACCGAGCTTTTGCCGGATAATTGAAAACACGGATAATCCAAACACCAGCTATGAGTGCCCGTGAGGTCATCATTACCGATGTCTACATGTGTTGTAGATACTGGCACACCCAGAAATGGGTAATATGCCGTGATGATATATTCATTTATTTATTTATTTATTTATTTATTTATTTATTTATTTATGTATGTACATATGTCAATAAAATCATTTGAAAAAATCAGTTATTTTTTTCTGTTTTTGGGCTTCGTAAATTTTACTTCTTATAAATTCCTTCATTTTCAAGTTAAAGTAACTACAGATTAATGCTATCATTTTCAGGTTGTTCTTCAAAATATTCGATGAGTACATTTATCGCATCTCTGGCGTCTGGATGACTTGTTTTGATGACGAAATTATTTTCATCATCACTACTTTTGCCAGAACTTTCTGTAGAAGTCTGGTTATTTAGATAATCATCACCGGAAGACCAATCGTAAAATGCCGCCCGGATTAAACGCGCACGGATAATCGGAGTTCTACTGTAAATGAAACACGAACGTAGTTAGCGTTTTAAGACCCGTGTACTAATTACCATGGCTACCATTTAAAAATACATTTGTATTATTAACAAACAAATGCATTTGCTATTTTGGTCGTAGATTAATCATCCCTGATTGAGAGTAAATACTACCAATCAACGTTTTTAATTCTTTATTTCTCATCTTTTTAAAATAACCTTATGTTTTAATAAAAAATTAAAATGAGGTCAAATGTAATAAATGTAAAATTTAGACCAAATTCTTAATGTGATATGGGTCAAGGGTTACAAGTCACCAGGAGGACTTTAAGGTCAGATCAACTTTGACCTAGGGTCAATTAAGAGTTATTAACAACGTAGCTGCGACGAACACAGTAGTACTCAAACATTTTACAATTATTTTTACACTGATAACATGAATTAAAACAGCTTCGTTAATGACAATAATTTATTAAAGAACGAATGTCATAATTGTCATTTTATTTTGTGAGAAGGAACATAATAATCGACAATTATGAAATGAGTTCTTTATACTCTTTTTTTTAATTTTGCGCTTTGTTTTTTTTTTTAAATAATAGATATTTATGCACCAAGTGAGCTAAGGTAATGTTTATTCATGAGAAGAAAGTTTCGAGTAAATAAACATTCTTAGCTCACGTGGTTTATACAATATTTTATTCAATTTTGACGAAATAATAATAAAAACCATTATAATATTTAATTTTGACAAAATAAAAAACTAATCAGTTAGTAGGCTGTGCATGACAATTGTCAATGATAGACGTCAAGTCACCTATTTAAAAAGCTTTATTGTCTGTCATTTATGTCGTAAAAAAAATGAAAAGGGCTGATAATGTCTGATAAATAATGTGGTGAGTGTTATTTTCGTTCTCGATGTTATTTTTAAATGATTTTTTTTGTTCCAGAATGAGTTAAAATTTTGTAAGAGTGGTTTAAATTTTTTTAATTCACTTGTGAATAAAATGTTACTTGTAGTTGTTGCTATTGAGTTAATAATGACAGTTTAAAACGTCAAAATTGAATAAAAAATAATATTGTTAACATTTAGGGAATTTTGGCAGTTGGCGGTATTAATGTGACGTTTGAAAATTCATATTGCAACTCTAACCTTATTTTTGTGACAGAATATTTTTTATTTCATGTTAAATTTACTACTTTATGTCTTCTCTTCTTCTTGGTTTTAAATTCAAAATTATATAAAAATAAAATTCTTAACAATCGTTTGTGTTCGTTTATTTAACGAGATTTGACTTTTGATATTTTTGAAATTCTTAGCTACCAACATTAAAAAAATAAATTGTACTAGCCTATTATATAACTCGAATGAGGAATGAGCTATTAACGAACTATTTTGAGTGCTGTAATAGCTTTGTCTGAAACAAGCAAAATGGAAAAATAACTTTTCAAAATCATATTTCAAAAACTAATTAATATTTTTATGACCAAAATAAAATATCTGTATGTGATATTTTTAAAGCAGTAATATTTTGGCGAACGCTGACTTTAAGAACAACTTTTAACCAATTACAAATTAATAACAAGTTAAATGGCCATCCATTTGCTACAATATTGTTAGTGTGTTTTTTACGAACAGCCTATATCGTTAATGTTATAATTAATATAGTAAATAAGTGAACCTTTTTTTTATTTAAGTAATAAATTGCTCATGGACATAGCTATTAACTTTAATCGACTACGTTTATTGTACGAGCCTGTATTACTTTCTCATATGAAAATATTTTTTTAAGAGTCGATGATGCATTCTTTTCTGTAACTGTATCTTTATATTGTTTTAAGCTGTGTGTGTAACTGATTTACACTGATTCGGTATAATCTGGCTATAAATTTCAATCAGACTCAAGCTAAGCTGATTGCAGATCTCTCCAGTGATACTAGTTGATATTCTGATTGCTACAGACGAGCCATGTCTCAACAGTAGCATTAGCACACAGCCTTCCCAAGAATGGTTACTGTTATTGTTACTGCCCTCTAATTAGAGAGGCGATAGACTCTTAAAAAATTCTTGAAGACAGATATATTCTAAAAATGAGAACCCATTGCTGACTGTGCCAAATTGTTATATCAGTTCGTTCCATGTGCGGGGTTTGTGTTCGGATGTACGTATCTTGAGGTGACCGTACAAGAAAAAATCTGATGTGGCCAACACAAAACATCCCGCTATTTAATTTTTATTAATTTAAATACATATCTACGTATTTACTAATGCAAACTATGTTATGTTCCATTGCGTATAACTATTGCTTTATTTGCCATTTTCTTTTTAAAATGTCACTAATATTATTTTAAGTAATTAGTTTTTTGACAGTGACATTTACCTATCAGTTACATATATTTAAAATATGAACTACGTAACAAAGGAATGGGCTACTTGCGTGGTACTGAAAATCCGATTTCTGTCACTATATACGTAATGTTATATTGAAAACATATATAAAAATATAAATTTTATTTTAAAATAATTATTTGTTTTTTATTAAATTAAGAAAGAAAATTTTCTGTGACGTCTTTATATTGAACTAGGGAGGGGAAGCATGTTTAAGAATGTTATCAATAAATGGCATGGCGTGTGAGAAAGTTTTAATTTGAATTTGACATTAGGATATATCTGAGGGGTGAGGGTTGAAGGTTATCATGTTGAATCCATAGCCAAAAACCAAGCGTGCAAGTCGGCTCGCAATAACTTAAATAGTTAATTGTCAACTCATTAACTGTCTAAACGCTGACATCCAGACTGATCAGAGAAAATTAATAGCTATTTATAAACAGAATTTTGACAAAGTTGATATTTAGAATAGTTTATAATAAAACTAGCTGACTCGTCCCGGCTTCGCACGGGTAAAGCTAGAATAACGATTATCTACATGTGTACCAGTAATTTTTCACATTTTCCTCCGGAAACATGCGCTGCGTAGGGAGCCGGCAACCTCCCTCGCATCGTACATGTAAAAGGCTCCGCCCACTGCCCTCCCGATCCTCGCACCGCACCTAATAGGACCCTTTTCTAAACATGTCTAACTATAGATACGAAGATAAAAAAAATAATTGAAATCATTCCCTATTGTACCGCCTGAAGGATTATTTTTCAAAACCGCTAAAACATTCTTTATTTCTTACCAAAAGCATAAATAAGAATTTGTATATCCATAACTTGAGAAATGATGAGTTCTCTAAGGTTCAATCTATCTCTATACCAAAATTCATCAAAATTGGTTCAGCGGAAGAAATGATGGGTTCTCCATATAAATTTTCATCCCCTATTTCACCCCTTCAAGGTTTATTTTCGCGACAAAAGGTAGACTATGTCCTTCTGCAAGCTCCAATCTATCTTTATACCAAAATTCATCAAAATTGGTTCAGCGGTTTAGGCGTGAAAACGTAACAGACAGACAGACAGACAGACAGACAGACAGACAGAGTTACTTTCGCATTTATTATATTAGTATGGATGATTAGCTTGTTATTGCTCCACCCTCACCTTGTTACAATAGCAAAGCATTTACCCCTAAAATATGTCTTAGTTCAAGCCAGGAGAGGTAAAGTAGAAGAAGTGAACGTTTACCAGGCTATTGTGGAGAGAGCACCACGTAAGAATATAAACACGTGCTTATTTACGTTTTTGTAAGAATTAGGAAGTGTCGTTATGCTACGAGTATATCTAATTTTCGTAATTCTTGATGTGCATTCCAGTGTCAGCGACAATGAATGAAAGTATATAAAGTATGTAACTCGTTGTGTGTTATATGTGTGTGTTTGGCACATGTGATTAGAGTAATGGAGGCATCCGGTTCTCTACCCACACGAGCACGCGAGTAGCACGAGCCAACACAAGCCAAGCCATCCAAAGACATACATGCAGCCGTACCACATACGCGAACGCTATGACGAAAGGTGCCTCTTACAGTACGGTAGCCACACCATAGGAAAACTCTTACCCGGAATATAAAAGAGTCATGAACAGAGTATACAACATATGGGTAGACATTAAGTAATAGTAAAAGTATTGTGGATTATTGGAGTAAACCTGAATTGATCACGGTTATTACTGGGATGGGTGATCGCCACCTAGAAATGCACTCGATTTCGAGCTTTGGCCCGGCCCGGCCCGAATCCCGCCTCGATTTCGAGTCGATCATCGAGCCGGGCCAAAGATATTTTTTATCGGGCCGAATCGGGCTAATCATTTTCAAAAATCGAGGCGAGTCGGACTTTTGATTTTGGCCCGGCCCGAAAATTCGAGCTTTTCGGGCCAGCCCGAAAAATCTTATAGTTCATTCAAATGCACAGTTTCCTTAATATTTTAATGAAAATGGATGGAGTTAAAAAGGATCAAAATGATTTAATAACAACACAGTTCACATATTAATAAATAAAAATGTATTATTTTACTTCAAGAATTCAAGGTTATTCATTAAAGCATAATATTTATATCTAACAAAGTTAGATAAAAAAATCCTTATGTAAATTAAAATTCTATTTTTTTATATAAGATTTGTGAAAAAGTTGTTTAAATTCTTTGGTAAACAAAGTGTTAAATACTCGTAGATCAGTAATTTTTATAACAAACTTACAGTAGAAGGGTCTCTTTTTTAACTACTTATGTTAACTAATGTTGAAAGTTATAAGAATGTAGAGGTTTTAACATAAAAATCAACATTAGGAATGTCGGAGGCACCCAATTTCGAGCTTTGGCCCGGCCCGGCCCGATTTCGAGTCGATTTTCGAGCCGGGCTAGCTAATATTTTTGTCGAGTCGATCTTCGAGTCGGGCCGGTAATTTTTATTTTCGGGCCGAGTCGATCCAAACCTCAAAGCCTGGCCCGGCCCGCCCGAATGCATCTCTATCGCCACCTATATCATGGATATCCAATCTTTTGGATTTTCTGGGTTATGTCGCCCAACAAAAATTCATTTTATTGAATGCACATATATGTATATTTCGTTTTTAACTGCACGATATATCTGTGCTGAACAGATGTGTGGCAACACGCCTCCAAGCTTCATCCTACGAATCTTGATGCATTGAATTTGAAGTGTTAACATAAAATTGGTGCACTTACTTTTTTTTCATTTGCCACTTTATTTGTAGTTTTATTTTCTATTATACAGGGTGTCTCTAAAAGATGAAGACATGGCTTAACCACAGATTCTTGAGGCTAAAATAAGACGATTTAACAAAACTTGCTTCTACCGGAAAGTGTACCATTTAGCCAGTATTCTGCTTCAAAGTTCTTCGAAAAAAAAAAGAAAAAATTGGTTATAATAAGAGAACGCTTTATTCGATTTGGATGAAATTTGGTATGCATTATTGGAATCTTTGGTTAAGCCATGTTCTCATCTTTTAGAGACGTCCTATATACTTCTTCTTTTGTATCAATTGTAATAATCTTAAGTGATCTTCGGAACTTCCGCGAATTTCCATTCTTAATGAAAGAGCGTTGCCAAATTCAAATTTTGTCACTATGCATTTTTGACACAAATGGCGCTGTTTTAGTTTTGCCAACCAATAAATAATTGATTAAAGGACACTTTATCTAGCAGACTCTTTACAAACTATTATGGAACAGAAGCAAGTCAACTCTTTAAAAAAGTAAGCTTTAAAAATCTGTTGTGGCCAGCACAAGACCTCTCGCCATTTCCATATTAGGCTATATAAATATTGTATGGCACTTCGCTATAGAACCGTCGTTTTATAATAAAAAATTACAAAAGTTTACCCAAATATTGTTTTTTACCTCTCGCTAAGAGAGGTATTGGATTCATGCTAAAATTCGTATATCCAGATTTTATTGAATAAGCACGATTTAAGGTCCCTAGAATCCGATTATAACATTTTTAAAATGATGTCTGTGTGTGTGTGGATGTGTGTATGTGTGTAGGTATGTGTGTCTGGATGTTGTAGACACGATTCCTCAAAAACTATAAGACTTAAAAAATATTTAACTGCAGTTTCCTCAATCTGACATTCCTGGGAAGAGCTGAAAAGGTTTTGGTAACAATTGAGCAACCGGAAGTAGTAGTTTCTTAGAAAAATTAAGTTTTTGGGAGTTTTTTTTTATTAAATATTGAAGAACACAAAATTCTCCATCTAATACACTTGAAATTTTTATTATATCTTGTATAGATTTAGAGATAAAGACACTATAATTTATAGAGTCAACTAATCGCAGAGGCTAATGCACTAAGGAAACCAGTTCACAAATTCCAATGTTTATAACATAGTTTGTAAATGACACATGTCATTGTCAAATATCAACAGTTTTAGTGACATTTTGTTAGCTTTTTCTGGGAAGTATATTTAATCTTTCTTATTGTTTTATTAATTAAATATTTAAAATTATAAGTAAAATTGTGGTAAAATGCATATATCCATCAGAAATACCGCCAATCTGGTTAATGAATTGGAAGAATCTCTGGCATTTAGAAACTTCCTCATACAATGAAAAATTGATATAATTAGAATTATATGTGTGCAGAAGATATGTTAAATACAATAAAAAGCAATATTTGAGTAAAGTTCTTTAATTTTTTTATAAAACGACGGTTCGAAAGCGTAGTGCAATATAATACTTATATAGCCTAATAAGGAAATGGCGAGAGGTCTTGTGCTGGCCACAACAGATTCTTTTTATTGTATTTAACATGTTTTCTACTCACTAATTATATCTATTTTTGATTGTAAGAGGAAATTCCTAAATGTCAGGGATTCTTCCAATTCATAAATAAGATTGGCGGTATTTCTGATGGAAATGTTACATACAATTTTAATTATTTAATTAATAAAACAATAAGAAAGATTAAATGTACTTCCCAGAAAAAGCTTTCAGAATATCACTAAAACTGTTGATTTTTGACACTGTCATCTGTCATTTACAATCTAGGTTATAAACATTACTGTTATAAGCATTTGACTTCGTCAACTGGTTTCCTTAGTGCCTTAGCCTTTGCGATGTATTACATTAGATTATTCTATATATATTCTATAAATTATAATTTAAACGACATTGGTGCAGCGCGTCCAAAATAAATAAAATTCATGTTGAAATGAAATATTTTAGTTACATGTGTGCTCATCTTATGGTTTAATTGCTTATGTTAGCGCAGTTTAGCTCTTAGAAGATCAAACTGTTGCGAAACAAGTGCGAAATTGAAAATTACATATCAGCGTCAGGCCTAAAAGGTACATTACCAAAATCTGCGAATAAAAGTAGATTGACACACCCAGAAATGAGTAGGACCTAGGTCGCGATGAAACATTTATTTATAGCATGTTGTTGCTGATTAAGCTAGTATGTTAACCACCGTTAATACCGCTATCCTTAATTCATGGTTGCAATTCGCAACTTTATATGTCCTGTTCTGTGTTGTACGTCTTCTAAAAATATCTAGTGATAGAGACAAATGTGATGATGTGTTTAATTTGATTAAGACAAGTAGCCTAACAAGGCTCGTTACTTGTCGCCGCGTCTGTCTTTTATAAATCAAAAATTCTCGAACCCACACGCGTCGAGATTTTACTGCCGCACTGCACAAGATTCGCAGTTGAGCCGAGGAGAGGAATATTCTAATAGCGAGATGACATAAGCAGCAATTTGTCTTTATAACATAATTCTAATACAAATTAGATAACTATATGAGACGGGAAGCGTGCCGTCAACATACTCGCTCATTTAGTGCATTTTCTTAATAGGAAACATCATTATTATTTTCTAAATAGTAGGCCAGTGTCATATGACTTACGAAACGGCTGTATTTAAATTAGAAATGTGATTAACGAAAAAAATTAGGAATGACGATGGGTACCCGTGTACCGGGAACCTACCCGATAATAATGTACCCGGGTATAAAATTTCTTACCCGATTACCCGAAATATACCCGCTGCCCGTTAATTACCCGAACAGTTTTTAGCTGCCGGAAAAATTGTATCTAAAAGAAGAGCTTTTTATTACCATACCATAATTAATATAATTTATTTTAAGTTTTTACCTCCCGCTACCCTAGGTAAGGGAGGTATAGGGATCGTGCTAAAATTGGCATATAGAGATTTTATATAACAAGCACGTTTTGATGTCCCCAGAATCCGATTTTAACATTTTTACAATGATGTCTGTAGGTATGTATGTGTGTGTGCCTGTGTGTCTGTGTGTGTGTGTGTGTGGATCATGTGGACACGATTACTCAAATACTATTAATCAGAAAAATTTGAAATTTTGTATACCCATTCTATACATATATGGGAAGTGCTCATTAGTTTTTAGTGTATATCGGATAACCGGAAGTATCATTTATACAAGCTTTTAACAGTTTTTCTTGTAAAAAATTCATTGAATATAATTTTTTAGCAACTTTTACTAATTAAAATGGAATATAATGGTTTAATCTTTAATTCTACGATAATAACATTTAGTAAATAACTCTAAATAACTTTAAATATGAATATATAATATAATTTATTTCCATGTATCACCTAGCCTATGCGTCAAACAAAATCATAATTTTAATGACAGGTTTGACATATTTAAACAAATGTCACTGACAGGCAGCAATTATATTAAAATTAGTAATGAAACCGTGTAATGAGAATATAATAGTAAAATATTTTATTAAGGTTTGTAAAAATAATATATTTTCCATCATACATAAATGTTAGATGTACAGGATGATCTGATTTAAATTTGCTAATTGCTATTTTTGCAGCACTATAAATTAATATTAATTTACAACTACACATTTACGAAATGGATTATGTACGGCGAAGAATTTACAAAGATTGCGTTTTAGAGCACCTAGAAGATGATGCTGATTTTTATAAGAATGTACGTGTGTGACGATTTTTCCTTAAAGCCTATTAAAATATGATCCAAAACTTCTCAAATTTGGTATTTAAAACTCATATATAATTTGAAACAACATATTAGATTTTAACCATATATGATAAATCGGATATAGTACTTAATTTGGAGCTCTAACAAATTTTTGAGGAAAAACAATAAAACAATCCAAAATTTCGTATTACAGACTTTTCTATTTATTGGACAACAAATTAGATTTTATTTATAAACGATTAACCGGAAATGATACTTTACTTAAAGCTCACTGCTATTTTAAACATGGAATTGGCGGGAGGTCATGTGTTGGCCACATCAGATTTTTTTTATAGAGATACAGTAGGTATATTATTTATTTGCATTACTTTCTATTTAATAAATATATGTAAACAACAATAATAAATTTTATTAAAAAGCAAACTGCTAATATAAGGGTAAATGGTTATTAATATATTAAGAATTATGTATTATGTATATGGGGTCCCGCGGCCGCGTGCGTGAGTGTCTGGTCGCGAACCTGGGGGAACCGGGTTCGATCCCGATTGACGCCAAATATTTCCAATTTTAAATGGCACAAAAGTGACCCCTGTGGTGCACTCTCCACGCCAGCTATGAGTGCCCGTGAGGTGACGCCTGATAAGCGCCCACACGGTAAAATATATCGTCATCATTACCGATGTCTATATGTGTTGTAGATACTGGCACCCCCAGAAATGGGTAATATGCCGTGATGATATATTTATTTTATTTATTTTACATAAAAAACTTTAATAATACTTGTGGTGTGTTCATGCTTTCATCGGGTATTCAACTATATACAAAGAAACTTCATAATATATTATTTATAACTCCTTCATTAAAACGCTTATATCTAATATTTATTGCTATAGAAATAATGTTTGTTTACATGTATATATTAAGATAATAAATTCCCATAAGTTCGTTTCGGATATTAATGAGTAATCTCCAGATGAATACACATATGTATCTGCTTGGGTCTGTTGAGGATGACCCGAGTTAATTTAGAGAAAGATCGCCTAAGGTCAGTTCGGAACAGGTTTTTATATTTTCGGATAGATTGGGACTTAGTTTGAATTAAAACATGTTTTATATTTTACAAGACAGATTGTGGTTTTCACGTCAGATGCATTCATTAAAGAAGATATAAACATGTCCGTTAAACACCATATTAGGAAGGAAGGAGATATTATAAGGAATATTGAAGAGTACCCACCACACTAACGTATGTAACAAAAGATGTGAGAAAAAAAAAATTGATGTGGCCAGCACATTATCTTCCGTCAATTCTATGTATTTTGTACAAATAGAGCTGTTGCAAGAATTTTATATGACTTCTAAGTATTAAATTTGAAAAGATATTGTTCTTTAAAGCGCCTCAAATTTGAAAATATCACGAAATATCCTTTAGATATTTTACAATTAATTTTTGCAATTTGGATAAAATTTTGAATAAGTCACGTGATCTGAAACAGAATGTGACGTCAGAGTACATACATCTTCAGCGGTTCTAAGGTGTCAAGTGTATTGTCAAAGTTGTCAAACAAGTGTCAAATAAGAATCACGACCAGAACTTTAAAGTGAAATATATTATCAATTTATATAATAAATTCAGTTATTATATTTTATTTTACCTCAACTCTTTAACACCCCTTATTTCAGTAGCAGTAAAATAATCGTTCTGATATAAATTCAGCCACCATCCAGCTATCGACCTTCGGTTAATTGTCCGATTTAGCTTGAGTGTAATTTGAATTAGCCATTATTACTTTATTATTCATTTACAATGAGCAATGTCAGCGTCAAATGTCAAATTAAAAGATTTTGTTTTTAACATGGGACAAACTTTACCCTACGTTTATATAAATAATATGAATAAACGTAGGTGATGAAAAAACTATTTTCCTATTGGCTATTAATGATGTAATGTATGTGCTTCTACGTCACAGGAGTGGGGGGTAGTTTTTCAGGACGCCAATCTTTTTATTTAATTATTTCCACAAATAACAACAAATTATTAAAATAAAAATTATTACTAAGAAAATCATTCCATAAACTTTCATTTAAAATAGTTTTTGAAAAATGTGAAACAGGCTCATTGCATACCAAAAGTTCCTCGGAAAAGATTCTATATATCCAGTAAAATTGTAACAGGAACATATACTATTTTCTACAAATTCCATACCGAAAGTTCATTGGAAAAGATTCTATAAATCCAATAAAATTATAACATGGACATACACTATGTAAATTGCACTTCACATTAACATCTGAAATTAAAATTATTTGAATATATCAGCTGTTTCTATGATTACAGCTAAGCTAGCTGATTTATGAAAGTTAATTACTTTATAATTCTTTAGTCTATATCTGTTGAATATAAAGGAAAATGTGTAGTCAAACCGTAGAGACAATAAGATATAAATTGATAATCACATAAAATATCAAAAAATAATTAAATAAAAATGTTGGTGCCAGAAATAATCATGAAAAACAACCCCCTCTTCTGTGACGTCGGAGTATATAAAGCACGTCATTCATAGCCAATAGGAAGACAGTTTACGTTATTTACATAAATAAAAGTAGGTGATAGTTTGTCACATGTTGAACTGTATGTACTCTGACGTAGAAATGCCGCAAGATCTCCATTTTCGAGATCTCGTCTCGAATTTCTCGAATTTTAGAGACGAAATTAATCTTATTCTCATCTCGATATTTCGAGACGAGACGAGAGTAATGCCCTCGAGATTTGCTCGAGACGAGAATAGAAATTCGAGATCTAGATTGTACTATTTTTTATATTAAATAAAAATTTCTAATTAAAATAAACAAAACACCAGACAGTAAAATAATGTTTTAATCAATGGTACCAGTTTATTAAATTCATGTCGCTTGTAATGTTAATTTATTTATATTTCTAACTATAAATTCGAGACTCTCTAGTCGAGATCGAGAGAAAGTAAGAAAAAATATGACGAGACGAGAGGCAGAAAAATCTCGTCTCGAAAATTTGAGACGAGACGAGAGTGAATTGTTTCTCGCCATATCTCGTCTCGCGGCATTACTGCTCTGAAGTCACATTCTATTTCAAATCACGTGACTTTTTCAAAATATTACACAAATTTCAATATTAAATTGTAAAATATTTAATAAATATTTCAAATTAGAGGTTCTTTAAAGAACAACATCTTTTAAAATTTAGTACTTAGAAATCATAAGAAAATTGTTGCAACAGTCCTGTTATTACAGACACATGACATTTTACATATACATAATTTCTATAATATAATGGTATGAATGTTTATATAATATTATAATAAATATGTATGTAAAATAGTGGACTGCATTTACAGATAATATGTAGGTATGGAAAAGTACCGCTTATGTATAATTGTGTATTAACACCTTTCAATTAGATTACATGTTGAACGCAGTTAAATATATTATTATGTTCGCGAAATAAGCGGTTTGAAGATCGTATAACGGAATAAATTATATGAAATTTTCGTGCATAATGTCATAATAAATAAACATGCTATTATATTACATTTTCCTTCAAAATATTTATCCTCTTCAAATTGACCCGTATAGTGCGGGACACGAATCTTGACCTGAGGGGTAAGGGAAAGAAATGCTCATATCGTGATATTCCATAGACGCCGTCAAATAATAATTATTACAGTAACTTTGTGTTACTAACTCATGTGTGTACGCTTATGATCCTAATAGATCCGAGTATAAACAAGACAGGAACTGAAACGAACAGCAATTGCCCAGATCAACTGCCAATATAAGAAACGCTGCGTAGTTTCAAACCTTATTTGGGCAACTGTTATATGTTATATTAGGTATGCGGAAAGTAAATTAATTGTATTTCGTGTGGATTTAAACGGAGCGCATATATTATACAGTGATTTATGCTACCATATTTTCAATAGTTCATCTTTCGGGTCCCGCACTAACAGGAACTCAAAATAGCATAAAGATGACCCATGTAGTACTCTCTCCATAACAGCGTAAGTGGCCTTTATGGTACATATTGTCTGGACGATTTATCTTGGCAAGCCTTAGGAATGCAGGTCGATTCACAATTCCTAAGATGCGGTATGTTAAATATATACTTTTTCTTAGATACCGCACTGCGTTAAAAGTAAAATAGTGATTTTACGACTTTTTATGGCCTAACACAATAGAAAAACATTCCGAACCGCACGATTTATGACACTTATATTCAAGCAGTTCTCTTTGCACATAGGCGTGCATAAATTTTCTTACTGGCAATAAGAGATCTACAAATGATTAAATTTTTTGAATATTTATTTCAGATATTACATATAACATGTTAGTAAAGTAAACATATTGCCAAATATTTATATTTTGTAGCTAGTAGTAAACTTGTAATGTACATTATAATATAAGCTAAAATCTGCTCGTAATTATAATCTACACCTAAAGACTAAGATTTAAACACTAATTACAAGAAAAACCCGTATATAAATTATGCAATGTGATTATTATACGAATTATATCAATACATATTATGTATTTTATTTTTTTTATTTTCATTTCGTACTTGACTTTGTTGTATTATGTTTTTTTAAATGTAATAAATAAATTATTATTTTCTGTACTGTTTGTACATTTGATTTTTTTTCCGGCGCGCCTATAGTTTTTATACCTTTACCGTAACAACAGAGAAATCCTTTATTATTTCAGCTCGCCAAGTAATATCGTCCAGACTATATCACATTTTCAACAAATTATAAAACCTGTACATGTGATAAGAAATATCTATAAAGTTTTTCAACTACATTAAATATAGACTTAAAACTTACAAAAAGTTCGACCGGCATTGAAAGGGTCATCTTCTAGTCCAGATTTATCTTTACCTATACTTCTGGCATGTGAAAAACAACTTCGTAAAAATCAGGTGCGTATAGTAAAATCTACTTTGTAAGACCCTTGAAACAATACTCTAACAAAGGAATGTGCAGGGCTTGTGGATACAATGCCAAAAAAATCTCTTGTGGCCAGCACAAAACCTCTCGCCATTTCCATATTAGGTTATATAAATAAAATAAATAAATATATCATCACGGCATATTACCCATTTCTAAGTGTGCCACAATCTGCTTTATCGCAGATTTCGGTAATGATGATAACATATTAAGTTATATAAGTACATTATATTTAACATTTCTGGTACAAACACAAACATTGTAATTACATCTATTATTAATATATTTTTATATTTTTTAATTCATTCTATAAATAAGTTTCTTCCTACTCTTCTAAATATTCGAGATTCTTCAAATTCATTGGCGAGATTGGCGGTATTTCTGATGCGTACATATACCTATAATTTTAAATATTTAATTAATAATAAAATAAGAAATATTAAATGTACTTCCCAGAAAAGCATTCAGTAATGTATCTGGATTTTTGACTCTGACAGTTTTCTGTCAATTACAAACATTTTAATTTTTCAACTGGAGTTTTTTGGGCTGTGAGATTCATTACAGGAATATTTTATATAATAATTCTCTATCTCTAAATCCATAGAAGAATGTTCAATGTATCGGATAGAGAATTTTATATTCTTTAATATTTCTAACAATATAAATTTCCAAAAAAATAATATTTAATTTTTTTAAAAAAGAAACTACTACTTCCGGTTGTCAAATTGTTACCAAAACTTTTTCAGCTATTGCCATTAACGCCAAATTAAGGAATAGGTAGATAAATTGGTCTTTGGTCTTATAGAATTTGAGAAATCGTCCCTCCAGCATCCACAAACACAAACACAAACACACACACACACACACACACACACACACAACATTGTAAAGTTAAAATTGGATTCTAGTGACTTTAAAACGTGTTAAAAATAAGTATATAAGGGCGAAATAACCCAAGATTAAATGGTAGATTTACAGCTTGGTCCCTTATAAGTAGGTATTATATATCGTCAACATTCTTTACTGTAAACATTTTAAATCAGCTTATTGTAATCCTTGTAATCCCAAATATTTGTTGCAACATATTTAAACTCTTTAAAAAAATGAGTAAAATTTTTCACTCAATTCTATCCCCATCTCCCCGTATCAATTGTTTTGCTAATGATAACAAATGAGTGTAGATGGTGAACATTTGAGAGTGTAAGAGCAACAACGTGTAATTTATTTAATGATAGAACTTCACGTCGTAGCAAGCCGTGGATAAGAAGATGCTCATCTCATAGCCCGTGGCGGAATGGGTTGTCTCTCTCTAGCTCATAGAAGGATAGGCAGTCTCAGAAAGGAGTATGTAATTATAAATTCATAAGGTTACGGTCGTATTACATGGATGGACGATAATATCAAAATGAAATTTGTGATTATTTAGACTTGGAAAGAGGATTTTTTATTATTGAAAAGAGTTAAGACAGTGAAATTTTTATACGGGATAAAAGAAAGACGCATTTATGGAAAATGTACTGGAAATGAAAATTTTACTTGCGAACAGTAAAGATGTATTTATAGCTGATACAGAACTTAATTTAGAATAGAAAACATAGAATTTGGTCATACGGAAAATAATAAGAGTATATCCATTTGTAAGAGACACAGCGCACAGAACATAATTTAACACAGAATAGGAATTCACCAATGTTCAATTTTCTATGTCTGTGCTGTGCGCCCTATGTTTTTCGTGCATCTTCGTAACATTTCGTGGAAGTTCGAATATATATTTGTAAATAACGCTACGAGGTTGTAACACGTGTCAGTCATTTGTTGGTTAAAATGGACTCCAGTCATTTGTTGGTTAAAATGGGCGACAGTCATTTGTTGGTTAAAATGGACGACATCAAACTTATTTGTATAAATTTAAGGAAGTGTCTATTGCACTGTCTAGACAGAGCCACAAAAAAAATCTGTTGTGGCCAGCACATTTTACGCTACATAAGTATTGTATTGCACTTGGCTATCGAATCGTCGTTTTCTAACAAATAAATACAGAACTTTACCCAAATATTGTTTTTTTTTTATTGTATTTAACATGTCTTCTGCACACATACAATTCTAATTATATCTATTTTTAATTGTATGAGGAAGTTCCTAAATGTCAGAGATTCTTCCAATTCATTAACAAGATTGGCGGTATTTGTAACGAATATAAACATTTTACCTACAATTTTAAATATTTAATTAATAAAACAATAAGAATGATTAAATGTACTACCATAAAAAGCTTTCAGAATGTCACTAAAACTGTCGATTTTTGAAACTGACATCCATCATTTACAAACTATCTTATAAACATTTGAATTTGTCAACTGGTTTCCTTATTGCCTTAGCCTCTGCGATTAGATTATTCTATATAGACATAATAAATTTATTAAATGTATCAGATGTAGAATTTTATGTTCTTCAATAATAGTAATAAAATAAAATTTCAAAAAATAATATTTGGAATATTTTTTAAAGAAACTATTACTTTCGGTTGTTCAATTGTTACCAAAATCTAATCAGCTCTTCCCAGGAATGTCAGATTGAGGAAACTGCAGTTAAATATTTTTTAAGTCTTGTAGTATTTGAGAAACCGTGGCTCCAACATCCACACTCCACACATACAAATACACACACACACACACACATACACACACATACGCACATACATACGGACATCATCGTAAAAATGTTATAATCGGATTATAGGGACCTTAAAATGTTCTTATCCACTAAAATTTAGATATGCAAATTTTAGCATGATTCCAATATCTCTCTTAGCGATAAAGGAGATATGTGTGTACAATATTTATTTTTTAATATGATATGTACATAATTTTCTGTATATATATCCATACCAAAAAATTAAAAATTTAACAACCCGATTCACAAAAATATTTAAGCTAATCCTCATTTTTGGATTAGCGAATTCTACCCTAATTTTGACAGTTTATATCTTAAAATATAGTCTAATCTATTCCTAGTATCTACCTTTATTGATAATATCATGAAAATTAAATTTTAAATACCGGAATAGAATAGAATCCACTAATCCAAAAATGAGGATTAGCTTAAACTTGTGAATCGGGCTGTTGCTCTTTTATTAAATTTAAAAGAGACTGTTTCAATTATTGCTGTTAATTATTTCTTATTTTTACCTTCTTGATTTTTTTTCTCCTTGTTATAGCTTCTGGCTTAAACTGTTTTGGCATTATACTGTTCTATTATTATTATTATTATTTATGCTTTAATATGTTTTTGAAAAGTGAAACTTTGTAATTATTTGTATTTGATCTGTAATTGGGCCTTGGCCTGTTGATCTTTTCTCTCTAAATAAATAAATAAAATAAAATTATAATTATAAAATAAACTGACAATTGACAGTTCAGGTTAAAACTCTGCAATCTTTTGGTCTCATGCACAGCTCTTAGTTTTTAAGCATTAATCCTTATTCAAAGCTGGAAATGATAGTAAACATTACCATATGATATACATTTTAACGCATTGCGCTTAATTATTAATTATAGCTCTGCTCTAACACATTAGGACAATCAGTGCAAATGCAGCTTATCTCATTCTGAAACAAAGTACTCGTATACAACAGTAACAGTTAAATAATATTTGTATGCTGTTCAATACATCATTTCTTATATAATTTTCTCATAATGTGGGTGTAATTTTGTTCCAAACCACCCACACTTACAAATACAGAAGACCTCTAACAAATTATCATTGAATCCAAGTCTTCGCTCTTTTATCATTGTCATGACGCAGCATTTTCGGCACGTGTCTTCATTTCGAACGTAGTTAATTTTGTCAAAGACACTCAAATCTTGTTAAAGTTCCATTCTTTTGGGCTGTGTCAAGTGTAGACGAATTGTTTATATAGTGGTGAATTGGGAAGTGTCGAAACGAACCACCCACGGTTTTCTTGCTTGAAGACCGTGGAAATTAAATCTGTTCTAGCTATTCTTCAACACTTCAATCTCGACATGTTGTCGAAAGGAGATTATTTTATACTTTTTGCTTATTAACAGTTTGAAGAAGGTCGCCCATCTATTTATGAACCGTGGATAATCAAGCTTGACACGAAATCAAAGAGGAAAGTCAATTATTGGCGCTTTAAAATAAATACGAATCTATACTTGATAATAAAATTAACAATATTGCATTTTTCAAAAATATTACAAAGTGGCCATTAGATATTTTTCATAATACCATACTGTTCTATGATATAACAGGACTAAAAACAAAACTGAAAAGATAAAAATAACGGATGCCGGCCGTTATATTTTATAAAAGGCGTCTATAATTAAGAAGCAAATGGTCCCAGAAAAATAACAGCATCTAGATGGATCGTTGTCAAGGAGAATTTATAAACTAACAAAAAGATTGTTCAGTATGACAGAAAGAGAAGAATTTTATTATTCCTAAATGTTTAAATTTTATTTTATTACGAAAAATCTTGAACGCCATACGGCCGATAAGCAAATAACGAACTCCGCTGATTGTAAACCTCAGCCGCGTCCGTTATTTGCCTCATATCGGCCTAATGACGTTAATAACTATTACAATAAATTATTGAAATTTATGTAATGTATGACATTCTATATAAGGTACTTGATCTGAAGCAGAATGTGACGTCAAAGATCATACAGCTTGACATGTGTTTATTTTAAATAACGTACGTGACGAACAATCTGTTTTCCTATTGGCTGTGAATGACGTGCTGTATGTAGTTTGACGTCACAGGAGTTGGGGATTGTTTTCATAACTATTTTTGGCGCCAATCTTTTATTTAATAATTTATGAAAATAACAACAAATTATTATTAGGTATTTTTTTATTACTATGATTATTTTTTGACATTTCGTAAAATCAATGAAATGCTTCAATGTTTGTCACGTATCTGCGTTTTAACCAATCCAGTCATTAGTGAGTAATTAATTCAATAGTAAATAATATCTGAAGCATTTGTTTTTTTTTTTGACAAATGTCAGATAGTTATCAACACATAAGTAGAATGAGCGAAAAATACCCAGTTATTGCCATTTCTGATGATTAAATAAACCAAAAAATTATAGAACTACTTCTGAAAACACCATAATAGCGCTGCTATAAGATGACTTCTTAGTTATAAATTTTAAAAGATATTGTTCTTCAAAAAACCTAAAATTTGACAATATCACACAATATCCATTAGATATTTTACAATTAAATATTGAAATTTATGTAATATTTTGAAAAAGTTACGTGATCTTCGGAGTACATATATTTTAACATGTGACAAACTATCGTCAACTTTTATTTAAATAAATAGCGTCACCTGTTTTCCTATTGGTTATGAATGACGTTCTATGTGTACTCCGACGTCACAGAGGTGGGGGGTTGTTTTTTATGTCTATTTTTGACGCCAATCTTTTACCTCTCGGTAAGAGACGTATTGGATTCATGCTAAAAACCGCATATCCAGATTTTAGTGGATAAGCACGTTTTAAAGTCACTAGAATCCGATTTTAACCTTCACAACTTGTTTAGGAGTAAGCTGAGATATGTAATCGTCTTATTTATAATAATGCTAGTTGCTAGTAAAATATTATTAGGTCGAACAAACGGATGTTACTAATTTTAGAATATTGCTAAGAAAATATTTGACAACCCGTAAAACAATTGTCAATATCTGTGTGTGTGTGTGTTTGTGTGTGTGTGTGCGTGGATTATGACTTATTTTATTTATAAAAATTACAATAAATTATTATTATTATTATTATTAATATTATTATTATTACTAGCATAAACTTTGATTTAAAATACTTTTAAAAAAATGTGAAACAGGCTCATTATTAGGAATTACTTGGTACGGAAACGATTATTTATATTCTCTTGCCTTAAAGTTGTGTTCTAGTTATCAAAACAGACTTGCTAACTGCGCCAGGTAAATGAATGAAGCTAGTTAATTACGATAGTAGATGGAGTTAGAATAGTATGACAGTTACCATTTGTCAATAGCCACTCAAACTCTATAGGCTTTTGTGACTTTTGCCTGCCAACAAGTTTTTGAAAAATCTGTCAACTTATTTTCAATACATTTTCATTATCTTATTATATTATTATTGACTATTACTAACGACAATCATTTAATTAATTATTTACTAAAATAACAACAAATTTAATATTTTTTTATTACTATGAAAAATATGTTCATTCTTAAGATGGAACAAGATATAGGTACATTCTTGCAATAATTCTGTATGCAAATCTACTAGTCTTTAATCAATACACTTTTAGTACGTATTGTATCAAGGAATGTTAATTTATATCCCTCGTATAAATTATCAGGACTTCACACCTTATAGGGCGGTCATCCTTACAATTAGAATTGTTAATGGCTGGTTCACAATACACACACAGAATGCAAATGGACCGTGGACTTAAGCCTAGAGGCACGAAGCAAGAATCGAGATGCTATTGTGAACGGTCCTTATTCGGAAAGGTATAGTTACATTTTTGCGCATGGGTCACATATAGAATAGTATATTTTATAATAACCAGTATGGAAAAGATAATTTCCACGCGAGCGAAAAGATACAGTTTCGCGGAATTTAGACTATATTTTCTCTAACACTATTTTAAATAGTTTATTACGTAACAAGTGTGTAAAGTAGTACTTATTTGGCCGAGTGCGGAAATTAGTAGTAGATAAAAATAGTTATTTACATTCGAGTGCGTGTAAGTTGTATTTTACAGCGCGACAGCTTTATTTAAGGCTCGAGCCCTTAAGGCGAGTGCCTTATTAGCTGGAGCGCTGTAAAATACTTCACGCACGAGAATTGTATCAAATTTTTTGGCCGACGATAATGAAAATCACTTTTTTAATGAGATAGGTTATACTTCTGATAAGGGTTAGTTTAATATACTGGGGTTAAGTCAATTTCCAAATTTGATTTTACTTACCTTCATTAGAGTACTTCTTCTAGCAAAAATTTATTTGTAATAATAGACGTTGTTTATGACTGATAATATATTTATTTGCTCATGTTTTCTTCGTAATAAATAATAGGTAGGTGTCGATATTTGACATTTCAGCAATGTTCACCTCGCGTATTTGACAGGTATATCGATCGGTGACTACAAGTATATCGGTAACGGCGGATTTTTACAATAATGACAGATGTCGCTGCCGTGATTTTGGTTTATATAAATTAATTTTAAATATAGGAAATGTTTAATTAAAAAAATAACTTAAGTAGGTAGTACTTTTTTACATGAACTTTATTATAGTAAAGATGATTTCTTTTCTAAATGCCCATAAAATTCCAGTGTATTTTGATTATTTTACCGCATAGTTAGACAAGTTACAACATAGTAAGCGTAAAATGTAGGTTACACTTGCGGTTAATACAATTGCAAAGTTCCCATTACACTTCAGGAGGGCAAAAATACTATTTACACACGAGTTGCATAGAATATTTTTCCTACAACCGAAATGTTAGTGCTATTTCTCATAATACTGAGTGTGAGTGTATAGGCATCTTCAAATATTGTTACTATTAATTGACAAGTAAATTAACCGAATGTGCATTTTGCCTAGCAACGTATTTACTTTTCACGCACTAGTGCTTGAAAAGTACTTTTCCGACGACCACTACGAAAAGTACATAAATTCACACGCTAAACTATTACTGAAAGTTGGTCATTGCACATCACTACCAAAGCTGTGTGAAATGAAAACTCGTTAGCCAATCAGATGCGTCCGCAACTGTGTGATATGATTTTATCACACGCTGCGATAACTAAACGAACTAACCTAAAAATTTGTATGTAAAAATTTGACAGTTGCAAATAATTTGCTGAATTTATACGGATTAAGAAGGCTGGACCCTGATTTATCAAATTTTAACATAATTTTTGGTGACTTCTGATAGCAATGATATAAAAATAATCTGTTTTAATATTTTTATGAAAATTTTATATTGTTTTATTTTTTGTGGTCGTCGGAAAAATATCGTGTACAACACGTGCTGAAAGGGTATTTCACACTCACGTGATTAAACCGCTCGCCTTCGGCTCGTGGCTCAAACTTCACGTTCGTGTGAAATATCCAACTTTCAGCACTAGTTATACAATATATTATTTCATTCACTAGTGTTTGAAAAGTTACAAGTTACACTTTACAAATTGTAAAGAGTGTTGTAGGAAAAAATATTTTCCTGATCTCTTGACATTTTTGCAGAAAATAAAATATTATTGGTATGTTACAAAAGCAATAATTTGTTATTTAACTTACTCTCCAAAAAGCTTAAAACAAGGCGTATTAATTAGTTTTTGTAAAAAATACTTTAATAATTTGACAGTTGGGACAGTTGAAGTGATAAAATCAAAGAAACAATGCGGCAAGCAAAGACAACTTGATTGAGGAGTGCATCCATAGCCAAATATCAACCCTACACGTATGACTGCAATAACTTACAGACTTAATTATCAACACACTAAATGTCTAAGCGGCTGACATCCAGACTACACAGAGAGAGATTAGAGATGAGGGAAAAATGATAAATTTCTAAACAGAATTTTGACTTACAAAGATAACAAAGTTGAGATATTGATATTGAAACTATAATTTAGAAGAATTTATAATAAAGTGATTACCTTGTTATTGCTCTAACACTCGCCTTGTTACAAGCCCCAAACCACGCCCTAATTAATCGTCAAAATTCTTTCAATATTTCAAACAGAGTATATTCATTTTTGGATGAACCAAGCCCTCAAAGCTGTCGTAGAAGAAACACCATTTCCAAAACAAGTTTAATAATAAATACACAAAAATAAAACATGTTTCCTTTTTATATTCTTTTACTATTTTCTACATTTCTTTTTTGTATTTTGTATTATCTATTGTCTGTACTAGACACTATGCACACTGTTCTATTTCTTAGACCATATGTTACTCTCTCACACATACACATACATATAAACACGTGGTATTCATTGAAGAAGTGGCCACCCACGTATCTCTACCGGTAGCTATGTTGTGAAGTTGTGATCCAAGACGCTTATGCTAGGAAATTTCAATGCGTGTATACAACACAAAATATAGATATGTACTCGTGTAGTCGTATATAAAATACATGTGTTCTTTTAAAATTATATTAGTTTTGTAATATTATTTAACAAAATACTGGATGGAGATATTTATTTCAAATTTTAATTTCTTGCAGACAAAGGGCTTGGAAAATATTCCTAACAAATTTTAAAAATTTACCTGTGCAGAAAAGCAAGTAAAAAGCGGTTTTCTAAATTTGACATTCATATCTACCATAGTGAAAATGAAAAGGCACAAGACTTATGTCATCAACCTAAAAAAACTTATAAAATAACTTGTAGAAATTATTTATTTTTAAATACAGCGAGTTAAATAAACCACAGGAATTTGGAAAATTATGAAATATGGAATGAAAAATGATGACATTTGACATCTATGTATACAGGGTGTCTCTTAAATAGGGGGACATGGCTTAACCACAGATTCCTGAGGCTAAAATAAGACGATTTAACCAAACTTGCTTCTACCGGAAAGTGTACCATTTAGCCAGAATTCTGCTTTAAACTTCTTCAAAAAAAAAAATTAATTTTGCTTATAATAACAGAATGCTTTATACGATTTGGATGAAACTTGGTATGACAGTTTATATGGTTATAAGTCATCTTTTAAGGTGATACTTGTTATTAATAGTGAACCACTAGTGTATGAAACTTAGGTGTCCCAACATTAATTAGACCGTAACTTTTTAATGGCAACGCCGAAATCGTGAAATTTATTTTCTTCAGAAAGATACATTCAATAGTAAACTTTTTTCTCTCTCTCTGTGTGTGTAATTTGTGATATCTGTTACGGTTTACACAGAAAAAAATAAAATCTGAGTGCCTGCATTGCTAAATTTTTAAAATAAATTTAATCTAGCGGTCTATCCAAATGTCAAACAAGTAATTTTTATTGACAGTAACGAGTTGTCAATCTTCACATCTTGTTTGGAGTAAGCTGAGATATGTAATCGTCTTATTTATAATAATGCTAGTAAAATATTATTAGGTTGAACAAACGGATGTTACTAATTTTAGAATATTGCTAAGAAAATATTTGACAACCCGTAAAACAATTGTTACTGTCATTAAAAATTTCTTGTTTGACATTTGGATAGACTGCTAGATTAAATTTATTTTAAAAATTTAGCAGTGCAGACACTCAGATTTTATTTATTTCTGTGTGAACCGTAACAGATATCACAAATTATACAGAGAGAGAATAGTTTACTATTGAATGTATCTTTCTGAAGAAAAATAATTTCACCTTTTCGGCATTGCCATTAAAAAGTTACGGTCTAATTAAAGTTGGGACACCTAAGTTTCATACACTAGTGGTTCACTATTAATAACAAGTATCACCTTAAAAGATGACTTATAACCATATAAACTGTCATACCAAATTTCATCCAAATCGCATAAAGCGGCCGATTATTATAAGCAAAATTATTTTTATTTCGAAGAACTTTAAAGCAGAATTCTGGCTAAATGGTACACTTTCCGGTAAAAGCAAGTTTGGTTAAATCGTCTTATTTTAGCCTCAGGAATTTGTGGTTAAGCCATGTCCCCCTATTTAAGAGACACTCTGTATAATTACTAGCTATCATATCTGCTTGACAAGAAAAGTCAACAAAGTCACATGACTGCGCTTGCCTTATAAATTTGTATCCCATGTTAACGTAGTAGTATACGACGTCATTTCTTTAGTAATATTATTTGTTGACGTGATATTTTCAAATTTTAGATAATTTTATATACCTAACTTCTAAGTAGGTACTAAAATTTAAAAAAATATTGTTATTTAAAGGGCTTCAAATTTGAAAATATTACGAAATATACATTAGTTATTTTATAATTAAATTTGTGTAATCTTTTGGAAAAATCACGTGATCTGAAACAGAATGTGACGTCAGAGTACATACAGTTTATCATTTACCTCCCGCTACCCTTGGTAAGGGAGGTATAGGGATCGTGCTAAAAATCACATATCGAGATTTTAGTAAATGACTACGTTTTAAGATCCCTAGAATCCAATTTTAACATTTTCACGATGATGTCTGTATGTGTGTATGTGTATGGATTTTGTATTCGCACCAACTCAAATACTATCATTCAGAAAATTCTCAAACCTTGTATTTCTATCCTATTCTAATATAAAAAAGAATCCATTAGATTTTGGTGTAAATCGGAAATGGCACTTTACCTGAAGCTCATAATGGTTTTCCTTCAAAAAATACCATTAAATGCCATTTTTTCTCATTTTATGTCTTATTAAAATTAAAGATTATTGAATTTTGTACAGGAATACATTAATACTTTTTCTATACATATATTTTACAGATAAATTTAAAAATAATTTTTTTTATTCGTCCCGAAGCCTAAGATATACACAATTCCTTTGTTACACGGTTCATATTTCAAATGAATGTAACTGACAGTAAATGTCAAAAAAAAACAATAAAATTTTATATGAAACATATTCTTTAATTTCTAATCGTTACGAAGTTATATAAAAAATCTGATGTGGCCAACACAAAACCTCCCGCTATTTAATTTTTATTAATTTAAATAGGTACATACCTACTTACGTATTGCTTTATTTACTATTTTCTTTTTAAAATGTCACTATCATTAAATTGAAGTGATAAGTTTTCTGACAGTGATATTTACTGTCAGTTACATTCATTTGAAAAATGAACTGTGTAACAAAGGAATAGTTTTTATCTTAGGCTTCGCGACTAATAAAAAAAATTATTTTTAAATTTATCTGTAAAATATATAGAAAAAGTATTAATGTGTTCCTATAGAAAATTCAATAATCTTTAATTTTCATTAGACATTAAATTCGAAAAAATGGCATTTAATGGTATTTTTTGAAGAAAACCCATTATGAGCTTCAAGTAAAGTACCATTTCCGTTTATCCGATTTACACCAAAATTTAACGACTTCTATTCCTATTAGAATAGGGTAAAAATACAAGGTTTCAGAATTTTCTGAATTATAGTATTTGAGTTAGAGTGCAAACAAAATTCGAACACATACAAACATACACACATACACACACACACACACACACACACACATACACACACATACACACACATACACACACATGCAGACATCATCGTGAAAATGTTAAAAAACCTTAAAACGTGGTCATTTACTAAAATCTCGATATTAGATTTTTAGCACGATCCCTATACCTCCCTTACTAAGGGTAGCGGGAGGTAAAAATAAATATTGGCCAAGGTCGCCATAACATTTAACTTAGTACAATTATATGATTTTTTAAAAAAAGCACATCTAAAAAGACCTCTGAAAGGTAAACAAAAGTCTTGTTTAATTAAAGTCGTAACTCTTAATTTTCAAGATAGCAGAGGTAAACCACGTAAAAACTCATTTTTCACTGACTCATATCTCGGAAACTATTGAAGATCGGATCCATGTCGATTAAGCTTTTTTTTCCAATTTGGTCAGTACTTTATACCCTTCATATTTTTTACACTTTCTTTGAAACACCCTGTATAAATAACGAACTGTTTTGTTAATGGCTATGAATGACGTCACAGGAGTCGGGGTTGTTTTTCATGACTATTCCTGGCGGCAATCTTTTTATTTAATTATTTGTGTAGGGTCCCAGGAAACACAGATATATATTATTTACATTACAGTTTTGTAACAGCCGTTACTTTAACACGACTTGTAATATTATTTGTTTGTTACATGTTATTTACTTGTACAACGGGATGTCCGCCACAAACCTTATATACGTTATGTTACATAAATATAATCTAGTGCTAATGGCATTTATATTTAAGTCATGTTTACGTAAAAGGTTGAGAGATACTTATTTTATTTATTTTTTATATAACTGTGCTATACTGCGTTATACGCAGGTAATATAATTTTATATCAAGAATTAATATGCGATGTTATATTAAAATTATGTAATCCAGTAATGTTCATACTGCATACAGAAGGGTAAAAAGGGTTTTTGTAAAATGTGTAACTTTTGAAATATACTTTATTCACAAAAAAATATACAATATAATAAATAAATAATGTACATAATAAAGGATGTGTGTAACATTTTAAAAATATTTTAGATACAAGAAAATTCGCACACTAACGATAAACAATATAAATAATATAGGTTATGCAATGCCATAAACTAAGTTAGTTTGTAGATCGATGTCACATATTTTATGACAATAATGAAAATAAGCAACGGTATGTACAGGGTAGTTAAAGTTGCTGAAAGACATCATTTACAAATTCAAATTCAATAAAGGATGTGTGTAACATTTTAAACATACTTTAGTTACAAGAAAATTCACACAATAATGATAAACAATATAAACATAGGTTATGCAATGCCATAAACTAAATCAGTTTGTAGACCGATGTCACATATTTTATGACAATAATGAAAATAAGCCGCGGTATGTACATGATAGTTAAAGTTACTAAAGGACTTCGTCCTACATTAATGTATACCGAAGATACAATATTGACATTTCACGGCCGCAGTTGAAACATAAAATTTATTTTTTACATATTTCTGATACTCTATCACATAACTATCAGTCATTTTTATAAGCTTGTATGAACATCTGTACTAGATTTTAAGCTAGAGATAAAACTTCAAATAGTCAATTATGAACAAGAAATACATTCTTATAAAATAGTGATTGGTATTCACCTTATAAATGAAAAATATTGAAATAGGTAAGTTATTGTTATATACAGAGTGTTCAAAATAAGGGTAAAAAATTGTGGGTACATACATTTCGATATGCTGATTCGAAATCATAAAGAATTTTTCCAAAATTTGGAAAATATTTTTTGTCACTGCCTGATACGAAATTTGTATTAAAAATAATTACGAATTAATTTATCTTTCTAGTCAACCATTCAACGTCAGTTATGTGATTAGATAATTCATTATTGTTAATTATTAAATTTGTCGGCAGGGCGCATTAAAAATGAACACTGCAAGGATTAAATAAATAATAACAAGTAATTGTCAGAATTTTGGAGAAGTTCTTCTTGACTGAGAATCAGCACATCGAAATGTATATGACCTCAATTTTTTACTCTTCTTTTTAACACCTGTATATTATTACAATAACTTATTTGTTTTAACTAAAATAAATTCATTCATTACTGAATAACAATTATTATCTTCTTGGACTGCAGCTGAAGCTAAATAGTTAGTATTTGTCTTAGGAAATTTTTGCGGTGGTGAAGTGGAGAATTCTAAAATAAATTTCGGATTAGCAAAATGGTACCGAATTTCATTAAATATACTACCTTCAACGCTACCGTTTGTGTCAGATGAGTATGTTTGTGGATAATGTTTTGTTTTCACTATACGGCTTTCAGAACAAGTGGTGTAATCTGCCTCTTCTGCTTTTTCCATGCTTTCTCTGAAAAATCTTTGGAAATAAATTATATTAGAAAATAATACGATAAAATATTGTTTTGCTTACCACAGTAACAATCAATTTTAATTTCATATTTATTCCATTTGCTGTTATCCAGTTTGTGGTTATTTCGGAGTAGGTTTCCATCTTTTAGAAAATACACCTACTCATAACGAACCTAAAAACTGTATTCAACAATATCAATATGACACAGAACAAAATAAACACTGTGATACTATCATAGATATTACTTATTAATACAATATAATAAATTACGTTATATAACTTACCTTATTGAACGTCTTCCTTCCACTATAAACATTCAAATGAATACACATAACACAAACAATTGCTATAACCCGCTGCGGAGCACCCGCATGCGCAAAGCAATAGAATACACAATAAATAAAATTAAAAATCGTAAATTTTTGTATTATATTTCAAATTTAATATTATAATTTACCGTAATTTTTTATTATATAATGCCACCTACGAGTAAATAATATATTGTAAAGTGACAAGAAATGAAAATGGGTACCACTTAAAATTAATTTACGCAATATACCTGCAAAATACTATCAAATAAAATACGAAGTAAAGTATATTACTACATACATATGTACCTACACAGTAAGATAAATCAAAATTAATCTACCTAATAATAGACTAATAGAGCATGTGATATACTGTCAATCACAATACTGACGTTAAAGCTTTCATATAGAACCTGTATAATTCTGAAAACATGTGCAAAATATTACTTGTATGATGTGAAATTAATATAACTGTGGTTGATATTACTAGTTTCATAAAATTAATGTTACGTTCTATTCAAACATAGTATTTTTGTTGTGGTTATTACACAAAAACTATATAAATTTGAAAACCTTTCTATATTATTACTTTTGTAATATGAAAATATTATAACTGCAAACTTATATAAATAATATTACTTAATATTATAGAATTAATATAAAAATATATAAATGATAAGTTTCTTAACGTAAGATATACGAAATATATAAAAAAAGAGATCTATGATTTAACTTTTATGAAACAGTGGAATATAACATTGTGCTGTGATTTATCCTTGATAGTTATATATCATGTATGTGTGTGTTTCCTGGGGTCTTTATCTGTTTGAGTAATAAAGTATTATTATTATTATTATTATGATTATAACAATAAATTATTATTATTATTATTATTGTTACTATGAAAAATATTGCATGAATTTTCATTTAAAATACTTTTTAAAAATGTGAAATAGGCTCATTGTGCTTATTTATTAATTTCTTTTATACTTCATAGGAAAAGACAATTCATTGTACTACAACACAATATCATTGTATTTATTGTATTACATGCCTACATCATATTAATTATGGTATTGTATTTTTTTTGTATGGAACGCGTGCCTACATATAAATGTAAGACACAAATACTTTTCAATATATTCCCACATCCATTCAAAAATAAAAACAGTAATAAAGAATTGTTATATTGTGCTGTAATCAAATTGTTAAAAAAGTTAATATTTGTTTGTTTCTTTAAACTATACTACTATTTTTTCATAATTGATTTAATAATAAAACGATATTTTTGCGAACTCATATAAGGTCTTTGTTATGTTACATTTATTTACATTATAACGCCTTAGAGAAATTTATATCGATTTTTATTGATATTATTGTAAATGTCCTTATCACTGTAGTAGTAAATAAGTCGACTCATGTGTGATCATTAGACAAGCTCGGGTGACATTTTAACCGCAACGGTAGATAAAATAATACTTTAACAGCAAGGGTAGATAAAGAACTTTAATTTTTATTTAAATAAAAACACATTATACATTTTGACGATTCATATTATATATATAACTTCAATTGTATAAACATGAATAAAATGAAATTGTTTTCAAACAAATTCTATAACTACCACGCTACTGAGACTTTTAAATTGTTCTTAAATAATTCAATTTATAATCGGTTTTTCTAATTTTTGCTGTTTAAAATCTGCTATAGAAAAAAATAGAATTTTACACACGACGATAAAATTAAATTATCGACTCGCGAAAAATAATTCACGAGCGAAATCGCTCGTGAATTAAACTTTCCGCTCGTCGATAAAATACAATTTTTTGCCCTCCTGAAGTGTAATGGGAACTTTACAATTGTATACACAGCAAGTGTAACCTACATTTTACGCTTACTGTGTTGTAACTTGTCTAACCATTCAGTAAAATAATCAAAATACACTGGACGTTTATGGCCATTTAGAAAAAAAAATCATTTTTACTATAATAAAGTTCATGTAAAAAATTACTACCTACATAAGTTATTTTTTTACTTTAACATTTCCTATATTTAAAATTAATTTATATAAACCAAAATCACGACAGCGACATCTGTCATTATTGTAAAAATCCGCCGTTACCGACATAGTCACCGATCGATATACCTGTCAAATACGCGAGGCGAACATTGCTGAAATGTCAAATATCGACACCTACCTATTATTTATTACGAAGAAAACATAAGCAAATAAATATATTACAGTCATAAACAACGTCTATTATTACAAATAAATTTTCGCTAGAAGAAGTACTCTAATGAAGGTAAGTAAAATCAAATTTGGAAATTGACTTAACCCCAGTATTTTAAACTAACCCTTTTCAGAAGTACAAACCTATCTCATTAAAAAAAGTGATTTTCATTATCGTCGGCCAAAAAATTTAATACAATTCTCGTGCGTGAAGTATTTTACAGCGCTCCAGCTAATAAGGAACTCGCTTTAAGGGCTCGTGCCTCAAACATAGCTGTCGCGCTGTAAAATACAACTTACACGCACTCGAATGTAAATAACTATTATCGTCTTGTATAAAAAATAACTATTTTTTCGTATTTTGTACAGTAATGTACTATTTTAATATCCTGAAAATCGTACAGTAATGGGTTACTTTACAACATAGCAACGGTTTTCTCATTAAAATATATTTTGACAAAAAGAATTGTTTATTTTTACTTTTTATTGTTTATCATCTAAATCGTTTTCCATTTTCTTTTCATCATATAGATCCATCGTTTCGCAAATCGATCTCCAAAAATTAATTTGTTTGGAGGTTGTAAGGCGTAAAAAACAATAACTGTCAAGTTACTTTGTTACTGAGAATCAGACAACTATGTCTTTTAAATGTTTTTAATTCAGTATATTATGCCACAAAAAAATCAAATTTTAATACTAATTAAAATACGAAAAAATAGTGTACGGTGCGTCAGAAAAGTGATTTTACTATACTCGTCTGGTAAACTTTCACTTTTCTTAACATGGAACGGAATATACTATTGCACCAAAAAAATAATATAATATAGTACTCACAAATAAATAAGAAAAAAAGTTTAACCAACATGAGTTCGATCTTTAAATATTTTCCGAGATATATGGCACTAAAAAATGAGTTTTTACGTGGTTTACCTCTGCTATCTCAAAAACTTTAAGACTTACTACTTCGATTAAATGCCTCTACTTACCTTTGATAGGTTCTCTAAGATGTGCTTTTGATTTTGAAATGTATTGTGCTAAGGCTATATCCGATGTTGTAGTTTTATCACCCTAATATCTAAACTCTAAATTTATATGCCCTAAATAATGTCATTATTATTTTAGGAATTAAATCAAATGTACTGTCTAAGAATAGCTTCTAAGCTTCTATTTTATGAAATATAATATTAATATTTAAACTGAAGCATCAAATTGAATCGAATTGTATAATTCATCATTGCTATTCCAAAGTGTTGACATACAAACCAATGGATGTCTTTACTGTTCCATTCGGAGCTGTATTTATGTGAAGAAGACCTAAATCCTAAAAACTAAATACCAAAATGCAACATCGGACACAGCCTAAGTAACCTTGACTTTAGGATTTAGGTACATATTATAGATTTGAAAGATTTAGATTCTGAAACTCACAGCTAAGATTCTGATAAAAAAATATGACATACTATCAAAGAAATCTACTGCAATATTATTATAATTTGTATAGTTTTATAGGTACTTAATTTTTTAAAAAATATTATTCAATACAATCTTGTAACTCGTGTACAACTTAATTTTGGCATTACCAGGTGGTCAGCTCAGTAAGGAGCGTTCATTGTTAAAGCAAGCATAACATATCTTGGACAAGAATTTTACTGTACCTACTCTTACGGTCCTTCGGAACCCAAATAAAACTTTTGCCTATTTAAATAGTGGCAAGCAGTTTCAACTTTCATAGACATATAATGTACACCAAAAAGAAACTATATTCGCGTGAAACGCCAAAATTTTCACTGTACAAGTGAGTAACAAATAACAAATAAAACCCTTTTCCGTTGACCGTGTATTAATTAATAGGTTACACTAATGTATAGAAAATCATTCATTAATGACCCCTATTAACGTATGATTTGTTAGTAATAAACGAGTTTAGAACGTAACCATAGATATCACACACCGTTGCTTAACAATTGTCAAAACTTATGTGTCAGATGTTACTAACCTAACCTAATTTTTAGTTGTGGAATAAAACTAGATTTTACAATTCAGTAAAATACTGTCAACCGAATAATATTATAATTAATACGTGTGTAATTAATAATTTCATTAATTATATCTCAATCATCAATCTTTGTCATTCACTCACTTAATAGTTAAATAACTATAAATGCAGTGTATTAAGGCCTATTTATAATGAAGTAACGTAAAACGCAATGCAGCGACGCAACGTAATCAGTAACGCAAACACAAAATATGTGATTTATAATAACGCCGAAGATAGCATTTCTAACCAATCAAAAGAATTCTGTATATTGTTGAAATTCAACTCGCTTTTATTTATAGTCTTTATGACACATAAAATAAAATAATTTGAATAGAAATGGACAGTGACGACGATATAGCTCGGGCAATACTATTTGTCTCGGTGATTCTCGATTAATTCAATTAATTTTCTATCATCCATAATTATTCTTCGTATCGCTTTGAAAATCTAACCGGTCTAACCATAAAATGCAGAATTTATTATGTAATTTTGACAGTTCACGAACATGTCGATAATACAGATTTTTATAGTAAAACTGAAACACTGAATTCTGATTGGCTAGAGGGACAAAAGTAAGGTAGAAAGATGAAAGTTGGTCAGCTTTGGCGTTGCGTTGCGTTGCGTTACGTTACTTCTGCGGCTCTGCGTTGCGTTTCATTATAAATAGGCCTTTAGTTAAAAAGTACAAGCATAATTTTTCTATTTACACTACTTATACTATGAGTGATGAAAAAGAACGGATTCAGTTGGCAATAACATAAAATTACATGAAATTGGTAACACCGATACAATAAATTAATTTGCTGTTGTTGACAGTGACATTTAAAAAATTAAATTTGGACATATTTACATTTTTTTATTAAAATGGTTGTTGCTTCCCTCACTCACGTACTTTTATTTCTTATATCACGCATAAAGCAATAATCTAAAGCATTTCAATCACTCAAAATTCTATTGAAGTTACAGATCCTGGTATATCTGACCATAGTGGAATTAAATTTATTTTATTAGATACTACTGAAAATGTAAAATTTACGAAAAAATATCTGATGCAAGAAATTGGTTTACATTAAATAAACTCAAATTGAATCAAGCGAAAACTCAAAAATTAATCCTATCACCTCGACTGAACATAGATCAGCCAAAATTTGTAGTACTCCTAGGCTTAAATATTGATCCTCACTTAAATTGGACATATCAAATAGACAAACTTCGAAATAAACTTGCATCAGTAATATTTCTTTTTAGAAACTTATCTAAATACGTATCAACAGATACATTAAGATCAATTTATTTTGCTTTATTCGAGCCTCATTTAACATATGCTATAACTGTTTGGGGTAACTCTACCCATGCAGGAAAAATTTTTGTCCTCCAAAAAAAGATCATACGTTTAATTGATAAAGCACCTATAAATACACATTGTCGTCCTATATTTATTAAACTAAAAATTATGTCATTTCCCTGTCTGTATATCTACTATAGTTTACTTGACATTCACAAGAATAAAAATTTATTTATGCAAAATAATGATATTCATCAATACAACACAAGGAATGCAGAAAACTTACGCCCTTTGCCTATTAAATTAGAATGTTCAAAAAAAAATTCTCCAAACATTTCTCTGTATAACAAATTACCAAGTAATATTAGAAATATGAATTTTATTAAATTTAAGATATGGTTAAAGAATTATTTGCTGTCTCAGTGCTTCTATACAGTGCAAGAGTTTTTAAATACCGCAATTATTTTGTGAATAATTTTTATCTAATTTATTTATTTACTTATGTGTAGTACTAATCAATAATTATTGTGACTTGCCATAAATGTATTACATAAAATGGTCAATAAATATTATTATTATTATTATTATTATTATTATTAGCTCTCAGGTCCCTGCTCTGACATAACCTATTTGTATTTATTGTCAAAATAAAAAGATCCCTAGGAAATTCTGGGGATCTTTGTAGAATTGTATTGCCAACAACTGCATCATTTCTTTTTGATCACTCTGTATACTTCATTTCATGTAAGAAAATAGCAGTTGGCGTTTGAGAGCCGGCCGTTTTTACATACATTAAATAAATCATTTAAATTCGTGAAACCAAACTTTGTCAATAATAAAAATATTTTTATATCTAAAATGTAAGAGTCCTAAATATTAAAAATTACATCAAAACATGATTAATTATCACTTAATTCTGTCGATTTTATTTGGTTATTGACAGTTTGTTGACAAGTGATGTTTTTCGCTTTTGTGAACTAGGTTAGCATTCTGACCAATCAAAGGCTGAGTTTATATCCCTATCTAAACCAACGCAATTTTCTTACGTGAAATGAAGTATAGTATGTATTTACAAATCCATACTCCTAATATTTTTCAGTAACACCTTAACAAATAAATCAACAAATACCTACAATGGGTCCTACATAAGCTAGTGTTTGATAAAGAAAATAAACTTACTGTAATCTACGTAGAATTCTCCACAAATCATTCGCCAACTGTAGCAATAAGCGAGTTAAAATCGCCGTACGAAACTGAATCATTTACGAACAAATCTAAGCATTTATGCCAACGCTATGTTTCCACATAGGCGGAATAATATACAAGAACAATTGGTATTAATCGATAAAATTTGTCAACAAATCATTGTTAGGTTTACAAAAGGAAATACTTTCTATAATACAGCCAGAAATAAAGAAAAATATGTGTTGTTTTTTGTATAATTCTGATATATGTATCATCTACGAAGGCCCCGCCATATTTATTGAAAATAATGGTACAGTTTTAGAGACTAAAATTTTGTTGAACGCCTGTCATGGAATCTCATGTTCACCATACATAAAAAAATAACATGTACGACGTGTGACAATAGAATAACGTTTTTACCTTTAGATTTTAGTGAGAAAGCACGATTTAAGGCCCCTACATACGGATTTTAACATTTTTACGATGATCTCTCTCTCTCTCTCTCTCTGTCTGTCTGTGTGTGTGTGTGTGTGTGTGTGCGTGTGTGTGTGTGTGTGTGTGTGTGTGTGTGTATGTGTGTATGTGTGTATGTGTGTGTGTTTGTGTATGTATGTGTGTGTCTGTAGGTCAACGTGTGGATGTTGGAAGGACGATTCCTCAAAAACTATAAGATTTAAGACATGTTTAACTACGAATTCCTCAATCTGTCATTCCTGGGAACAACTGGACAACCAGAACTAGTAGTTTCTTAAAAAAAATCTTCTAAATATTCTTTAAAGATTTATGTTTATAAGATACTCTATCATCCAATACATTGAACAATTTTCTTATATCTTCTGTAGATTTGGAGATAGAGATTTATAAATACATAAAATCATCCATAGTATAATGAATCAAACAGCCCAATTGAAAAATTAAAATGTTTGTAAATGACATAAATGTCAATGTCAAAAATCCAGAGACATTACTGAAGGCTTTTTCTGGGAAGTACATTTAATATTTCTTATTTTATCAGTAATTAAATATTTAAAATTATAGATGTAGCTGCTGCACTTTAAGTGGACTCTGTCCTTGAATGAGGAATACCTAAAATTCATACATGGTCAAGTCGAAATGTAATAGAAATATAATATGCTATTATTATAAAGAGGAAAAGACTCCGTCAACATGGTATAAAAAAGGGGATTGATTTATAAGCCAAAGTATGCACAATATCAGCAGTGACAACTAAACACGTGCTTGCTATACATATATTTCATCATATACCCAATCTCGTCAATGCCCGAGTGGCAGTTCGTTTATCAAATATACTACAAGGTAATATACAAGCCCTCTGCTGTAATGAAACATCTCCCATCTCGGATGTAATATACTATTTATTTTCTTCAGTTCGCGCAATTTTTGTTCTTGCCCTTTTCGTATGATTCATATCTAGACATTCATCACTTTTAAATTTTGTTAATATTCTCGAACCTGTAGAAGTATTTGGTCTAGGACGTTGAGCAGATAAATTAGCAAACATATCACAAACATTTCTCTTACTATAACCAGCATTGTAACAAGTAACCATTCGATTTTTTTCTTCTTTAGTAAATATTTTTAAAGAGTGATGTCAAGTTCATTTGGCATGTGACCATTTGACACTGACAACTTTGACAACTTATGTACATTTTATCTGGAACGGTGCAGTATGTATAATTAGTATTCATAGTAATACACTAAGGACATAATAGTAAATAGGTTTGTTCCAGCGGTTCCAGTCTCTCACTGCTGATAGTTTGTGACGGTCAGACACATGTGAATTACCAAAATACTGTTCCAGGCGTACCACTGACAAGTTTGCAACTAATAGTTAGATCATTTAATAAGTAATATTACTTATTAAATGGTTAGATGTTTCAACGCATATTGTTGGACTGTCACAAACTAGTTGCTGACAGTCTAAACAGTCAGAACTTTTTCTGCTGACTGCGCATTGAATACAAATTCAGTATTTGTTTCTTTACATCAATGTAAGATGAATTTGTACTTTTTAGTTTTAGACGTTTTAGAATTAAGGCTCATTCACAATGATGAAATTATACTTAGTAATTATAGTTATATTTAAAAAATGTGTTGTGCCTGTGTCATACTTAAAAGTACATAACTTACTGGCCCCTGATAAGCAAGTAATACAATTATTTGTGGTTTTAATACAATTCTTTCAATAATTTTATATTAATCATATCCATATTGAGCAAATTATGATAAATTTGACATGACAAGTCATATACATGTCATTTTTCTGTTAAATTTGATTGCCCCACTTATATTTATAATTATAAATTATAATTAAAAGTAAAATAAATGAAGTTTGTATAAAATCCATATTTTAAGTTATTATATATGTTTATTTTTAAGGTTAGTTATCTGTCAGATCACTGCAGACCTGCAGACATATACCTATTAACTAATATATTGCTAATGTTCGTATCTTTCCCATAAGAGTAGGTGAAGGAAACACTGTGAAATGGAAATATCATTTCTGCATAAGTCTATCTTACACAAACGCCCAACTTCGAATTATGCGCAAGCTTGGAAACCTTGACTACTATTGGCTAACGCTGACAGCGTCGCTGGCTGGGCTGCGTTCCAAAATCCTACTATTAAGAGTATGAAATTATCCAAAGTCGTTTCAAAACTAATAACCTTACTCTCAGAGTTTACTCAACCTGTTCCAAAACAGCCAGAATTTCCTCCAAAGTGATGTTCTACTTTACTAACGAGGAGGGTATAAGAATTACTCCACAATATTTTCAAACGTAGACGCTCACGATTCGCTACATATGGAAGTAATTTGCCTTCTTGAGGAAGAAAACATGCTTTTGGTTGAAAATAAACTTAAGTAAATCCGTTGGCGTGTATTACGAGAATACTTTTATAATAAAAGCGATTTTATGGAGCGTACTTTCACATTATATTGAGGAGAGTGCTCCATAAAAGCGCTTTTATTACGGGCTTGACATTAATGTTGTAATTATAAGTAGTTTTGTTAGTTTTATAAAATTATTTTTAATTTAGCTTCAATTTTTTACTTAAACAAAACTCTCATTCGTTCCAAAACACAACACATCATACTCTACGCCAAAACTCGGTATTCTTGGTTTTGAAACGCAGCCCTGGTGATGCAGCTAGCACATGGTTTGACTTTGACGTTTGATTTCATTTCTGTTTGTAGTTGCACTTCGAAAGCATTTGCTTTGTGTTTCATACAGTAATTTATTGCCACCTAAATAAATTAATCCTGACCAAATTGTATTCCTATTATTTTTACAGTACAACAAAGTAAATTCTTTAATTCAAATTTAGCACTAGAATATAACAATGTTTTTTATTATTACTAATATTTATATTCAAGAATTTACATACAAAATAAATAGTAGGTACATTGTTTAATTTCTCAAATTTAAATTTAAAATTTCTCGCGCTAGCCGTTAATAAACAGAACTCTGTGATTCGCAAAAAGTGATCATGATTTTCTCGTTAGCCAATAGTAGTCAAGTTTCCAAGCTTGCGCATAATTCGCGGTTGGGCGTTTGTGTGAGATAGACTTATGCAGAAATGATATTTCCATTTCACAGTGTTTCCTTCAAGAAAAGCAAAGGATCCGCAATATATTAGTTAATAGGTATATGACTGCAGATCACTGTTTGTATGCGTTTCAACCATCGCATGTTTCTAACTTGTCAGCAACAAGTTTATCTTCACGCATGCGCATTAAAAAAATCAGAAACATGTTGCAAACTTGTCCAAAATTACCGGCTGGAACAAAGCAAATATTGCATCTTCGCTGAAACTCACGGTATGTATAATACACATTTCTGTATGTTAGGTCAATAACACTGTACTAAGTAATGTGTTTTAATCCCAGTATTTAGCTGCATATAAGCGAGATTATATTTGTCAGCAGGATTATTGCCATACAGGTGGTCTTTATCTTTGCATCTAGAAACAAACTTAAACTGTTATATAATCTGCATCACACTTATGCACAAGATTATAATCTTATACATATCAAAACCCAACAAACAGAAAATACGACGAGAAATTTATTTCGCTGATTTTTAAAATTAAAAAGTTCCTTCGTATAATGTTGTAGACATGTAGAGTAGACCAATACACCATATAGGTATGTTTGTACAGGGTGATTAATAAAGGTGTGCCAAAATAAAACCATTGGGAGTCATTTAAAGTAAAAAATGTTATATGAAGGTATGTCCAGAAACTTCACCTTATCAGATATATTTTTACCTTCCGTCACTTAGGTAAGGAAGGTAGGTACTGTGTTTGGTCAAAAAATTCGATGGCGAGTTTTAAATGAATAAACACGTTTTAGTGTCCCTAGAATACGATTTTGCTAGTTTACAATGATGTCTGTATGCGTGTGTCTGTGTGACAAAAATTTCTCCGACAATAACTTCAATATACTACAATTCGAAAAATTATAATTCTTTCACATTTCTCTTCTTTACATCCATATGAAGAGCTGTCTGTATGTGTGTGGGTGTGTGTGTGTCTGTATGTGTGTCAGTGTGTGTGTGTGACAAATATTTCTCCGATGATAACTCCAAAACTACAATTCTAAAAATTATGATTCTTTCGTATTCCTCTTCTTTACAACCACACGAAGAGCTGGTTAGATTTTGGTTATACACTCTAAGAAATTCTGTTTAAAATAAACTCTAAAATTGGTTTATATAGGTCCACACCAAGTTATGTAAATTTAACCACATACAAATTTGGTATAAAAGTACACTTTGAAGCGGTTCAAAATTGAATACCTATATATCGTAGCATAGCACCAACTTATGTATTTTAACTACGATATGATGTTACAAGATACATACATGTATGTATGCGTGAATATATGTATTATAAATAAATAAAAACAATATGTTCAAAGATCACATTCATAGAACGCATTTTACATAGATTAAATGATGAAAGAATACTTACCAGGTAATGGGAAATCTTCAAATCTGACGCCATCGTTAAAGAAAACACATTTAAGCAAATTTTTGTATTTCACTTTGAATGTTAGTTTGTATTATCAATTAATACACAAAACGTAGAAATATACAACCGAACACTTCGAAGTATCACAACAAACTAAACTACCGAGCGATTTTTAACTTGTTTCATTAGGAACTCGACAAAACTGATCAGAGTGTAAAATGAATTTTCTTTAAATTATTACTATAAATCATCGACCTTTAAACTAATGGACCAAGTGTTTCCTATTCTTGTATTGTTAGAATAATGCTCCAACATAAAAGGATAGAAATATATATTCTGTCCTTTAACAATACGGAAGTTCTCAGTTAAAGTATACTGCGCATACGCTCGTACTCATTGTACATCTTTTTCAGCCATATGTAAACCCCTATACATCGCTCTCTATCACTAAATAGTTGTCAAACTCTACATTTGACGTTTCGTGACTGTTTGTGTATTATTTACTTTTTTGGAGAACATTTATAATTATTTCTGTCAACACATACGTATATGTGTTGTGAGGTGTGTATGCGACAAAATAATGGGGAAACGGTGTATTTCGTGCAATCAGTAGTACGTACGCGGTTCAGCTGTGTCATTTCGTATATGAGTTCTTATTAATTATTACTTGTTCCCTATAATATAATATGTATATAATATATTGTATTAAAAATATATAATAAAACTAATTATACACAAAAAAATTAAATCTATACTCAGCGATTATGCACCAAGTATAACAAGTTAGGGACAAATCAATCTTTTCATTTTGCCGCGTTTTCTTAACTTCCGTATTGTTGAAGGATAGAGATAATGGGTGGAATTCAGTGGGTTGTATTAAGGTCTGTATTAAAGCTTGTATTAAGTATATGGCAACATTGTAATATTTTCCACATGGATCAATGAGATTCAATTGTGATTTAGAAATTTTACCACAAGGAAAAGTAATTCAGATATCCTTTAGTCAAATGAGGAAGTATTATTGTAAATGGAAGGTGTAAATGGAAACTCATTATTGCAAAATTAGGTTAGAAATATGTCAAATTTTATGTGTCAAATATTTCATACCTGAATGTTAATGAATTTTAAAATATCTCAAACCCCGTTTTGAGCAGTTTTGACATTTGTCCTTTTTTTCTTACTTCTGTTAATAATATTTTTTTCTTTATTTGATCCTTTGGTCTCTCACTTTTTTCTGACAGGTATTACAAAGTTGCCAAAATATTTTTGACAAAGGACTGTTTTAGCTTAAAACACGCTAATACAACCCACTGAATCGCACCCAATGTGTCTGCACCGTTATGGCGGGACAAGCGTTTTGCTCGTACGCTGCGTCTATTAGTTTAAAGGTCGATGCTATAAATAGTGTAAAAATTTTATAAATTATTTAGCTCTACATATTTTACTGCATTTTATTATTTACAATTAGCAAATTTTATAAAATTTAATGTTGATTTTTACACTAATATATTTCACCACTTACCAAATCGGTTTTTACACGGCGAAAATTTCTTAGAGTGTAATGTGATTAAATTTTGATTTTTACTAGACCAAAAAAATTAAATACCCATATTTTTTTAAATTGATTAATTATTCGTAGTTTACGAGAAAATAATTATTAAAACTTTGGAGAAGGGATCTGTGACGTCAGTAGGGTAGAATGATAGAAGAAGACAGTTAGACTGAGATAGATATATTCTGGTAGGCGAAAGTGACAGCAGCTGTCACGTTCGCCATTCCATAACCTATCACAACGTACCTATCTCAATCTAACTGTCTTCTTCTGACGTCACATATCCCTTCTCCAAAACATTAAATTGCTAATAACAATATTATTACAAACTAATGTTTAGTTTTTATTATTATAATGAGAAGCTATAGAGGTTTGTTTTTATATTATAACATATATTGAAATTCGGTTATGGTCACATACCCCATTGGTCAACCGGAAGTACCAAGATTTGAAGTTTTTAACAGTTTTTCTTGAAAAAACGTAGTTAAATATTATTTTTCGACATTTTATGTGAATCAGTAAGAAAGAATATCTTATTCTCGATATGGTTTGATTATATATTTTCCTTCATATTCAATACATACTCGTACAGAGTTATAGAGAGATTAAGTGAGATTAACTTCCAAAAATCAGTCACCTTTGCTAAAATTATGGAAACAGCAGATATATTCATAAAATTCTAATTGACAGATGTCAGTGTCAAGTGCAAAACCAAAGTGGAAAGTATAAGATTAGAAAGATTAGACTTGCAGTTGCAGCCTCGCCTCAAGATTGGAATTTTTAGTGCTGGGAGTACGAGGAAGGCCAAAGAGAAGATGGAAGGACTATGTAGCACAAGATTTGAGAGTGGAAGAATTGTGTGAGGAAGCTGCGTTGGACAGGAATGAGTAGAAGAGAAGAGTAAGAAACAGCGACCCCTAATAAAATACGGAAAAGCTGAAGAAGCAAGAATTTATATAGAGTACGGTCGTGTTGGATTTATAAAATCAAAGGAACCTTCGGTATGGAATTTGTAAAAAATTGTGTTATGTACGTGTTACAATTTTACAGGATTTTCAATGGGATTTGTACAAAATACATCAAATTGATGGAAGGTAATGTGCTGGCCACATCAGATTTTTATTAATAATCTGCTACTATACACCGATTTTTCACACTTGAGCGTTACGTCATAGTTTGATGTTCGTACATTAGATATACGTATCGAAGACAGAATATAGGAAACCATAAGTAAGACAGAGATAAACATATAATTACTTGTTATTTTGCTGTTCAGCAATTAATGACGCAACGGTCAAATATAAAAAATCGGTGTATAGTTGTACTAAAAATTTGAAACTTAGTATGAGGATACTACTTATTTAGATGCATTTTTGTACTTTCTTTTGTTTCTGTATTTCAACCAAGTACACAAAAAAAGTTTTCTTGCTAAAACTTGAAAAACGAAGTAGTTTTTGAGATATTTTAATTTTTAGTAAAAATCAAGTATTGAAAAAAATTAGATACCTACAATACGGTCCTCCACCGTAGTAACAAATTAGAACAAGGGTCAGTTATATTAAAACTAGACCTTAAAACTGTATATTAAGGACTCTCAAAGTTAAAAATAGTTATTAGTTTCTAAAATAATCGAGTTTTTATTACCATTTCCTCATCTCTATATCTACGTCCCACATTTATTCTATTCCAAATTCTTACTACTTTCAAACCTTCTGCTATCGCCATTTTGAATTACGGAATCCATTTGCAAGTACATAAATGCAGAAAATAACAACAATAAAACAACGGAAATAAATCAAATAATACTAGTTTAAATTTATGATGCCATGACAGATTACAAGCGTTGGTATGAAAGTAAAAGATATGTTGAATGACATAGGCTACCAGTGGTAATCAATGGGCTACTTGCATGGTACTCAAAATCCGATTTCTATCACTATATACGTAATGTTATGTTGAAAACATATATAAAAATGTAAATTTTATTTTAAAAAAGTTATTTGTTTTTTAGTAAATTAAGAAAGAAAATTTTCTGTGACGTCATTATATTGAATCGAGGAAGAGAACCATGTTTAAGAATGTAACTTATAGATGGCATTGCGTGCGAGAAAGTTTTAATTTGAATTTGACATTTTGCTCTTTCTGGGCTCTCAAATATATTAATTACTTCACAAATAAACACATAGGTAGTTATATGTAATTTAAAATATCGATACGAAAAAAACAAACTGAAATACTAACCTTCAAACTATTGTTGAAACGTCAAACAGGAAATCTACATTACCCGTATAAACAAACGCTATGGCTTTACGATCACTCATTGGTGCGGCGTAATTCTACGTTATACATGGCGGTAATTCAAATAATAAAATTTCATTATTTATTTTCTGGGTAATAAATAAAAATTTTGTCAAAAGAAAAAATAGGGGTAGCAAGTTTTTACCTGCTCTTCAAAAATATGAAATAAAAAAGGTACGCAAGTAGCCCATTCTTAGACTATAATATATACGTACTATTTTTTATTAATTATGACATTAAATTACTTATTATATACCCATATTTCCAATTGCTGAAAAAAATAAATTTATGTAATATAAATTATTAGCGAAATCCATTGTTTTAGAACAAAATCATCTCTATATCTACGTCACAGAATATTAAAAAAATTATTACGGCTTAACGAATGACAATAAAGACTTTCTAAAATTACATATCACTTTCAGTTTAGATGAAGTTTTGTAAAAAAATATAAAAAAAATATAGTGGAGGACCCTATTATAAATGTTCTTGCGTCCAACGAAGGATGAAAGTTCCAGTGATTATAAATAAAAATCATCTCTCAAACTCAAATTTCTAAACTGAATCATCTTTTCTTCTATGATTAATACCATCACCATCCATCTCCAGTTGGGCGTGCACACGTGCGCATGTACCACGTGCAGCCCGTGCGCATGGCTCGTGCCGGGCACGGGTTAGCCCACGCATACCAACCAACAAAACCAAAACCACCGGAAACACATTGTCACACACACACATACAGTGCTCTAGCACTCGGCATTGGAATCACATGCGAATAAAAACAAGACTAGCCAGTTTGCATGGCCTCGGGGAATAGATTGATCAAGTGGATTAGGTAGGTGAAAAGCTAAAGTTGTGGAAGGTGCCGAAATTTAATGTACAAGATGTAAGAGAATATAGAGAGGCATTGTGATAGCATTTTCTATTGTGTGTGCGCCCAAACTCAGTCTCAACAAATGAATCTATTTCACATTTTTTAAAAAGAATTTTAAATGAAAGTTTATACAATATTTTTCATAGTAATAATAAAAATAGTATATTGTGTTATTAGGAGTAAAAGTGATTCTTTGTGTGGCGAGGCACACAATATGACACTTTTACTCCGAATGACACATTATATTTTTTCTTCAAAAACATACGTATTTAAATAAAATAATTACAACTTGACGTTACAATAATTATAAATATTTTTTACGTGAAGAACGTTTGCCGATTTCAATTGCTGTTTCTATGGATACTTTCGTATTTGTTCACTTTTTGTTACAAACATTCAAGTGAAAATTTTCACGTTTTGACGTTTAAATAAATAAATATATCATCACGGCATATTACCCATTTCTGGGTGTGCCAGTATCTACAACACATGTAGACATCGGTAATGATGACGATATATTTTACCGTGTGGGCGCTTACCAGGCGTCACCTCACGGGCACTCATAGCTGGCGTGGAGAGTGCACCATAGGGGTCACTTTTGTGCCATTTAAAATTGGAAATATTTGGCGTCAGTCGGGATCGAACCCGGTTCCTCCAGGTTCGCGACCAGGCACTCAGGCACGCGGCCACGGGACATAGAAAATAGAAAATTTAAGAGTGCTTTTGAATTACTGATGGTAATTTCTTTTATTTGACAGATCTCGTAGTCGTAATTCTACTTTTAGCAGATTCAATGGCTCGTCGCTTAATTACTGGTGGAAATACCTAAGGAAACCTATTGAAATATATTTCTTTATAAGACATAAATAAGTGCTTTATTATTTAAATGTTTTGGTTATCGTACAGAGACTTTATTGTCATGAAATTATGAATACTTTCAATGTTTACCCCATAAAATAAATAAAATAACTATATTATTTGTTTATTTCTTATAAATATATAATAATGGGGTCCCGTGGCCGCGTGCCTGAGTGTCTGGTCGCGAACCTGGGGGAACCGGGTTCGATCCCGACAGACGCCAAATATTTCCAATTTTAAATGGCACAAAAGTGACCCCTGTGGTGCACTCTCCACGCCAGCTATGAGTGCCCGTGAGGTGACGCCTGGTAAGCGCCCACACGGTAAAATATATCGTCATCATTACCGATGTCTAGATGTGTTGTAGATACTGGCACACCCAGAAATGGGTAATATGCCGTGATGATATATTTTTTTTTTATATAATAATGTAACGTAATGCTTTTCGTTTTGGATTAAAAAAATATTAATTATATTGGGGTTTAAACAGTTATTTTTTCTAAAATAGATTGAAATTATTGTCGCACGGAGACTTTTGTGTATGACTATGTACTAGTAAAGTACACAAACAAATATTTCAATAATTTGTCAGCAAAAAAACTGCAGTTGTGAGTTGATATCCCATCCAAATACTACACTACACTCCCTCCAGCTTGACTGATATATTCAACCATGTACATCGTTTTATTTCTGATAGGATATAAATGTATAAATCTGTACCTATATAAAAATATTTTTCTCTTTTTTTCTCCGAGTTTCCCCATGTATTTTATATGGAATGACACTCATAAATATCTACAGTCTATAATAAAGCCGCGACAAGCTATGGCGCCGTATAACTGCATCAAGCCAGCATAAATTCAGAGATCAGGAGACCTTAAGGATCACTCTTTCATAAAACGCGCTCACTTATAACCGTTCAAGTTCAAAAGATTCGAAAAGGATAATGTTTTTAATGTATTATTAGAATCTAAAGTTCACTAATTCATTAATAACAAGCCTACGTTACGTTCGTATTAATATTTATAATTCAATGGTGTTATTTTAGCACTATTTTGTAAGTGGGCAGATGAAAATTGAAACATGATATTAAATTTCCTTGTTCATTATGTAAAAATAGATGCATGACACATTATAATTTAAATAAATATATAAATATACCATAACGGCTTATTAGTGCCAATCTGTTTATCATTTACTAATCATTAACATATGTAGCAAAAGTTTTGAAATAGTATATTACATCCGAGGTGGGAGATGTTTCATTACAGCAGCCGAAGGCTTATGAGATAAAGCGCGATGCTGTGATGAAACTTCCACCGAGGTTATGTATAATATTTTATTCACAATCATCCTAATTTTAAATCAATAATTTTCAAAATAAATCAATGAGTTATAACCTTTAATTTTATTAATATATTTGACAGCTCTCTTAAAATTTGTTTTACCTTACTTTATTATAAGAACCTATGACAAGGTTGCTAGGCAACCTCTACATAAACATTTCCATCCCAAGAGATGGAAGTGAAATCTGTTATTTCCACCACAAGAGAATGGTCGCGCTCAGCACCTTTCATCGCTGGCATCGCTGACCACCGAAGTTTGCCGAACACAATGAATGGATGAATATGATTGGTCCAGCAAATGCATTCGGCAATCATCGACGCTCACGGTGCTCATCGCTGCCAGTGCTGCCGGGGTGCTCATCGCTGCCAGGGTGCTGAACGCGCCCATTGTCATTAAAATTAGGAATGACGTATTTTCCAACCTCAAAAAGGTTAGTAATAATGATTGTAAATAAAAAAATCTGTTGTGGCCAGCACAAAACCTTCCGTCAATTCGATGTATGTATTTTGTACAAATCCCATACCACAATTTCTTTGGAAAAGATTCTATATATCACGTAAAATTGTAACACGAGCATATACTATTTTTTACAAATTCTTTACCAAAAGTTTATTTGAAAAGATTCTATAAATCCAATAAAATTATAATGAATGAACATACACTATGTAAATGCACTTGATACTTCCTCTTTCTTGTTCAGCTTTCCCTATTGTATTAAAGGTCGCTGTTTCTTACTCTTCGGTTCCATTCATTCCTGTCCAACGCATCTTCTTCACATAGTTCTTCCTCTCTCAAGTCATCTTCGATACAATCCTTCCATCTCTTTGGCCTTCCTCGTGCTCCCCGCATTGGAAGTTCCAATCATAAGACAAGGCTGCAAGCTGCAACTGCATGTCACTTGCGAGGAACACTATGACATACGACATCCTAATCCTACACTTTCAATCTTTGGTTTTGCACTTGACACTGACATCTGTCAATTAGAATTTTTTGAATATATCACCTGTTTTCATGATAAATACCAAAGTTGACTGATTTTTGAAAGTTAATATCTTTATATTTCTTTAACATTATATCTACTGAATATGAATGAAAATATATAATCAAAGTGTATAGAGAAGAGCATTTCCTTTCATATATAAAAAAATAAAATGTGAAAAAATATTATTTAACTGCGTTTTTTAAGAAAAACTGTTAAAAACTTCAAATAAAGGTACTTCCGGTGGAACAGTTGTAACCAAAATCTAATCACCTCTTCATCTGGATGTAAAGAAGAGGAATACGAAAGAATTATAATTTTTAGAATTATAGTATTGGAGTTATCGTCGGAGAAAAATTTGTCACACATAGATACACACACACACACACACACACACACACACACACACACGGACACACATACAGACATCATCTTAAAAAAAAGGAAATTCGTATAGTAGGGACCCTAAAACGTGCTTATTCATTAAAAACTCACCACCGAATTTTTTGACCAAAGACAATACCTTCAGTCACCTTCAGGTCCAAATTGGGGCATAACTGTCAACTTTCCAACCTCAGCTATCCTCACGTTATACTTTCCGACCTCATGGAAAATGAGTTTAATAATAACTAAATTTCCAACTTTTTAAAAGTCGGAAATCGGCGTAATACTAACCGATTGTGAATAAAGTAAGATTTCTATTCTCCTTGGCTAATAGGAACAAACTCCATATTTCAACAGTTTAATAAAAAAATCTTTTTATTTGAAAAAGATTTCTAACTTTTCTCAAAATTTGTCATATACGTTAAGTCAAAATACATCTAAGGTATTTTTTTCACTACTAGCTACACAGATGTACTTTATTGACCGAATAGGGTGCCGTGAAATTGAATTTCTCAACCCGTCCATGGTTACCGGTATATAATTTTTCATTATTAACCGATAATAAGTTAATAATGAATAAATTTACATTTTTTGATAATTCTGTGACAGTTTTAAATCGGAAATGTTTATAGCAAGTTTAAGTATAACCAAGAGACTTTATTTATTAATATTTTATGCATTTAAATGGTTGTTTAAACAGCTTAATTCAATATTAAAAATTCGGATTAATTTTATAAAACTGTCACAATGAAATGATAAAATTTCAGTTTTTGTTTTAATAAACAATTTTACTAGGCCAACTATGTATCAATTGTGCCATCACATTTAAAAGTAAAATGACGTTATGGTGTGATTAATTTCATAAATAATTATTAAAATTACGTGCTAGTAGCGAAAAAAATAGTATATATACCACGGTTATGAAGAGCATTATTGCCTTCGCCTTGGTGTATAATATACTATTATTCACTACTAGCCAATAAACAAAGGTATTTTATTCACTACTAGCCTATAAACATATCTTTATTGACTCATTATTGTTCCGTGAAAATGTTTTTCTTTACCTAGAGGTCAATAATAATGTTATCGTTTTCATTCCATTATTTTTGACACCAGATGTCATATTGCTTAAAGTCAGTTGACAATATAATGGAATAAATTTAGTAAGTAATTCTTACATTATTGTCCTCGCGAATTGTAATCTTTCGGTCGGTCGATAATGATACTCTTCATAACCTTGATGTATAATATACTATTAAAAGGTCCCTTTTACTTGTCATAATAACGAGAGCACCATCTTTGATTATTATTAGTGACCATCATCCAATTTATCAAGCACCTTAAATATATTGTCATTGTCTTATTCTTACGGCGCCAATTTCTTGTCATTTTGTTTCTCGGCAGTCGGCGGTTTAACAACCGAACAAACAAATATTTGGGTTTACTATAAACGAAAATGAGAAGAGCTAACATCCGTGGGAAGGTAGCTTGGTAGCATGAAGCATATACCGTGCATGCATACGAGTATACCGTATACTGTTTGCTGTCTTATAGTCCATGGCATTCTGTTAGGTGTGGCTGTTTGCGTTGCGTCAGAACACAATACACACTGACCACAACACAAGACAAGAGGCTTTGTTAAAGAAAAAGATAGAAGATGGAAATATATCATCTTAAGAGCTGACTTTAAAAAGACACATAGGTATAATACGAGTTTATGTATGTTTCGGTAATGACTACATATCTGTGCCGTCGAGAAAGCTTACCTTTCAGGAGTCACCTCTATTTTATTCATAATAATTCTCATTTTAAATCAATAATTTTCAAAATAAATCAATGTGTTATAACCTTTAATTTTATTAATATTTTTGACAGCTCTCTTAAAAATTGTTTAGCCTACTTTATTATAAGAATCTATGACAATGCTGCTAGGAAACCTCTACATAAACATTTCTAACCCAAGAGATGGAAGTGAAATCTGTTATTTCCAACCCAAGAGATTGTCATTAAAGTTAGGAATGACGTATTTCCTAACCTCCGAAAGTTTAGGAATCGGTATATTACTATAATGATTATGAATAATAGTATATTACATCCGAGGTGGGAGATATTTCACTACAGCCGAGGGCTTATGTATATTACCGAGAGGCGAAGCCTCGAGGTGAGATAATGCGCGAGGCTGTTATGAAACTCCCTCCGAGGTTATGTATACTATTTTATTCACAATCATCCTCATTTTAAATCAATAATTTTCAAAATAAATCAATGAATTATGATCTTTAATTTTATTAATATTTTGACAGCTGTCACAGAATAGACATTCAAACAGAAGCGACACTCCCTTGTTGCGATTTGATGTTTATGACTTTGAACTTTAAATTTGTTGGCAAATTTACGCGCGAAATTTAAATTGTTTTAAATGGCAAAGGAAAAATTAGAACACAAAAGTACTAAAATTTTAATTTTATTAACGAATTAAAAAGAAATCAGATAAAATAAACAGATAATTATATTTTTATTAAACAAATACGTGAATTTTACAAATTCATTACAATGCAGAATTTTCTATATCTTTGATGTGGGAAACACAAACGTCAGACTAGATGAATATGTCCCAAATATCCTTCTCCATCAAATCTTCTCTTCCACAGGCCTTGAGCCACATTTTACACCTATATTTGTTAAATGAATATACATTTTGCATGATATGGAAGTCGTTTTGCATTACTTACATTTCTGTATCTTTCGGAAACGAAAAAAACTTACATTTCACTTTCTCCATTTTTTAAATCTACTTATACAGTTTTTATATGAACAAACAAGTCCTCCCGATTATATCTTCTTCGTTTTTTCCATTTTATTAGAAATTAACAACACTTCTAAAATTCACAAACAGTTTACAAAATGACATATGTCAAAAGTGAGAAGACGTGTTTGGTTTGCTTGAATTAGCCATAACCCTAAAATACATGGGCGTGACAAGCTGAGACAACCGCTCCTCCAGAATATGTGAAATATAATGATTTTCTTTATGATAACGATTTTTCCTATCGTTTATTAAAAAAATAACATGTTTGTTCGTAATAGAAATCAATTTGTGTTTCTCAATGTACTTTTATTATTGACCCCTAACAGAAAATTTTCTCGTCGAGATAATGAAAAGAACAAAGAATCGTAAGATACGAAGATATGTCGAAATAATCCGATTTTATCCGATTAGCCCTTTAAATTTGTTGGCATACTCTTTCTCTCTCTAATTTTCGTTTCTCTCTCTGACTGTCGCTTCTGTATGAATGTCTATTCTGTGCAGCTGTCTTAAAATTTGTTTAGCCTACTTAATTATGGGGATCTATGGCAATGTTGCTAGGCAACTCCTACATAAACATTTCCAACCCAAGAGATGGAAGTGAAATCTGTTATTTCCAACCCAAGAGATTGTCATTAAAGTTAGGAATGACGTATTTTCCAACCTCCAAAAGGTTAGGAATCTGTATATTACTATAATGATCGTGAATAATAGTATATTACTAATCCAGGTGGAAAGTGTTTCATTGTTGTCTAGGAAATTAATAATGAGTAATTGATATGTAAATAACAATAATAACCTAACATAAATAAACGAATGATCTGAGCTTGTTCATTTGTCATATGAACTGTCACTTCAGTTTGATATCTAACCTTAAACTTTGATTTCTCATATATCTACACTTATTTATATATTTACAATTCCATTCGTCTCTTTACACACAAAATCCAAAGACGTTTTGTTTACAAGTCACTGATCTGTCAGGGTAGAAATGGGAAATAACCCCGAAATTGGGATTTGACAGGTTGGAAAGTAGAGAGCGAGAGTGAGAAATTTTCCAACCTCAGCTAAATTCACGCTATAGTTTCCGACCTCTTGAAAAATGAGGTTATCAATAACTAATTTCCTAACTTTTTAAAAGGCGGAAATAGTCATATTACCGAATTTGAATAAAAAACTTTGAATGTGATTCATTGGATATTATCTATTATTTGGTATTTTTAAGCAATCATGTTAACAAAACAAAAATCTTATGTTTCAATCACTCCTCGCACTAGTGCAAGAACAAGCTATTTCCTGCGCTCATTTTCAGTTTGAGAATACACATAATAGAAAATAGCTATTTCTCGTTAAGTGTGCACTTTTTTAAGCTTTTGTAGCTCAAATGACTGTTACCCAATTAACAATCGCCTAGTTGACCACCGCCTATTTTAAATTTTACAGTTGACCGCCGCCCAATTGTCGCTACCGCTAGTAAACACAATATGTCACCGCAAGAAATAATTTATAAGTAATAAATAAGGAGTTTAATCGGATGGTTTTATGAATAAAGAATATTTTTACTTGCCACTTATAAATAATAAAGTTGTACCACAAACAAATTTGTAAACATTTAAAGGTTTAACATGGGGAAACAGTTTTTTGTAAATAAAAAGTGTCCGGTAGAAAATTAAGCCATGATATTAAACATGATAACAGTACATTACATCTTGTGCATTATTTAATATTAATTATATTAATTTTATTGCATAAATTGCAATAAATTACAAACATTTTTAAATAAATAATTTTTTCACTTTTTTATTATGCAATATGAAAAGATTTTCAAATGTCAGCATGGTGCATTGATTAGCACAACTGCCTCTGAAATTTCAGATTGGCGTTCGATTCCCCGTTAGGATAATTATTTTACTTTTTTTAAACCAAAATTGTTGATATTTTATTTTTTTATTTCCTATTACAGTTATGTATTTAAAAATTTAAAGAGAAAATAATTAACAATAATCGATTACAATAATCAAAATATTGATATAGTAACAATGTATTGTATTTTCTTTTGATTTAAATAAAAATAACAGAAATATAATAAATTTGTGTACTCGTAATTATGTTTTTACTGTATTTATAAAAAAAATATTTTTTATTAATAACAAAGAAAATACAATGCATTTTTATTATACCAATGTTTTCGTTATTTTAATCAATTATTTCCAATTATTTTCTCTTTATTTTTTACAATGTTATTATTTTTAAAAAACTGTAATACGAAATATAAGACAGATTTTTAAAGGTTCAACAATTTTTATGTAAAAAAATCTGATGTAGCCAACATAAAACCTCCAGATGTTTAATTTTTATTAATTTAAATACATACCTTCGTATTTACTAATGCTGTAAACTGTTCCTTTGTATATAACTATTGCTTTATTTACTATTATCTTTTTAAAATGTGACATTATTAGTTTGAAGTGATTAGTTTTTTGACAGTAACATTTATCTGTCAGTTACATTAATTTGAAATATGAACTGTGTAAAAAATTGTGATTATCTTAGGCTTCGGGATTTATAATAAAGATTAATTTTTAAATTTACCTGTAAAATATATAGAAAAAGTGTTAATGTATGCCTGCAGAAAATTCAATAATCTTTAATTTTCATAATGACATAAAATGCGAAAAAATGGCATTTAATGATATTTTTTGAAGAAAAACCATTATGAGACTCAGGTAAAGTGCCGTTTCCGGTTATCCGATTTACACCAAAATCTAAAGATTTCTTTCCATATTAGAATAGGGTAGAAATACAAGGTTTCAGAATTTTCGAATGATAGTATTTGAGTTAGAGCGAAAACAAAATCCTTACACATACACACACATACACACACACACACACACACACACACACACACACACAAAGATCATTGTGAAAATTGGATTCTAGGGACCTTAAAACGTCGTCATTTACTAAAATCTTGATATGTGATTTTTAGCACGATCCCTGTACCTTCCTGACCAAGGATAGTGGGAGATAATAAAATAATTACCTTAAAAAAGAATCCAACACCAATCTAAAATTTCAAATGCAACTGTGCTAACCAATACGGCACAGTGACAATAAAAATCTGATGTGGCCAACACAAAACCTCCCGCTATTTAATTTTTATTAATTTAAATACATACCTACGTATTAACTAATGCAGCAAACTGTTTCATTGCATATTTACTATTTTCTTTTTAAAATGTCACTATTATTAATTTGAAGTGATTAGTTTTTTGACAGTGACATTCACCTGTCAGTTACATTCATTTGAAATATGAACTGTGTAACAAAGAAAATGGGTGCGATTCAGTGGGTTGTATTAGCGTGTTTTAAGCTAAAACAGTCCTTTGTCAAAAATATTTTGGCAACTTTGTAATACCTGTCAGAAAAAAGTGAGAGACCAAAGGATCAAATCAAGAAAAAAATATTATTAACAGAAGTAAGAAAAAAGGACAAATGTCAAAACTGCTCAAAACGGGGTTTGAGATATTTTAAAATTCTTTAACAATGGTATGAAATATTTGACACATAAAATTTGACATATTTCTAACCTAATTTTGCAATAATGAGTTTCCATTTATACCTTCCATTTACAATAATACTTCCTCATTTGACTAAAGGATATCTGAATTACTTTTCCCTGTGGTAAAATTTCTAAATCACAATTGAATCTCATTGATCCATGTGGAAAATATTACAATGTTGCCATATACTTAATACAAGCTTTAATACAGACCTTAATACAACCCACTGAATTCCACCCATTGTGTTTATCTTAGGCTTCGGGATGTATAAAAAAAAAGATTTTTAAATTTATCTGTAAATTATATAGAAAAAGTATTAATGTATTCCTTTAGAAAATTCAATAATCTTTCATTTTCATAATGACAAAATGCGAAAAAATGGCATTTAATGGTATTTTTTGAAGAAAAACCATTATGAGCTTCAGGTAAAGTGCCATTTCCGGTTATCCGATTTACACCAAAATCTAATGGCTTCTTTTCATATTAGAATAGGGTAGAAATACAAGGTTTCAGAATTTTCTGAATGATAGTATTTGAGTTAGAGTGTCAACAAAATCTGTACACATACACACATACACACACACACACACACACACACACACACACATACAGACATACATACATCATCGTGAAAATGTTAAAATTGGATTCTAGGGACCTTAAAACGTGGTCATTTACTAAAATCTCGATATATGATTTTTAGCACGATCCCTATACCTCCCTTACCAAGGGTAGCGGGAGGTAAAAAGTGAAACAATTTTTATAATTTATGCAATAATATTAAAGTAATTAATATTAAATAGTGTATATTACACGATGTAATGTGCTATTATCATGGCTTAATTTTTTGCCGTACACTTTTTCTTACAAAAAACTGTTTTTCATTGTTAAATGCCTATGTATATTCATTTCTTTCATAATAAGTCTAGTATTTCCTTCCTCATACGAGTAAGTTTTGCTGTAAAATCCCATCGTATTCTCCAATACTTTATCTGTCTTTCAGCTTATAAGGAAGTGTTGAAAACTATAAATGAAATTTTATACTTGCATGTAACACACAACAATCAGCGTAGGTTAACTTTAGTCTTGCGCAAACAGTTTCCTTTTTCGTCTTCTGTTAATGATTATTGATTAAATTTCGTGTCATCCATAATTTTATCTCATTCCTCAGATAAACCTAATGCATATGGAAATCTAGAAGCTAGTTCTACACTCTAACATATTGGGTAAGATTATTAAATGTCATTGGAATTTGTCCAAATAGAAGAGAATAATTTTGACGGGTTTAAAATTAATTGAATTGGTCTATTTTCGCAAGAAATATATATCAGTTTATTTACTAATTAGTTTAAAACGAAAACTATGAATTTAAATATTCACTCTATCAGGTGCATGGCCTAGTTATTAAAATTTTAACAATATGCTAATGGAGCTAAGTGGAACTATAATTTTAAATGATAAGATCACTTTACCTTCAATGATAACCATTGATATACCAACAATTAATTAATGAATTATATTAAAAAGCAGCTCCACTGTTAATGCATTTATGTTTTACTCGTAATTTTGGTTATAATGATATACAATGCAAAATTTTGAGCCAAACTAATTTTTAAATCATATCATATATTGCTAAGGTGATACTAGATATTTACACACCAAGTGAGCTAAGGTAATGTTTATTCATGAGAAGAAAGAATTTATTCGAGTGAATAAACATTCTTAGCTCACGTGGTTTGTACAACATTTTATTTTGACGAAAAACCATTCTAATATTTAATTTTGACAAAATAAAAAACTGATCAGTTAGTAGGCTGAGCATGACAATCGTCACTGATAGACGTCAAGTCATGTATTTAAAATGATTTATTGTCTATCATTTGTGCCGTGAAAAATAATGAAAATGGCTGATAATATCTGATAAATATTATGGTAAGTGTTATTTTCGTACCTGATGTTATTTTAAATGCATTATTTGTTGCAGAGTAAGTTAAAATTTTGTGAGAGTGATTTAAAAAAAATTTAATTGACATGTGAAAAATTGTTATTTATAGTTGTTGCTATGAAGTTAATAATGACAGTTTAAAACGTCAAAATTGAATAAAAAATTAAACTGTTATATTAATAAATATATGCATTTTTATAAAATATATTCATATGAAAAACCAGAAACTATGTAAATAAACTTATGAAGTAACAATAGCTATTTGTGAATTAAGAGCGCAATTTTTTTTTACATTCGACGCAATGGGATCCTTCAACATAACAAAAAATAATAAAATGTGCTCTCAATAAATAACGATTATATTTTTTAATTTTAATTTATCGTTATTTTCCATTAATTAACTTAAGCATTTATTACTTTCATTTTTGTAAATGAATACTATATTTTATTTTAGTAATCCTTTGCACAGCAATATGGCATTTTGTTTGGTTATGTAATACAGCGATAGAGCAATCATATACCTATCAGATTGACTTGTGGAGGTGGTAAATGTGTAAGTAACTACAGCGCCATTAGTTTCCGACTAAACATTCCTATTAATAATGGAGACAAATGTCATTTCTCAACATTTTATAGCTAGAAATTCAGACAGCGAGCGTTTTTTCTATTTTGTCGCGCATGAGTAGACAAAAGCGAGTGCAAATGCCTACTATGTATATAGACTGTAGAAAAAATAATTTGTCGTGCTGTGCAAATATTACGCCAAAGATATAAGTATTTCAAATCAAAAGTACTAAAATATCAGTTTTATCTTATTTTACTTGTGGTATTGTACACCATATTTAATAGTTTTATCATTCCTTTTGATACAATAATTGCAGCACACCGTCGAGGCATTGATTTAATTAAATTTGTCTTGTGGTGGTACATTTTGCTTTTGCCGTAAATGTTTTATTGGATTTAAATCCGGAGATTGGGGTGGTCCGGCAAGATTTTTTACTTTTATTGCCTTACAAATTATTTTATTATTTTCGAAGTATGTTTAGAATTGTTGTCCTGTTGAAAAACCTATCCCCGCGGCATATTTTCCTTGGCATGAGGAAGAACATACTTTGCTAAAATATGGCTATACATTAGAGAATTCATAGATCTCTTTACCTCGATTAAAGAACCTATACCGTCATGAGAACATGCACAACATAACATCACAATTCCTCTACGACGCTTAACTCTAGGGATTTGGTATCTAGAATTGTATCTTGCACTTGTAGGTGCCGAAAATACTTCCTAAAATATTATGTGAAAAGAAAAACATTAAGATGATTGCCAGGTTCAGATGTGGTAATGAAGAGAGGAACAATAAATACTGGTTATCAAGTGATGAAAGGAGTTGCAGGCTATGCGGGAGAGAAGAGGAAACTGTCAGGCATTTAAGGATTTCGTGCAGGTAAGTTACGAGAGAAAGAAGAAAAGAAACGGCTCTGTTAGACGATATAGGGTCGGGGCAAGATTGGATGAAGGAAGTCATCGAGAAACGGGAGTTAATTTATGATGTAGTACCACAATTTATTGTAAAATATATATATAATATGTAGATTCTAAGCCGGTTAGGCAAGAATAAATATAATAATAATAAATATTATATTTAATAAAATATTAAGAAAACACTTGCCATGTTTCACAAGATTTCAGCGCCTGAATCAACCTTTCGGCCATCATCAGACACCGGCCATGCTCAGCTAGTAACCACAGACGCGTTTCGCTCTTCTTAGAGCTCAATAGTATGATATAACTGCTGTCTCTTTACAGAGACAATTCCCAACTGAGCATGGCGAAAGATATAAACATCTCATTAAATATTGTTGACTTAAGATGGAAATGTACCCACATGTAGAGCCATCTATCGAAGAATCGCCAAAAAGCACTGGCAGCTATTGAAATAATAATAGTACAATAGCGAACTCTAGATGAAACAATAATTAATAAAATAGGTATTGTTTCACGAAAATAATTCGTACCACAATTTCTACAAAAACTCAAATTTTAATTCATCCGAAAATAGTACTTATCACTAGTCGACTTCATTCCAATGTTGATATATTTTGCAACATTTAGTCTCACCTTTTTATTTCTTCTACTAACTAAAGGCTTTTTAACACTGGCATGTCCAATAAGTCCGACTTCTTTTAGATGTTGAGACATAGTACTTCGGCTGTCATTAGCAAGATTTTCTGTTCGAATTTTTTTCGAAATATCCAAAGAAATTTTCTTTCAATTCTGATACCACACACATTGACTTTTACTCTCGGTCGTGGAAAAATATTTTATAATTAAACACTAATTTTAATTACCCTTAAGGCTAAAATTAATATGCAATACCCAATTTTTAAAAAAGGAGTTACCTTGGAAACCCCCTTCTACTAGCTTTTCAAGAGTACTATTTCATACGAAATAAGAATTAAAATTACGAATTCCACATAAAATGTATAGTGTATTTATATTAATATCTGGTTTGTTATCAGAGTATAAATGTCTCAAACAGGTCTCATTTTAACATCTATAAATGTTAATGAGTATTTTATACGATCAAGTAATTTTCTCATGAAAACTTCAAGAATTTTATACGCTAAATAAGCATACTTTCCTTCTACTAGTCTATGTTACAATTATAATAGTCTAACATTTCGTTTTACTCTATTCTGAATAGAAATGAATTTTTTCATTCTCCATTTAAATGCAAAACTAATGAGATATGTATGTGTAGAATGTCATACGCGTTCATTTGTCAATGGTTACTAAGATTTTATGTAATTAATCTTGATTTAAATCTGTCACTAAACTAGTAACTAATTAGCCTCAAACGTAGATTTCTCTAATAGAATTAAATCTGCATTTCCTTCTTTCAAAAATCTATAACTCAAGTACAGAGAATTGCAGCAGAAAAAAGTGTTTAAGTAACGATAACTATAAATCTTTGAAGACATTCTTCGCGTTTTTACTTGTCGATTGAGTAGTGTCAGATCAACTCAATTCGAATTGACAGATTGACGGTATTTGGCCGTGAGTTGTATACTGATTATGAACAATTCGACCACTCTCAAATTGATATCAACTCGCCAAGAAGTAGAAAGGAAAGGTAACAATACTCGAAGTATAGCTGATTTTAACGCAGACTATGTACAGATATCTCTAAAATAGGGGGACATGGCTTAATCACAGATTCCCGAGGCTAAAATAAAACGATTTAACTAAACTTGCTTCTACCGGAAAGTGTACCATTTAGTCACTATTCTGCTTCAAAGTTCGTCGAAAAAAAAAAAAAAAATTTTTGTTTGCTTATAATAACAGAACGCTTTATTCGATTTGGATGAAATTTGGTATGACAGTTCATATGGTTATAAGTCGTCTTTTAAGATGATACTTGTTATTAGTGAACCACTAGTGTATGAAACTTAGGTGTCCCAACATTGATTAGATCGTAACTTTTTAATGGCCACGCCGATAACGTGAAAGATACATTATAGTGAGTGACTGCACCGTGAGTTTTTTAAAATAAATTTAATCTAGCATTTTATCCAAATGTCAAATAACTAATTTTTAATGACAGTAACAACAATTTATGGATTGTCAAAAATCCGTTTGTTCGGCCTAATAGTATTTTACTACCATTATTATAAACTCCTAAACAAGTTGAAAAGATTGACAACTCGTTTTTATTTTTTTCTAAAAATGCGTACACTTACGTAACATTCCCTTTACATTCAAATAATATTACTATCACATTTAGATAAAAACTTCAAAATTTTCAAAAATCTAATTTTTATGTACCTAGATACTTCTCAATGCGCTGATTCCAAATTTTGAAAACGCAGGTCGATATCTCGTTTCGTTCTCGAGATATTTAGATTTAAAGTTTTGCGCAAAACTGCTCATTTTTGGGTATTAACCCAAAAATGGGTCGAGATATAAATATGGCGACATCACCATTCAATGCTACTGACAAAAATACATAAGTACACCAATTTTCATAATTTTTGTCCAACCGGTTCATTTTTTATGAATAAAAGCTTGAAAACCCCTGAAAATGGCCAAAATCTGAAAAAATCGATTTTTGTGATTTTTGAACATTTTCAGTTATTTTGCTTTAGAGATTGTATGCGGTGTTCAAAAATTCTGAAAATTGGTTTACTTATATATTTTTGGCCGTAGAATTGAATGGTGTTGTCGCCAAATTCATATCTCGACCCATTTTTGGGTTATTACCCAAAAAATGGGCAGTTTTGAGCAAAACTTTGAATCTAAATATCTCGAGAACGAAATGAGATATCGATCTGCGGTTTCAAAATTTGGAATCAGCGAATTGAGAAGTATTTAGATACATAAAAATTATATTTTTGAAAATTTTGAAGTTTTCATCTAAATGTGGAGTATATTGACTTTTGGGGCAATAATTCAAAAATGAGTAGAGATATAAACTTGGTAGTAATATTAATTTGACTGTAAAGATAATGTTACGTAAGTGTACGCATTTTTAGAGTATTTATATATGAGTATAGGTACATAATGTATATTTATGTGATAATTTTATTGGATTTATAGAATATTTTCCAAGGAACTTTCTGTATGGAATATGTAAAAAATTGTATTATGTTCGTGTTACAATTTTACTGGATATATAGAATCTTTTCCAATGAACTTTTGGTATAGGATTTGTACAAAATACATCAAATTAACGGAAGGTCTTGTGCTGGCCACAACAGATTTTTTACTGAGAACTAGGTCTTTGGCGTCCGCGCCCAGAGAAAAAACATGCGCAGAGAACAAAATTCGTCCAGGAGAGTCCAACTTATGAAAGTAGGGATATTAGGGATGTTTTAACTTAACAAATAGCAGTTGTATACCGTACAGGTATTTTTTTAAATGTAATTTTATAATTGTATTTTTTGTGCAATAAATGCTTTTAGTTTTGATTTCAAATATTGTACAGTCAACATTGGTAGATTGGGTAGTCCAACCACTATTGCGCTAATATGTTTTTTCTCTAAACGCGCGGACTCTAGTAGGTACTTATTTGTCTTTGTGTCATGTTGTTTCGAGAAAGACCAAATTATGTTTCTTGTCGTTGTTGAGTGATGACGTCGTACCATTCACTGTTGGCTTGCGCGCGCGAAAGGCATTTGTTCTGTGGTAAACTGGTTTCCAAGACTACGATGTTTTACCAGAGAAATTCATTCATTTGTCTCGCACAACACTTGACAGACCAGTGTCTTTAATCATATACCATCAATTATTTCGTTGCCAAGAAACGGAATTATATATTTATTGATACTTGATTGGCAAGTGGCAGAGAGTTGTCATTATATTGAGTGTAATGAATTTTTAAACGCAGAGAAGATAATTAGTGTAATAAGGTTATTATTATGCGATTTACTTATTAGTATTGCTGTTTAAGTTGTTATGTCTCCATATATTATAAGTAAAAGGCTTAATTATATGTGTACAATTACTATTTAAATACTACTTACTAAATATGGTACTGTTATTTACTCTGTCTTTATTTAATTTGCGATGAACTGAAAGTTTTTAGTACTAGGCCTTGGATGGCAGTAACAATTGAAAAATATTATTTTTCCACAATCATTAGCAAAATTCATTATTATTCAACTTAAAATAGTTAGCAAAGTAGCATGTTGGATCACAAGTGAGCAAAGTAAATAACTTTCTCCACAAGTGAGCAAAATGCACAAGTAATCTACGTTAGGAGTCATAAATTTTGATGGAGTTACAAACTGTACAATAAATATCTACCATTCTACATGAAGGAATAATATTTTTTTGTAGTTTACTTTACATTAAATTCAGTTATAAACATATGTACTGTCGAGTTTTTCATTAATAAAAAAGTAGTGTTTCGTTTATTTAAATCACATTTAGCACACGTGAGCATGTCATTTTCTCACTTGTCCAGTTGGCACACCCGCTTCCGCTCGTGTGGCCAATTTCCGGACGCGTGAGAAAAATGCATACTTTGCTCACGTGTACTAAAAATAACAATTTTCCACATTAAATTCAGTTATAAACTTATGTACTCTTGAGTATTTCATTAATAAAAAATCTGTTGTGGCCAGCACAAGACCTCTCGCCATTTCCATATTGGGCTATTTAAGTACTGAATTGCACTTTTCTTTCGAACCGTCGTTTTATAACAAAAAAATACAGAACTTTACCCAAATACTGTTTTTTATTGTATTTAGCATGTCTTCTGCACTCATACAATTCTAATTATATCTATTTTTCATTGTATGAGGAAGTTCCAGAGATTCTTCCAATTCATTAACAAGATTGGCGGTATTTCTAATGGATATATGCAGGTTACCTATAATTTTAAATATTTAATTAATAAAACCATAAGGAAGATTAAATGTACTTCCCAGAAAAAGCTTTCAGAATGTAACTAAAACTATTGATTTTTGACACTGACATCTGTCAATTACAAATTATGTTATAAACATTTGAATTTGTCAACTGGTTCCCTTAGTGTAGTTTTGCCTACCCGACTTATTATATCCCGATATTCCATATATTATAGCGTCTTTATCTCTAAATTTATAGAAGATATAATAAAAAATTTAAATGTATCGGATGCAGAATTTCAAGTTCTTCAAAATAAGTAATATCAAAAATTGTAAAAAATTATATTTAGAAGATTTTTTTAAAAAAACTCCTACTTCCGATCGTTCAATTGTTACCAAAACCTTTTCAGCTCTTCCCAGGAATGTCAGATTGAGGAATCCATAGTTAAACAGGTCTTAAGTCGTATAGTTTTTGAGGAATCGCCCCTCCAACATCCAGCCATACACACACACACACATACACACACACACACAGATATCATTTAAAAAATGTTAATTTCGGATTCTAGTGACCTTGAAACGTGCTTATTCATTAAAATCTGGATATGTGATTTTTAGCATGAATCCAATACCTCTCTTAGCGAGAGGTAAAAAGAACAATGTTTCGTTTTTTTTTTTATAAATATATTTCAAGATTGTGGAAAAAATCATGTTTAGCACACTTGAGTATGTCTTTTTCTCACTTGTCCAGCACACTCGCTCCCTCTCGTGCGACCAATTTCCGGACTCGTAAGAAAAAGACATACTTTGCTCACTTGTACTAAAAATAGCTATTCCTTAGTTTTTCGATTAAAGCAAAAAAAAAATAATACTGTTTGACACGATCCCAAAATATTCATATTTTTGACTCGCTAATAACAACTAATACTCTGTCTGTATAAACCTAATTCTAATTGTGAATAATTTAGTATCAATCTTTTTCTCGTCCTTGGTTTGAAGTGAGGATCCCATAAGTTTGTGCTGAGTTAAAAAGTGGTGACAAGTGGAGCATTTCTGCTGGACATTGGTCAGTAATTAATTAATTCAGATGTTCTGTACACATGCAACTTGATTATATCGGGACCAGTCCATAGTAAGACAGAACCACCAGACTTGTTCACAGGTAAAAGAATGTACAGTACGGTCACAAACCAAAACACAAACTTCGAAATTATTTCCAATTTTCAACCGCTCCCAAAACGATAGATATTTCTCGTCTCAGGAACTTTACTATGCAATTCAGGTAAACAGTTTTCATTGTACCGTTTATCTGTAACTATCTTCTGTCCATTCAACTTAATTTACCAGCCTCCTACATCTAAAAAATATTGTTTACATTATTTTTTTCATGTCTCGTTGCTTCTTGGTTATTGTTGGTGTTTCCTCATCTTCATAAATCTGTACACGACTCTCTTGGCGAGTAAGTACTTCGAAAAAAGAATGTAAAATTGGTCGCTATCATATTTTTTTACCTTCCGTCACCTATAGGTAAGGAAGGTATTGTATCTTTTTACTCTAAAAATGCGTACACGTATGTAACATTCTCTTTACAATCAAATAATATTACTACCAAGTTTATATCTCTACCCATTTTTGAATTATTGCCCCAAAAGTCAATATACCCCACAATTTTCAAAATTTTTAAATTTTTATATATCTAGATACTTCTTAATGCGCTGATTCTGATTTTGAAACCGCAGGTCGATATCACTTTTCGTTCTCGAGATATTTAGATTCAAAGTTTTGCTCAAAACTGCCCATTTTTGGGTATTAACTCAAAAATGGTTCGAGATATGAATTTGGCGACATCACCATTCTATTCTACGGACAAAAATACGTAAGTATAACAATTTTCATAATTTTTGTCCAACCGGTTCATTTCTTATGAATAAAAGCTTGAAAACCCCTGAAAATGGCCAAAATCTGAAAAAATCGTAAGGGGTACCCCTTACGATTTTTGCGATTTTTGGCCATTTTCAGTTATTTTGTTTTAGAGATTGTATGCGGTGTTCAAAAATTCTGAAAATTGGTATACTTATGTAATTTTGCCCGTAGAATCGAATGGTGTTGTCGCCAAATTCATATCTCGACCCATTTTTGGGTTATTACCCAAGAATGGGCAGTTTTGAGCAAAACTTTGAATCTAAATATCTCGAGAACGAACAGAGATATCGATCTACGGTTTCAAAATTTGGAATCAGCATATTAAGAAGTATCTAGATACATAAAAATTAGATTTTTTGGAAAATTTGAAGTTTTTATCTAAATGTAGAGTATATTGACTTTTGGGGCAATAATTCAAAAATGAGTAGAGATATAAACTTGGTAGTAATATTATTTGATTGTAAAGAGAATATTACGTAAGTGTACGCATTTTTAGAGTATTTATATATGAGTATCCATTAGTGGTGGGATCCGGATTAAAAACTTGTCTTGGATGAGTACAATACATATGGAAATTCAAATAACTATGACTATGATAGTTATTTGTATTTCCATATGTATTGTACTCATTCAAGACAAGTTTTTGATTTTTTGACGATTTTCTCTCTGTGATATTTTGTTTTTAACTATTTATTTATTTATTAATATTTATTTATTTTTTAATTGTCCGTGTTGTATGTTCTGTTATCCACATGTGGTTTCCTTTTTTCGACTAGACCATTCTAGCTCTGAAGAAGACTATTGTATAGTCGAAACGTCGGCGTGAATGAATTCTTACTTTCCTGTATCTACCTCCATCCTAACACAGTCGAATATTGATTTTTCAAAAAATATATATTTTAAACAATAAAATAATAAAACAATCAAGTACAACACAAGTAGAAACTGATTTCAAAATATTACATTAAATTTTTCGATAAAATATTTCTGAATTGATAGTAGCTAAGACTGAAAATATCTATATCTTCATGAATCATACTTTCAACTTCATTATATATTAAACATAATCGTCTGACTGGACCTTTATTTTCATATTGTTTTCTACATAATCTACATATAAACGGACCGTTAAAAAATTAGCGAATCAAGTAGATTGACATATTACAAAAACTTGGACCAATAACCCATTAATATGGCAAATTCTTACACATTGGAAATTTGAAAGCTGATTGTGATAAAATGCAGATGATTTTTTAGTAGCTGAAGATCCAATCTTCAGTTGATCTTCTATTACCGCTTAAGTGGTTGTAATACCTTTGATTATTTTCTTAATTGCAGCAATGTTCTTGCTCTTTTTGGTACTGATTTAAATTCTTTATACCAGCGATAAATTGTAGCCAAATAAGGCTCTTATTTATTAAAATTCAATTTTATTTTCCACTGCCTATCTGATTTTCTTATTCGCAGTAAGGCTCTTGTAATGAGAACATCTCAATTGACTTGGCGTTATATTGTAATGTACTTGTTACATTTTCTCCAATGTTTTGCTAAAGTTGTACGTTGTAAAAAGAGGTGTCTTGGCGCCATTAAGTTAGTTAAGACGCACATATGTACGTCATTAAATACGACATAAATTATACTCCGGTATCTCGTGTCATACACCGCTTTATCGTTTACGGATGCATAACTTGCTCAATCAAATAAAACCTCACACTCCATACGTCTACAATCTACAATATACTTAAATATATCATCTGGTCACGTTGCACTATCTCCAGATTTACATACTTCTCCTATCTTTGCATATAATATAGATATATGTATACGGGACACTCGTACATAGATAAAAATATACTTGATATGTTTATACATTAGAAATATATAATTTAATAAGATTTATACGAGGTAGGGTCAAAATGTTCCAGGGATTGGTCAATAAAATTTTATTGAAAACATCTGATGTGGTCAACACAAAACCTCCCGCTATTTAATTTTTAATAATTTAAATACATACCTACGTATTTACTAATGCTGCAAACTATTGCTTTATTTACTATTTTCTTTTTAAAATGTCAACATTATTAATTTGAAGTGATTAGTTTTTGACAGTGACATTTGTCTGTCAGTTACATACATTTGAAATATGAACTGTGTAACAAAAGAATTGTGTTTATCAAAGGCTTTTGGATTTATAAAAAAGATTATTTTTTTAAATTTATCTGTAAAATATATGGAAGAAGTATTAATGTGTACATGTAGAAAATTCAATCATTTTTAATTTTTATAAAGACATAAAATACGAAAAAATGGCATTTAATTGTATGTTTTGAAGAAAAACTATTATAAGTGCCAATTTTGATTATCCGATTTACTCCAAAAAGGTCCAAGGTTTCAGAATATTCTTAACGATAATATATGAGTTAGAGCGTTGACAAAATCCGTACACACACAATCACACATATACATATATAGAAACATCATCGTGAAAATGTTAAAATTGGATTCTAAGGACCTTAAAAGAACCAAAAATGTACTGCTTACACTTCAACGTACCGCTCACATCAATAATATTACATTGTTTGTTCTTCTCAACCATGGCTTCTAAATTTTTGTATTTATATGAGAAGGCGTTTTTATATTCCCGACCTAGGCATGAAAACAAAAGATTAGAACAGCAACAAAAATTTATTTTTCAATTTTAGGCCCCTTGCTTTGGTATTTAAGTATTACATCGTTTCAATAGGCATTTGCGAAAATTCTACCGGTGAACTGTTACCGGTATATATCTGTAAACAGCTGTTCATCAGGTTACAACTGCCCGGATAAATATTTTAAGAACGCAAGTGGTAAACAGGGTAGATTTATAACTTATGATAATCAGTTGAAAGATGAAACAGATTTGAAATTCGACGTAGTTAAACGTTATCTCGTCTCGTCTTCTGTATTATCATAATTAACTTTTGAAACTTATTTCCGATTCCAACTT